>VONZ01000044.1:0-600000 GCA_012976165.1 Labeo catla
CGCGTCCGGAACAGAGAGCGCGGTCGCCGCCGCGTCAGGAACAGAAAGAGCGGTCGCCGCCGCGTCCGGAACAGAGAGCGCGGTCGCCGCCACGTCAGGAACAGAAAGAGCGGTCGCCGCCGCGTCCGGAACAGAGAGCGCGGTCGCCGCCGCGTCCGGACCAGAGATAGCGGTCGCCGCGTCAGGAACAGAGATAGCGGTCGCCGCCGCCTGCCCGAGGAAGAGCGTCTCCGCCCCCGCCAGAAAGCAGGGCCGCATCTGCGCAACCTCGGCCCTACAGGCGTCCATCCCCGCCAGACAGGCGTAGATGAGCTCGAAACGGGCGGCCGACGCCGCCTCAAAGGACATTCCCGCCGTGTCGGGAAAAGAGCGGGTGGTCGCCGCCCCCAAACGCGCGTCCGCCGTGAGAGGGTGCTCGCTGCAGAGCCAAATGGGAGGAGCTGGAGCTCCAGCTCCCCCTCGCTGGAGGTAATGGGTGGAAAAAGACACCTAACCACACCCTAACCCTACCCCTTACCCTATCCTAACCCTAACTCCACCCATTAATTCACACAGAGGTGGAGCTGGACCTCCAGAGAGGGGGAGCTGGAGGCCATTTGGCTCTGCAGTGAGCAGTACTTGTCCGCCGTCGCCAAACGGGGAAGCTTCGCCTCCCCGAAAAAAATCCTCCCCGCTGGACCCATCTTTGAGGTCTGCATTCTGTCACGATGGGTGTACGGAAAAATGAGGTCAGGGTCCAAAATGCAGGGAAGGGAATTTAATATAACAAAACACAAAAGAACGTAAACCAAAAGGCCAACACGGCACAACACAACTAGAATCAAAGATCAAAAACAAACCGAACAGAAACACACACGAAGACAAAAGACAATGCAGACCTAAACAGGAGTGAGAAGTGAGAGTTCTTATACAATAGTCCAGAGTGTGAACAGCTGTGAGCGTAATCAGTGCAAATGACAAGACAGACGTGAACAATCAGGGGAGTGCAGTGCAAGGGGAACAGCGACCTCGAGAGGCTGAGGGAAGACCCACAGCCCCGATCATGACAATTATATTATATTTAAAATGACATGGATACCTTTTTTAGGTGATTCTATAACCTATATTAATTAGTAAATAATGAAATATAAAATACTGAATATTATATTATATTATGTTATATAGAGGGCCTTTGAATATTGTTTTGGTAGCCTTCAAGCCAAAAAAGGCTGAGAAAATGTTGAAATAGTTTTTTATTTTTATATTTCCTGTTTTCTTTTTAATTTCAGTTTCAATTTTTTTTTTTCAAGTTTTTAGTAATTTAGTTGTTTTTTCTCATATATATACGTGTGACCACCATTTGTATTTATTTATATTTTTATGTTCTAAAATAAAATAAAATAAAAAGTTAAAGGTAAAGTTAAGTTTTTATTTTAATTTCGAGTACTTTCCTTTTTTTTCTTCTTTTTTAAATTTAATTATAATAACCCTAATTTGCTGTCTGTCAAGTTTAAGTTTTCTCACACTCTCTTTCTCCAACCCTCCTCATTACACACAATCTCTGTAGGACTTGTCATCTTGGTCGTCCGCTGATGAGTTGGACACTTCCGGTTCCCTGAGCCCTGTGTCTGGACGCAGCACTCCCAGTCGCCAGCGATCGGTAACACATCACCCTCATGTTCTTTTGGGCCCTTCAGAAATCAGTGTTTGCTTGTCACGTTGAGCCGATAGTTTGACACTTGAATGTCCCTGGAACTTGGCCTCCAAAACACACTTGACACCTTATTAGTATATTGCTTAGAGTTCCTCCAAAACTCAGGACCTTCCCAGCATGCTCTCCTCTAATGCAAGAGCTGAATCAGGACTGGAGATGTGATTCGTCCCTGTTGTGTTTCTACATCATTTTGATTGATCCAAGTGCATTTTACATCATTGAAACAACTAGTCACACCCATATCACACTCCTCAATTCTGGCTTGATTTGTTCCTTCACTCATTTTCCCATATTCATGTTTATTCTAGATTCCCACACTGTAGTCGTCAAGGAATACTGGTTCTATAAAAAAAAAAAAAAAACATGTCCAGGTCATGTTTAACCTTAAAAATTAAAAGAATAAAATATGAATTTATATTTAGCATGAAAAAGTCTGTTTGGTCCATTAACATTTTAATTATTATAATGATTATAAACAAGATAATGGCATTAAAGCATATGTTCCCATCAAATTATTATTTTTTAAGAATTCTCATCAGATTATCAGATTATAATAATACAAAGATAATGACATTAAAGCATGTTTTCCCTTAAATTATTACTGTAATGCATCCAGATGTTTTATTTTATTTAATAATAATAATAATAATAATAATTTTTCTATTTTTTTATTTTATTTTTAAGAATTCTCATCAGATTCTCACTACAATAATACAATGAATCATAAATTTACAAACTATCGTTGTGATGTACGTATATTTTTTTAAATTATTATAATCAAAATTCTTATATTATTATACAAATTACTATACAAATTACAATTTAAAAAGTATAATATTGTTTGTTTGTGTGTGTGCATATTTATATTTAATATAGTAGCTTGTCATGCTACGTAATTTTGTTTGCAATATTTATATTTAATAATGATATAATATTGTGCGTATAATATTAATAAATAATAATATTTGTTATTATACGTTATTTATTTATTTATATTTATTTATTTTTGCCATTATAATGCACATATAACAAGATAATGACATTAAAGCTTATTTTTTCTTCAAATTATTACCGTAATGCATCAAGATGTTTTATTTTAATTAAAATAATAATAATAATAATAATAATAATAATATTTTAGTGTTTTTTCTATTCGTTATTTTATTTTTAAGAATTCTCATCAGATTCTCATTACAATAATACAATGAATAATAAATCTACAAACTATCACTGTGATTTAGGTATATTTTAAATTATTATAATAAATAAAATTATTATATTGTTATATAAATTATTATTAAAAATATAATTGAAAAAGTCTAATATTGTCTGTGTGTGTGCGTGTATATATACACATTTATATTTAAAGCCTGTCATGCTTTGTTTGCAGTATTTATAATATTTAATAATAATATAATATTGTGTAGATAATAATAATAATAATAAAATTAAATCATTTTAAATGCTATGCTATTTTATTTCATTTTAGCCATTATAATGCACATATAATAAGATAATGATATTAAAGCACATTTTCCCCTCAAATTATTACCATAATACATCCATTATTATAAAATTATAATAATTTTTAAAAAGTATAATATTGTTTGTGTATGTACATATTTATATTTAAAGCTTGTCATGCTACTTAATTTTTGTTTGCAATATTTAAAATAATTAGTAATAATATAATATTGTGTATATAATAATAATAAAATTAAATCATTTTAAAGGCCATGTTATTTTATTTTAGCCACTATAATGCACATATAATAACATAATGATATTAAAGCACATTTTCCCCTCAAACTTTTACCATAATGCATCCTTTATTATAAAATTATTCTAAAAAATATTATAATAATTAAAGTATAATATTGTTTGCATGTGTGTGTACATATTTATATTTAAATCTTGCCATGCTACTTAATTTTTGTTTGCAATATTGAAAGCAATTAGTGATAACATAATATGTATATAAAATTAATAATAAATAGCTAATAATAAAATAATACATTTTAAAGCCCATGCTATTTATTTATGTATTTATTTACTTTTTTGCCAATATAATGCACATATAATACATTTTTTTCCTGCATTATGGCCTTTATGTAATACATAACTTCCTGGGCAAAATATGACCTGTGACATGTTCTTGGTAGATTTTAAGATTCACTCTCAGAAATCCAAAGAAATGTCTGAAATGAGCTTAAAACTTCCTCATAGCCCTTTGAAAACTGCCCTTGTTGCCAAGGTGTTTTCTCTGAGAAGGGTGTCATGAAGAACCAGTTTCTTTGTCTTCATAGAGGTGCTGTCACTCCCTCATTTGGTTTTGTTGGTGCTCTTCTTTTTTGGGTTCTTTCATCAGTAGCTTTGTATTTATTTGCCTGGACTGAAACATTCTTTCTTTCTTTTACCCCCCTGTTCATTGCAAACAGCCACGGGGCAAAAGTAGTCTGTCACAGCCCGGAGCCTGTGTGAGCAGTCCACTTCACAGGTACCTTTCTCCTGGTTTCTAGAACACTCGGAAGATAATGGAACTCAACCCATGAGCTCACCGTAGACCGCTAGCGCTAATGGCTCTGGGTTGACCCCTAAGTGGACAATGTCCTACAAACCAGACAGACCATGCAGTGCTGAAATATTAGCAACCTACAGGCTCATGCTGATGACTTCCATCATCTTCTGTGATTCTAGACACTGCTCAGGATAGGGAGCTGAGATAGACGCTACTAAGGGAGCTCATGCACCAGACCAAACCTATTTTTCGGCTGTAAATATGGATGCGCTAGGCTGCTTGCTGCTGAGCCGTTTATTTTTCTTGTCTATTCAGCAAGCGTCTGCAATGAACAATCTTGGCAACGGTTTCTCTTTCACTTTTCCTCTCTCTGGTGTGTCACATCTGCTCTTTCACCGACTAATCAATCATCTTCTCCCTCCTCCAATCTGCCATCCGTGCAGTTTGATGACATGCTAGAGAAACATGACTCTGCATTACAGACACTCAATGTCATGACTCTTATCGGTTGGACTCTTCTGATAGAAGCAAAAAAAATCTGATTTTCTATGATATGTCAGCATGTAGTGGGTTATGATGAAATTACAACAAGATGTTTTAATTGTAGAATAAGTTTAATAATGATAATATATTCTTTTAATACAAGATAATTGAAACGAGCAGCAAAATCTGGTTTACCATCATATGTCAGCATTAAATGTGGTTATTCACAATTTTTTGTAGTGGATCATAGAGAAATTGTGAAAGGTTTTTATTATTATTAATATATTTTTTTATTTAAATCTTAATTATATAAGATAATGTTTAAAAATTTAAGGTAAATAAAATAAGTTTAAAAATTAAGTTTCAAAAAAAATGTTTTTTTTTTTAATTAAATCTTAACAATTATATAAGATAATTCTTAAGGTTAAAAAAAGTTATAGTTAAAAGAATTGTTTCGATCCATAAATATAGGTAATGCCAATATGTCCCCTTTATAAAGATACATATTCACAATATAATTACCACACTATAATACCTTTTTTTTTTAATTATTATAGAATGTTTAAAAATATTTTTAATATTAAACGTGGTTATTCACAAATAGCTGTTTTGTAGTTTATCATGGTGAAATTACAATAAGTTTATTTATTATAAAATAATTAAGTTTAATAATAATATATTTTTTATATTTATATTTAATTATTTATATTATGAAAGAATTGTGTATAAAGATAATTGTTTATTATAAGTATGTTATCCTATTAATATTAGACATAATCCCAGATGCATAAGAATTACTACATTATAATTAAAATATTTTTTATTATAGAATGTTAAAAATATATTATTTTTTTGTATTAAACATGGATATTCACAAATACCTGTTTTGTAGTTTATAATGGTGAAATTACAATATGTTTATTATAAAATAATTAAGTTTAATAGTAATATATATTTTTTATTTTGAAAGAATTGTTTATAATTAAGTTTATAATTATATATAAATTTATATTATATAAGTTTATATTATATATAAAAACTTATATGTTTTATTATAAGCCTTAAGTTATTATAAGTTTTATAATTAATAATAATAAAATAAAAAATATATTTTATTATAGAATGTTAAAAAAATATTATGTTATTAATATTATTATTACTATTTTTTTTGTTTTGTAGTGGATCAAAGTGAAATTTATAAAAGTTTATTTATTATAAAATAATTTTAAGAATAATCTATTTTTTAAGTTTTTTTTAATTTGAAAGAATTGTTTATAATTAAGATGTTAATTATAAGTCTGTTCAGTCTGTTTATAAGTCCTATTAATATTAGATGTAATGCCATTATGTCCCCTTTTAAACATGCATATTCACAGTAAAATTACCAAATTATGCTAGAATAATTTATTTTAGGTCATTTAATTTAATTTAATTAATTTAATTTAATTTTAAAAAAGTCCTACTGTTTTTGAATGACATGAGGGTGAGCAAATGTTGACAGGATTTTCATTTTCAGGTGAACTGTTATAAAGAAAAAGATTTATTATAATAAAAAGATGTTTATTCTAAGACAGTTGTTAAAATAGTTATTTTAAGATCACTGCGGGATATTTATTTAACATGAATAATAAAGTCGTTTTTCAATGAACTACAACATTCAAAATAATATAAACCAAAAAAATGATGAAAAAGAGATTCCACAGAATGATGGAAGATGAAATAATATTGTTTTATATTATAGAAGATCTATACAGTTTTGAACTGCAGTAAAGATGAGTAACTAATGACTGTATGTGTCACTTTTTAATGATTATTGTTTCAAGAAAGTCAAATTAAATCATTAGTACATCATCATTTGTATCTAAAGCAGTAAAGTGAAATAGAATTATTTCAGTCAGTTTGTCAGGTGTAACCAAGGTGTAAGTATCTCATGATTTGCATACAGCATTTGAGTTTTTTTTCAGTGTATTTTTTAGCCATTAGGCCACAGTACCTCCAAAACAAATATTGAGAAAAACTCCTTGCCTTAAACTGAAAACTTAAGCTGCACTTTTTCCTGTTAGCATTCTCTTTGTTTAACAGCGCTTTAACAAAAATGCATATTTATAAAAACAAAAACTCTCCTAAAACGGCCCTTTTGCTTTAAATGCTACTAAAAACTTCAAACTAACTCTGTGTCAAGCTTGGGCAGCTAATGTGTTCCCAAATGTCGTAAAACTGTGTTAGACAGAGAACAATACAGTTGAGGTCAAAAGTTCACATACATCTTGCAGAATCTGTGGAATGTTAATTATTATACCAAAATAAGAGAGATCATACAAAATGCAGGTTGTATTTTATTTAGTACTGATCTGAATAATATATAATATTTCACATATAAGATGTTAACATATAGTCCACAAGAGAACATAATAGTTAAATTTGACCGCATTCAAAAGATTACATACACTTGATTCTTAATACTGTTACCTGAATGATCCACATCTGTTTTTTTAGTGATAGTTGTTCATGAGTGCCTTGTTTGACCTAAACAGTTAAACTGCCTGCTGTTCTTCAGAAAAACCCCTCAAGTCTCACAAATTCTTATTTTTTAATCAGCATTTTTGTATATTTGAACCCTTTCCAACAATGACAAAGGGGGTGAAAACTTTTAGAATTTGAAGATCAGGGTAAATTTAACTCATTTTGTCTTCTGGTAAACATGTAAGTATCTTCTGTAGCCTTCTGAAGGGCAGTACAAACTGAAAAAAATTGATATTTAAAGCAAAATGAGAAAATTCAACATCTTCATTCTGTGCAAAAGTTTTCACCCCCTGGCTCTTAATGTATTGTTTTTCCTTCTGGAGCATCAGTGAGCGTTTGAACCTTCTGTAATAGTTGCATATGAGTCCCTCAGTTGTCCTCAGTGTGAAAAGATGGATCTCAAAATCATACAGTCATTGTTGGAAAGGGTTCAAATACACAAAAATGCTGAAAAACCAAAGAATTTGTGGGACCTGAAGGATTTTTCTAAAGAACAGCGGGCAGTTTTAGTTCAGGACAAACAGGGACTTATGAACAACTATCACTAAACAAAAAAAAATCATTCAGGTAACAACACAGTATTAAGAATCAAGCGTATGTAAACTTTTGAACGGGGTCATTTTCATACATTCAACTATTATTTTCTCTGGTGGACTATATGTAAACATCTGTTATGTGAAACATCTTATTCAGGTCAGTACTAAATAAAAAATATCATGCATTTTGCATGGTCCCTCTTAATTTGAATTTAAAAATATTAAGATTTTGCAGATTCTGCAAGGTGTATGTAAACTTTTGACCTCAACTGTATGTACAAGAAACATACAAAAAGAAATTATTTCATCCAGTAAACATGAAAGCCTATTTACACTCTTGAAAATAAAGGTTCTAAAATAGTATTTTCATTGCAATGCAATATAGAAGAACCATTTTTGGTTTCAAAAAGCTTTTTTCCACAAAAGATCCTGGAAAGGTTCCATTAGATGTTTAAGGTTCTTCATTAAAACCATCAATGCCCAATATCCAATGAACCCTTAATTTTAAGAGTGTAGAGAGAAACTCTAGATGTCTTTAGTGAATCTACAAACCCCATTTCCTTAGCTACAGTTAGAAAAAGCTAGATAACCAATGTCATTTCTCTCATTCACCTAGTTTTACATCTAAGCATTTGCACCTTTTTGTGCCGTCTCATGTGTAGCAGGTCTCGCAACGCCGCTGGATCCGTTTCCTCCCATTCTGACGAGGACGAACCACCATCCTGGTGCAAAACCTTCCTGAAGCGTGTCCTCTGGGCCGCACTGCCGCTGCAGATCATCCTGCTGCTGGTGCTGGTGGTGGCCTGTCTCGTGCCTACGTCTGAGGACAACTACAGCTGTGCCCTTTCCAACAACTTCGCCCGCTCTTTCCACCCGATGCTCAGCTACACCAAGGGGCCTCCGCCTATATGAGCTCAAACGGCAGCTCAGCGTCGGGTTTCCCTCTAAATTGACAACTGCCATTAAGTTTGGCAGCCTTTATCGTGTCCTTGTACAGCAAATACAGCTGCTAATACTACAGTATGTCACTGAGTCTCGTGTAGATGTTAGAACGAAGCCTATTGCACTGAAAACCGCTGTCGTTAGTGCAACTGATGTTCTTCCATGTTTGATATGAAGGAGGAAACTAGAGTGTAGGATATTAACTCAACACTGCGAGTTAATCAGGTCTAAAGGCCTTTTTTAATCATGGAAAGATCGAGTTTAGAGGAAAAAATTGAAAGGTGTCAGATTGCTTGTATCAAATGAATAACTTGTAAAAAAGAGAAGATAAAAAATTTATGAACTCTATATTGCAATTATTTTTTATATGTATTTTTGGCATGTGGTCATCCTTTGGTTTTAAAAAATCGTTGATTTTATTGGATTTGTCATTGTTTATTTTTCATTTTCGATCTTAACTAACCTGCTGTAATATTCAAGGTAACTGTGTCATGAGTATACTTTACTGTATGTAAACCACTGATATCAAAGAAAAGGATATTTATGTATGTACAGTTTGCTGAGGCCTAAGAAACCTTCGCAATGAAAATACACCTATGATATACACATAACCTGCTGATAAGTATTTTTCATTACAATTAAAGATTACATGACCATGATTGGTTTAATTGGGATTTTATGAATCATTTTCTTACCACTGCTTAAACATAGGAGTGATTTGCAAATAATATTCACAGGGTTATATTGGCCAGCTTCAAAAACAACGTTTTGGTAACTTAATGGGAACATAATATTAGCAAAATGTCTTTGGAATATTTTTGTCATATAACTTTATCGCAACAAACATGGTAAACATCTAATATTTAATGACATTTTTGCAGGTTTTGTTTTTTAATTCTTTTAATTTTGTCAAATAATAATTGTCAAAATAATTTTGTAAAATACACGTTTTTGGTGGGGTTTCCCTGGTAAAAGTAGCATTCCAGGGGCTAAAAAACCTGCGGCAATAATGTTAAAGTAGCCCAATTCCGCGGGAAAACCACATACTTGGCAACACTGCTTAAACTGCTTTTGACCACAGTGTCAGACAGAGTCCCAAAACACACTTGCAGCCAATCAGCAGTATGGGGCGTGTCTTGTAATGACAGAGAGAAAAGCAGTGTTGCCAAGTCCTTAGTTTTCCCAGGGAATTGGGCTACTTTAAAACTATTGCAGAGGGTTGTTTTTCATATAACATATTTAGCCCCTGGAATGCAAATTTTACCAGGGGAGCCCTGACAAAAAAATGTGTATTTTGCACCCCCCAACTTGACTTTTACCGGGGGACCCCCTCCAAAATGCAATTGAGCTAGTTTTGAGTAGCAATTGGGCGTGTTTTGTTGTGAAAACCTGGTAACCCTGGAGAAGAGAGCTCTCAATTTGAGTGCACAGGATGGATATTAGTAGATCGACCATAGATAGAGAGAACTCAAGGAGCGCGAAGTAATATTTGAAAAACGCTTTTGACCACAGTGTCACACCGAGTCCCAAAACACACTCGCAGTCAGTCAGCAGTAAGGATAGATTAGACCATAGCATCTCACTCAAAAATAACCATATATAATGATGATATTTTTCCTATTTAAAACTTGACTCTTCTGTAGTTACATCGTGTACTAAGACTGATGGAAAATTAAAAGTTGTGATTTTCTAGGCTGATATGGCTAGTAACTATACTCTCATTTTGGCGTAATAATCAAGGACCTTTGCTGCTGTACCATGGGTGCAGCAGGCGCAATGATATTACGCAGTGCCTGAAAGTGACCGGCACTAAGTTTGTGTAGATGCAGAGTTGACGGCTGCGTAATATCATGGCGCCTGCTGCACCCTTGATTATAACGCCGAAATGAGAGTATAGTTCCTAGCCATATCGACCTAGAAAATCGCAACTTTTCATTTTTTCGTTCGTCTTTGTACACAATGTAATACAGAAGAGTCAAGTTTTAAATAGGAAAAATATCGAAAATCTTTAGTAATTTTTGAGCGAGATGCTAACGGTCTAATCAGAGTCAATGATCTGTGTTAAGCTATGCTAAAAGTGCTACCGCCAGACCCGGAGATCCGCTGAATGGATTCAAAAAACGGTAAACCTCAACTGTTTAACTCTAGGGGAGTTGAAAAATTAGCCTATTTTCAAAAAAAAAAAAAGTGGAGTGTTCCTTTAAAACTGTTACCACAGATTGTTGTTCATGTCTGCGGGTTGAGGCAACCTCAATAACATGATATTTAGCCCCTGGAATGCGAATTTCACAAAAATGTGTATTTTACACCCCAAAAGAGGGACCCCATCCAAAACAAGTTTTGTTAGGCTAGTTTTGTTGTGAAAACCTGGCAACCCTAGAAAAGGGAGCGCTCATTTTGAATACACGGGATGGATAATAGCAGATCGACTACAGATAAAGAGAAATGGAAGATAAAAAAAGAGGAAAATATTAGAGGAACAAAACTTTTAAAAGGAAGAGTCACAATCAGGCAAGAGGTATGACCCACGTAAATATGGACCTTTCTCACATTTCCAAGTTTGTCATAGCGGAAGTCGTCATAGTTGGGTAAAATCACTGATCTATAATAGAGAACATTATATATATATATATATATCATATATAATCATTATATATAGATCAGTGGGTAAAATCCGAGAGCAGTGAACGGGAGAGTACCACAAATATATTTTTTTGCATTCTCATTTGTTAAAATAGCAGAAGAAAACTCCACGATAGTGTTTTCACGACTTTCAAACAAAGGAAAAGAAATTGAGAGAGACTGATATAGACAGTCATTAGAGAGAACAATGTCAAATTTACCTTCCATCCCACAGATGCGGCTTTAGAAACACCCTCGCATACCGTTAACCAATTTTTTTGTAACTTTATGAAAAGGTGATATAATACAAAGTATAGCGTTATAAATGTACATACATATTTTTAAAAATCAAAATATAAAAAACTTTAAAAGATTTATGATGATGATGACCGTTAAAACGCGTCATCACAGGCTTGTGAAAAGGGTCCATTGGAGCAGCTATCCAGCCGTGGAGAGAAGTCAAGGAGCGGGAAGGCCTTTGCACTAAGCAATTTTTGAAAAACGCTTTTGACCACAGTGTCACACCGACTCCCAAACACATCAGCAGTAAGGAGTGTGTCTTGTAAAGATAGAGAGAAGAGCAGTGTTACCAAGTCCTTGGTCTTCCTGTGGAATTGGGCTACCTGAAAACTGTTGCCGCGGGTTGTTTTTCATGTCTGCGGGTTAATACGACCTAAATAACATGATATTTAGCCCCCGGAATGCGAATTTTACCAGGGGAACCCTGCAAAAAATGTGTATTTTACCCCCGGAACACTGTTTTTTTATTTAAGAATAAAAAACGTACATACAGTAGCTTAAACTAGTATTAGACGCTATTATTATCAGCGCGGGCTGCTGAGCTGTTGGAGGTTGTACCGGAGGGAGCTGTTAGAGCCTGGGGTTTAAACTCATGAGAATGAGCAACGTCTATGGAGGAACCTGGAGATTCCCAGATCTGATGTCCGTGATGTTGGTGTAGATGAGCAGGAAAGAGACAGTGGCGTGACTGAAGTAGAACCTCCAGCCTTCTGAGAACTTCATAGTTTGGGACGCAGCCAGTACAGTCAACGCCTAACATCTGAGACACCACCATGTAGAAGTCCAGCAACTGTCATGTAAGAGCAAACTAGTTCATTTAAACAATGACAATGCATCTGTTTATGTATATGTGTATTTGAGATGGACATGATTTATTTTCGTAAAGAAATGAATACTTTTATTCAGCAAGGATGCATTAAATTGATCATAAGTATGAATAAGAACATTTATAATGTTACAAATGATTTCAGTTTTAAATAAAAATTCGTCAAATTATCCTGAACTAAAATATTAAGCAGCACAACTCTTTTCAACAATAATAAGAAATGTTTTTGAGCACCAAATCAGCATATTAGAATGATTTCTGAAGAATCATGTGACAGTGAAGACTGGAATAATGATACTAAAAATTCAGCTTTGCATCACAGAAATAAATTATATTTTAAAATATATTAACATGGAAAACAGTTATTTTAAATTCTAATAATATTTCACAATATTACTGTATTTACTGTATTTTTTTGATCAAATTAATGCAGCCTTGTTGACCATAAGAGACTTCTTGTAAAGACATTTTTGAACAGTAGTGTATATGCAGTTATGTAGTCTTACATCACACTCTGTACCTGTTTCTCAGTGTGAGTGAGATCTGCTATGGCGCTAGACTGAGTGTCCAGGAGTCTCTGGGCTTGTTGAATCTCATCTCTGGCTTTGAGTTCCTGGTTTTTCAGCTCTGACTTGATGACGGTCAGTTTCTTCTCAGTCTTTTCTTTGTTCTTCTCAAGCTTTCCCAGATTCGTACTCTGCTCCTCTATGGTTTGGTTTTGTTCCATCACTTTGATCTTGTTGCACCAAAGACAGCAGAAACTGAGCATTTATAAGCATCGCCACACTCTACATATGAAACAGCACTATTACAGTTGACATGAAATAAAATTTCACCCCATTTTCTAAATTCATGTTATTGATCTTATTGTGAACGGTTTATTTGTGCATGTTTCAACTTTCAAGAGTTGAATTAGAACCATTTACAGTATGTTCATGAATTTGCCAATTGCTTTAATCCAAAGCAATTTGCACTGTATTCACAACACTTAATCATTATGTTCGTTCCCTGCAACTCAAATTCATGACCTTACTATTGCAAATTGGATGCTCTACAAGCTACATGCACCATCTATATGCCGTAAAGGATGCAGAAAACAAATCACTGGTCTGAATAGTCTATTTTATTATCTATAGAACCTTATTGGCAACTCAAGAACCATATACAGTAAAAATGGTAAAAATATACCGTCACATTTGTGTTTTTAACTTCAGAAATGGTCTTTGTTTTGGTATTTTATGCTGAAAGGACTCTGTTTGGTGAGGGTCTGTGGGCCAGGCCTCGTCCCTGTACCTTGAGCTCATTGGTGTGGGAAAGCTGGGCTTTCAGCTCGGTGTTGGAGAAGCGTAAGGTGCTCAGCTCCGCCTGCAGTCGATCCACGCGCTTTTGGAGCTTCTTGCAGGCCAGAGCAGCATCGTCTTTCTCCACCGCCAGAGCTGAGCGGCTCCTCTTTTCCTCCTCCAGCTGGACCACTTTCTTCCTCAGCAGCTCCAGATGAAGGTCTTTACTTTCTGAGCGCTGTTTATGTTCTTTAAGCTGCAGCCATTGATGGAAATTATGTTGTATGGTTTATATTCACGAATTTTGATTTCATTTTGCATTTGTACACTGGTTTTACACTGAATACATTTCAAATGAATGAGTATAATAATTGAAAAGTATAAAAAAAAATTTTTTTGTTTTGATTAAAGCATTTAGTTGTTTAAAATAAAATTTTATTTGTTTGAATTGTTTGTTAGTTTTAATTACATTTTTAATTAAATTATTAATTCTAAAATTATTTTACAAAACTAGACTACAGTTTTTACTTTTATGTTTATGTTTTGTTAAACATTTTTATCTTGTAGTTTGTATTAAAATCTGACAAAAGTGTCTATTAATTTGTAAATCTGTAACAATCATTTCACATTTATGCACTACATATTTTTTTCATTTTTAAGACAAATACTGGAAATTTGCATTAAATCTGACAAAATAGGTCATTCATTTTTAAATCTATAACAATTATTTTGCATTTCAGAACTATTTTTATTTTAATATTGAAAAAAGAATGAATTCTGTACATCTGACAAAGCTATTTTGACAGAAAAATTCTGGAAATTTGTATTAATATCTGATGAAATTGGGCATTAATTTATAAATCTGTAACAATTAGTTTGCATTTCTGAGCTGGATTTATTTTTATTTTACCATTTTTAAAAAGTTCTGTGCATTAAAATCTGAAAAACCAGGGCATTTGTTTGTAAATCTGTAATTTTTCACTCCTGTGCTATTTTGACTGTTTTTAAAACATTTTAAGATAAATTGTGATAAAATTGGACAATAATCTATATATCTGTGACAATTACTTCACATGTATGCAATATTTGTATTTTACAATTTTAAAAAAACTTTTTAAGTAAAATTATGGAAATTTATATTAAATCTGACAAAACTGGGCATTAATTTGCAAATCTATAACAATTATTTTACATTTCTGTGCTATTTTTATTTTATTTTATTTTATTAAACATTTTTAAGACCAATACTGGAAATTTTTATTAAATCTGACAAAATAGGCCATTAATTTTTAAATCTGTAACAATTTTTTTTTTTTGCATTTCGGAACTATTTTTTATTTTTATTTTAATATTTGAAAAAAAATAATTCTGTAAATTTGCGTTAAAATCCGATTAAGTTATTTTATCAGAAAATTCTGGAAATTTGTATTAAAATCTGATGAAATAGGGCATTAATGTATAAATCTGAAACAATTAGTTTGTGCTTCTGAACTTATTATATTTTTATTTTACCATTTTTAAAAAGTTAATATCACGTATGGATATTTGCATTAAAATCAAAATTGGGCATTTGTTTGTAAATCTGTAACAATTATTTTTCACTTCTGCACTACTTTTTGACTGTTTTTAAAACATTTTTAAGATAAATTATGATCAAATTGGGCATTAATTTGTATATCTGTAACAATTATTGTATATTTGGAAAGGTTATGCACCAAAGTTCATTATTGGACATGTCAGCACCTTTCTCTGAAGGCTGTAGATTTGTGTCTTGGTGTCCAGTAAAGTCGTCCCTTCCTGTCTGCTCAGCTGTTCTGCTCGTGTAAGAATGGCCTCGAGTCTCATATCAAATCCCAAATCTGCAGCAACATGATCCACTTTCAGCTTCTCAGAGAGCTGCTCCACAAACCGCAGGTACTACAGTGAGAAAAGACCAATGACATGACTGAGGGGTCATTTCAGGACATTTATGATACATTTGAATTATGTTCTAATTCCAAATGATACACAGTGGCAAGAACACTGTTACAATGTGAATGTTTTTATATAGTAACAATATAAATCTACTTCCTCACATGCTGTTTGTCCTGGTTCATTCCATCTTTCCAGACTCCAGCCGTCAGCAGCTCGTTCTCCAGACTCTTGATTCTGTCCAGAAGCTCCTGTTCTCTCCTTTCTGAGCTGCTCTGATGTGCTTTGTGTCTGGACAACTGCTCTTCCACCTCCACCAGCCTGCCTTCCATCTCTATCTGAGACTAAAGCACACAGAAGGCACATGAGTTGAAAAAGAATGCACTCTATTTTATAATAATATGAGATGCAAACATTACCTTTCGTGTGCTTTTCTCCCTGCTGCAAAGGGCCGTAATTGCCTTCAATATGTCACTCTCTGTGTGCTGAACAGGAAGAGACTGATCATCCAGCAGGGCTTCCACATTCTTCACAAAGGCCTCATGGTGGCTGTGAGATGCCTGAGCTTCATTCTGGCAGCTGTGGAGTTTATTTTGCAGATCTTGAGAGAGATTCTCATAGTGGCGGCAGAGCTGCTGTGCAGACGCCAGTGCCAGTTCAGACTCCTGCAGGGAGGTTTTAAGGCTCTGGTTCTCCCTCTCCAAACTTAGTTTTTTAAGGGAGATTATATCCAATTCCTGACAAACAACATACAGTATATTGCTGATTTGTTACAGTGATGTGCATCACATTTGCGGAAAGAAATCCATTTTGGGCTGCTGTTTTTTTAAAAAAAGGTGGCTGTTTTGTTCAAGCATGTCATACCTTGTCATAAAATATGGTGTATTTCATAGCATTTTTGCTTTTGACAGCCATTTGTAAGGTGATAGTCTTATTAGTCTTGAAAAACTCAGGTTACAACTATTTGTTCAATTCCCAGCCCATTTTCACAAGTATGAATGATTCGGAATGAACTTTCTTTTTTTTGTCTTTTTTTTAATTTTTTTAAAACATAATAATTATAAATAATTAAATAATTAAAAACTATAAGAAGAAAATTCAAAAAAATTCAATACAATTTAAGAATTTTCATTTTGATTGAACTTTTAGTCATTTAAAATTCAAATTCATTTAAATTGTGCAGTTGTTAGTTTTTAAGTTTTTAACAGTTTTTAACTATAAACTTTACAAAACTAGACATTTGAAAACTGCACTATTTTTAATTTTTTTAATGTTTTTAAATCTTTTCAAGTTTGACATTAGTAAATCTGTAACATTTATGTTTCATTTCTGCACTATTTTATTTTACTCATTTTAAAAATGTTTTTAAGATAAAGTCTGGATATTTGTATTTAAATTGACAAAATTGGCCATAAATTGGAAAATCTAACAATTTACATTTGGAAATATACTGTTACTTTTTTGTCATTAAAAGAAAACTTTTGATTTTTGACTGCTTTTATTATTTTGATGTGCATTAAAGCTGATATTTGAGCAAAAATATATGTGATAGAAAGTTCTTCTTGATATTTTTGAACTCAACATCATCAAATTAATATTAGGCCTTATTTGCAAATCAGCATAATTATTAATTAAATTACTTGAAAATAATGCCATAATGTTAATTTATGAAAAGCTTTTTTTTTTAGTAACACTTTATAATAAGGTTCCATTAATAATGTTAGTTAATGTATTAACTAACATTAACAAACAATGAACAATACATTTATTACAGTATTTATTCATCTTTGTTAATGTTAGAAAATATAGTCTCATGTTAGTTCACAGTGCATTAACTAATGTTAACTAACACAACTTTTTTAATGCATTAATAAATGTTGAAATTGACATTAACTAAGATTAATAAATGTTGTATAAGTGTTGTTCATTCTTAGTTCTTACTGTACCTTTTTTCCTTACAGGGTTTACCCTAAAATATGCTTGTTTGTTGATTTCTAAAATTAGCTAATTAATTGCATTATTGATTTGTAGGATACCTGTCTGCTAGAGTTCAGCTCATTGGCTCTTGAGGCTGTGAGCGACTGTTCACGCTCCACATCAGTCACCAGTCTCTTGACTGTTTCTCTGCTGGCTTTACACTCCACCTCGTACAACTTCACACTCTCCTCTAAAGCACAGATGCAGTTCTTCAGGCGGTCTCTCTCCTTGAAGCAGGCGTCCACCTTATCACAGAGAGATGTGTTAGAGATGGGTACAATATTGGTTGAAAGCATATGTGAAAACACTCACCACAGATGCGATATAATCCATAGGATCCACCTTTTCTGCCACATTTACAGAGATTTTGTTTGCTAATGCTGATATAAACTCATCAGATCTTCTCTGGGTCTCAGCAGCTTCCTGTTTTGCCTTGCTGCACTCTGCTAAATACTGTCTGCAAAGATGTGATGATAGAAGAAAATCCACGTAATAAAATCACAAAGATAATGCCTTAACTGAATAATTTATTATATACAATTGAGGTCAAAAGTTTACATACACCTTGCAGAATCTGCAAAATGTTATTTATTTTTACCAAAATAAGAGAGATCATACAAAATGCATGTTATTTTTTATTTAGTACTGACCAGAATATGACATTTCACATAAAAGATGTTTACATATAGTCAACAAGAGAAAATAATAGTTGAATTTATAAAAAATGACCACGTTCAAAAGTTTACATACTCTTAATTCTTAATACTGTGCTGTTATCTGAATGACCCACAGCTGTTTTTTGTTTAGTGATAGTTGTTCATGAGCCTCTTGTTTGTCCTGAATAGTTAAACTGCCTGCTGTTCTTCAGAAAAATCCTTTAGGCCCCACAAATTGTTTGGTTTTTCAGCATTTTTGTGTCTTTCAACCCTTTCCAACAATGGCTGTATGATTTTGAGATCCACCTTTTCACACCGAGGACACAAAATGACTCAAATTTCTGAAAAACCAAGGAATTTGTGGGACCTGAAGGATTTTTCTGAAGAACAGCAGGCAGTTTAACTGTTCAGGACAAACAAGGGACTCATGAACAACTATCACTAAACAAAAAAAAAGCTGTGGATCATTCAGGTAACAACACCTGAGAATCAAGAATCAAGTGTATGTAAACTTTTGAACAGGGTCATTTTTATAAATTCAACTATTATTTTCTCTTGTGAACTATATGTAAACTTCTTTGTAAAATATCTTATGTAAAATATCTTATTTAGGTCAGTACCAAATTAAAAATAACACATATTTGGTATGATCCCTCTTATTGTGGTAAAATAATTAACATTTTGCACATTCTGCAAGGTGTACGTACACTTTTGACCTCAATATGTGCATATACAAACTTTTAAATAGTAGTGTACAGTAAATGCTCACTTCGATTTGATATCTAGTTCCATAATTTTCCCCTTGATCTCCTCGTTCTCTTTTGTAAGCGTCTGTATTCTCATGTCCACGAAGCTTTTGGAGGAGGTGATGGAGAGCATCTCTTGCTCTGTGTTGTAGTTGCGTTCTCTGAGCGAGCTGATGAGAGACTCCTGTCTCGCCTCTTTCTCTTTATGTCGATCTACAGCATCCTTTAAGTTCTTCAGAGTCTCTTCCTGAGATGCAACTTTGGATTGGCTTTCCAACAGCTATTAAAAACAATAAGTTATTTCACCTAGAGAATGTGCATCCAAAACACCACAAATTATCAGTGAATATAGGAACCTGTGATTGGAGGTTCTTGTATTTGGCCTGCAGGACAGCCAGCTCCTCACGCGCCGTCTCTGTGGCCTGTTTATAGTGTGTGAGGTGCTGCTGGATTACAGACTCCTCCATTGCCAAAGCGCTGTCAGTCAAACCTGAATGTTGACAGAACCTGATGTATCCATAGCAATAGTAACATTCACTCAGCTAACAGGGAACATTTTCAGAACTTTCTCTAAAAGTTATGAACAAACATTCTTCCAATAACCTTGGAATGTTCATTCACAGGGTTTCTGGTTTGGGTTTTAGTCATGCTCTCAAAATGTTAGCACAAAATCTTTATGGAACTTTTTTGTTTTTTTAAATCTGAAATGTTTCACTTTGATATCCTAGCGTTTTTAAATGAAACTACTTGCGTTTGGAATAACTTAAGTGAACATTCTAAAACAATTGTTTTAGAATGTTCAGAGACGTTTTTTAAAAAAAAGTAAAAATTTTAACTTTTTAAAGTTTTATACATTTTGTTAGCTGGACACAATATTCATAACTTTTATAATAAAATGCTATTCAATTTGGTTATGAATGAACAAAAATGTGTACAGATGATCATATTGAGAGTGGTATAAAACATAAATCACAATTTGATTAGTTGACTGGCTAAAATAGTCCTTGTTGGCACGTCCTGTATATATTTTAGCATTTTATTGAATTACAGAGAGAATTACAATTCTCTTTGTGAAGACAAATAATGAGAATGTATATCTCTATAAACTAGCACAATGTGCAAAAACTCACTTTTCTTTGTTGTTGCTCCACGTCAATATCAAACCTTCTCTTAATGCATAGTGTTCTGTAGATTATTCATATGTCGCTGTAGTTTATCAGGTATCCAAGCAACACAACAACATTTAACGTGTTCACCATTAGAGGGCGCGCCACCAAATGTCAATGCAGTGACTGCAAGTCACATTTATGCATTTGGCAGATGCTTTATCAGAGCGACGTACAATGATTTCTATTTATTTTTAAGTTAATGTACTGACACAATGATTTTCAAGAATCGTATTTGACATAAATTACACGAAGCCTCCTATCTATCTGCTGCAGAGCCTTGATAAATGTGTGTTTTTTGATTTAAAAAATAACTCTTGATTTACAGTTTAATTTTTTAACGATTAAAACATGATTTAGATAGATAACATGTGCTTTTACACGTAATTTACCAAATAAAACAATATGGTTCAAAATAAAATGAATATCTAAACAAGTCTACAGGGGCGGAGCGACATTTACGTCCGATTGGACGTCACCAAAATACAGGAAGTGCCCGGATCAATCGTGCAGTTCGAACTGTCAAATAAACTTTATGTGAATGTAGCAGAATGTTGCAACATTTGTATTTACAGTGTAACAATTTCTGTCACCGAACGTTCTAATATTTGGCGGGACAATACGCGGCAGGTACGCTAAAGGTTAAAGCGAATGAATTACTGTGAATTATTAGAATCAACTGTAAGTTAGTGAACAGCTCGCGTTTACAGTAGTGTTAAAAAGAAACTCAGTGTATCTGCTTCATGTCAGCTGATCAGAACGAAGCAGACACGTGTTTTTTTCTCTGTCTTTGCGTTTGCTTCAGTTGACCTTTAGAATTAACCATGAGGAAGGTTATATATGATTAGATGTGACCAATGCAGTGTGTTCACATGCTTGTGATTCAAGGTCATTTAAAACAAAGGGCTATTGGTCACTATGTGCATGCTGATATAGACATAATATAACACTGTTTTAATGATGAAATCATTTGATTCATACAGGCATGTCTCTCAAGATTTTATGGAGGTTACATCAGCCCTTGAAAAGCACACAAGCCTGTGGATTTGCTCTAAGGACACTAAATGGATTAAACAGTGTCACCGGCAACAGGTTAAACTGCACAACGCTGGCATCCAGTGCATCTACACAAAACCTTTTTAAAGACTGGAGGAATTGTCACACCAGTTTACACCAGAATAGATACTTATTGCAAAGAGGGGTGTGTCAGAGACCACACTGTGAAGTGAAAATTCCAAACTGGAGTTTACAAATGAGATTGCAGTCCACAACGACTGCTACCAAATCAGTGCTGAAACAAGGAGGCATGCCTGGAAAAAGGACCTTTAAGGGACCAAGAACCAAACAGCCTTCACGAACCACTCAGCCCAGTCTGGAGGAGGTGTGTGATGATTTTTTTTATGTTAAAATCATCTATGGCATGTATACTTATGTATTTAACTATGTTTTTCAGGACATGATGCAGTGCATCGCATACGCAACTGCAGATCTGTACCATTTACCAACACTCTGTCATGATCTCATAGCTCATGGTTTCGTTGAAATCAAAGAATTTCCCAGAGGTCAGTTCATCTGCATCACTTTTTTATGTTTTTATATAAAAATGTGCATTTCATGCTTGTTACATATCTGTAATGAATACATCTTGTGGGTTTCAGATGCTTCTAATGTTTTGGTGATGGGAACAGAGAATGCTGCAAAACCTTATGATAGTGGCACAATATTTGTCTTCAGGTATGAAGAATGATGTTTTGTCACTTGAAATTCTTTGGTTTTGATTTTTTTGTTTTGTTTTTCATATAGAGAAGGCTCAGTGGTGTTCTGGAATGTTGAAGAGAAAACTGTGAGTATTCATAACAACATATGGAGTATTTAAGATTTTTTTTATGTTTATTTAAGAAAGACTTATTTAAGAAGACTTTCATGCTCACCAAGGCTGCATTTATTTAATCAAAAATACAGTAAAAACAGCAAAATTGTGAAATATTATTGCAAGTTTAAAAACTTGTTTTTTATTTAAATATGTTTTAAAATGTAATTTATTTCTGTGATGTAATGCTGAATTTTCAGCATCGTTACTTCAGTCTTCAGTGTCTATTATGTTCTGTAAATTCTATTATGCTGATTTGCTGCTCAAGAAACATTTATTTTTAATATCAATGCTGAACACAATGTAGAAAAGAAGAAACATGAATGCTTCTATATTTCACCTGATTACAGGGTTTACTATTTTTGATCAAATAAATGCAACCTTGGTGAGCATAAAAGACTTCTTTCAAAAACATGAAAAAATATGAATTATTCCGAACATTTGACTGGCAGTATATGTTTGTACGCATGTATATACTTGTTTATACTCAGGTAAAGACAGTGATGAGGATACTGGAGCAGCATGAAATTCAACCCTATGAAGTTGCTCTGGTTCATTGGGAAAATGAAGAGATCAATTATACAGTAGGAGAGTGAGTTACAAATCCTTCATTTTTTAATGCAACATAAATTAAAATCATATAATACCTATAAAGTTGCTATATTTTATCCAAATGTTTTAATTTATTATTTTTGGTTTAGGGGTAATTCAAAACTCCATCGTGGAATTTTCCTGTTTAATGAAGAGCTGGATTATGAGCAGGTTGTTCTGGAGAAGTTTGCTTTTTCCAATGCTTTATCTCTGTCAGGTGGGATAATGTTTGCATTTTCACACATTTTTATCAAACATTAAAATTATAGGAAATTTGAAAACACTGATATCTAATTACATTTTCATGTTTGCTTTTGTCTTATTCTATTTTCTAACTTGCATGCTTTCAGTAAAACTAGCAATATGGGAGGTCTCTCTCGACAACTTTGTTGAGTCCATCCAGTCAATTCCTGAGGTAGATCCACTTATGTACTCTTTGATAGGTAATACCAGCGTTTGCAAGCTAAAATAGTTCTGTATATTAACTTGCACAGATGTTAACGTGTTCTGTTTTTCTGAAACTGCAAAATATACCTCTGTTTGAAATGAGGTGATAACAGTCATAAACATTTTTTAACAGATGCTGAAGTCTGGACAAAGAGTGAAACTGTCCAGGGCTGAAGTCATGCAAAAGATAGGGGAGCTCTTTTCTCTGAGGTCAGGCTGATTTTGTATCACTTTATCGGGTTTGTTTTGTACGAGATTAATTCTCACAATCTTTTTAAACTTTAACAGGCACTGCATAAACCTCAGCTCTGACTTACTGATCACACCTGATTTCTACTGGGACAGAGAAGATCTCGAGCAGCTCTATGACAAGACCTGTCAGTTTCTCAATATTAACAGACGAGTTAAGGTTAGTGAAAGCATTTGCGAAGATTGTTTTGCATCTGCCTTAAAGGAATAGTTTGTCCAATAATTCAGATTTGCTAAAATTGTACTCACCTTCGCCGTCCAGGATGGAGATGAGTTTGTATCTTCATTAAAAGTAATTCATCTACATCTTGGATGGCCTGAGGGTGAATACATTTTCAGCTAATTTCATTTTAGGCTAAATTATTCCTTTGAAGGACATGATATGAATATCCTGATAAAATTATGAAAAATTATCAATTATATTTCTAGGTTGTGAATGAGAAGTTGCAGCACTGCACTGAACTAACAGACCTGATGAGGAATCACCTTAGTGAGAAACACAGTCTCAGACTGGAGTGGATGATTGTCGTACTGATCACCATCGAGGTTAATAAACGCTTTATTTAAGCGGACTTTCATTTTAAATGCTAGTTTACATAATAGACAAAAATTACATTCAGCTGCACTGTCAAAAACTGCTAGGTGTTATTTGAAATGTCTGCATCACATCATTATTCTCTCATTTTGTTTTAAAGTACACATTTTGCAAATGCAATGCAAATCTTAATTATTTTCTTCTCTCGATAGGTGATGTTTGAACTTGCTCGTGTAATCTTTTGAGGACCCACAGATACAGTCTTACAATGGGATACAGTCACTTTTTGAAAACCAGCAAATAGTTTTGTTTTCTGTAGATGAAGTTGAAGTACTCATTTATTAGTCATCTGATCTTTTGCTATTCTTAATATGACACTGACCTGAAATAAAGGGGTTTTTTAGAAAGACCGGATGAATGGCGTCTCATTTTGTTTCCGTTTTGGTTCTGTTGTGTGATAAAAATCACTGTTGAATCTGTGTCCAGAAATGGCTGAACTGCTGTAAAATCCAGATTAAGCAGATAGCTGTTTTGAAACATAAATAAGCGTGTGTAATATAAAACAACTCTAAAATGTAAAAAACTCTTTACATGCTGCCTTGTTGCCAGTGGCATGGAAATTTTTGTAATTGTTTTGTAAGTGGGTTGCGCTTATGTAGCCTCCAGTAGTGCTAAAATTTCTCAACTGACAAACTAGGGTGACAAACTGTCTAAGATGGTTTCTGGAACAAGATGACACATATACTTATATACTTACAACACACACTACCAGTCAAAAGTTTTTGAACAGTAAAATTTGTAATGTTTTTTAAATAAGTTTTTTTCTGCTCGCCAAGCCTGCATTTATTTGATCCAAATTACAGCAAAAATTTGAAATATTTAAATTATTTAAAATAACTGCCTTCCATTTAAATCTATATATAATGTTTATTTTAAATGTTTTAAAATTATATTTTAATTTATTCCTGTGATTTCAAAGCCGAATTTTTATCATTACTCCAGTCACTTGACCCTTCAGAAATCATTGTAATATTCTGGAAAAAAAATATATATATATATATATATATATATATATAACAAAAATTATTATTATTATTATTATTATTATTATTATTATTATTGTTGTTGTTGTTAAAAACAGCTGAGCATATTTTTTCAGGTGTCTTTAATGAATAGAAACTTCAGACCAACGGCATTTATCTGAAATACAAATCTTTTGTAACATTATAAATGTGTTTATTATCACTTTTAAACAATTTAAAACAGAATTTTAAAACTTTCTGGACTTTCCAGAAGGCTGTTTTACATTTCACACATTTACTCATTTCACTAGTTATTAAAAATGCAGCTCAAATGAACCTGCTAACATACAACATGACGTCATGCTGATGTTTTAATGTTCTTGCAGCTGATTGATTGATCAGCCTCCAGTGATTGACAGCCGTTCGATACGGCGCGTTCTCACGTCATGTGATTCAAACCCTCCGGAAAACGGCAGCGGCTCACTGACTGACTGAACTCGTACTGCATGGTGGAGAAGTTTCTTCCGTTTTTCAGTCAGCAAACTAAATTGTATACGGCACTGGACTTCTGTCGAGAAAGAGTAAACGGTAAGTGACGCCTTAAAGGTTTTATTTCAAACAACTATTTAATAAACCGGCTGTCGTCTTGTTTTTACCCTAGTAACGAAGGGCACTATCGATTACTCACGTTTCCTGACCGAAAATGATTAATATTTTAACAGTTTTCTTCTTGCCATTGCTTTCGTGTGTCTGAAGATTAACCCTTTTCATTTCTCTGTTCATTTTTGTGATTTTGTTTCGCTTGTTTAAAGTGTAACGTTATTTTATCGGGTTCATTGCGTGAGCGCGTGTTTCCTATTTGTCCGCGGAAACTTTTGTACTCGGAATTCACCAGCATGGGCGGGGCTTCAACACACATGCACACATACATACACACGTAGTTGCCTTAAAACCTATTTAGACACTGAAACCTCACTTCTGCCGATTTTATATTTGAAATAGGACATTATGTAGGTTGTATACACATTTTTTTGTGAGATGTGTCATCACAAATACAGTTGAAGTGAAAAAGTTTACATACACCTTGCAGAATCTGCAAAATGTTAATTATTTGACCAAAATAAGAGGGATCATATAAAATCCGTGTTATTTTTTATTTAGTACTGACCATGAGAGTAAATAATTGAATTTATAAAAATGACCCCTTTCAAAAATATACATACACTTTATTCTTAATACTGTGTTGTTACCTGAATGATCCACCACAGCTGTTTTTTTGTTCAGTGATAGTTGTTCATGAGTCATGTTCATGTTCATGAGTTCTTGTTTTTCCTGAACAGTTAAACTGCCTGCTTATCTTCAGAAAAATACTTAAGGTCCCACAAATTCTTTGGTTTTTCAGTTTTTTTGTGTGTTTGAACCTATTCCAACAATGATTGTATTGCTTTGAGATCCTTGTGATGTGAATCTTTTCACATTGAGGACAACTGAGGGACTCATATGCAACTATTGCAGAAGGTTCAAACACTCACTGATGCTTCAGAAGGAAACACAATGCATTAAGAATCAGGGGTGCAAACTTTTGAACAGAATGGATATGTGTACCTTTTTCTTATTTTGCCTAAATACCATATTTTTAATTTAGTACTGGCCTTCAGAAGCTACAAAAGATACCTACATGTTTCTCAGAAGACAAAATAAGTTACATTTACCTTGATCTTAAAATTTAAAAAGGTTACACCCCCTGGCTCTTAATGCATTGTGTTTCCCTCTGAAGCATCAGTGAGCGTTTGAACCTTCTGTAAGAGTTGCATGTGGATCTCAAAATCATAGTCACTGTTGAAAAAGGTTCATAAATACAAAACGTGCTGAAAAACCAAAGAATTTGTGGGACCTGAAGGACTTTTCTGAAGAACAGCTGGAAGTTTAACTGTTCAGGACAAACAAGGGACTCATGAACAGCTATTACTAAACAAAAGACAGGTGTGGGTCATTCAGGTGACAACACAGTATTAAGAATCAAGCATGTGTAAACTTTTGAAAAGGGTCATTTTTATAAATTCAACTATTATTTTCTCTTGTGGACCTTATGTAAATGTCTTTATGTGAAATATCTTATACAGGTCAGTACTAAATAAAAAATAACATGCATTTTCTATGATCCCTCTTATTTTGCTAAAATAATTAACATTTTGCAGATACTGCAAGGTGTATGTAAACTTTTGTTAGAAATATTGGAGTCTTGGTGACCAAACTGCAAATTTAATGAGGTGCAAGATAATTGACTGATTTACTAAACCTACTGAAAACCTTATGAATATTTTATTTTGTGTGTGTTTGTATTTAAGAGGAGAAAAATGGACTTGGCCCATCATGGTCTTGTTCTTCTTAAGCGCCTCAATGCTCAGAGAGAGTTTGGTTTCCTCTGTGACTGTACTGTGGCCATCGGTGATGTTCTTTTCAAAGCCCACAAAGCCGTTCTCGCAGCATTCTCAAACTACTTCCGCATGCTGTTCATCCATCAAGACAGGTAGCACGAACTTGATTGCAAAAACACACATCATTCAACTTTGCAGTACTATAGTAATGTTATTAAATGATTGTTTATGCTTCTCTTTTGCAGTGACTGTGTTCGCCTAAAGCCTTCAGACATACAAGCAGATATCTTCAGCTACCTGCTTAACTTAATGTACACTGGAAAATTCACCACACAGCCCATTGACCCGCTTCGCCTTGAGCAGGGTGTAAAATTCCTGCATGCTTATCCTTTATTACAGGAGGCGAGTCTTCTTATAAACCCCGAGTCCCAGTATGCACCTTTAACAAATTCACTTTATGGCATACAGATACCTGATCAGTCACACAGCCTGCCTAGAAGAAATACAGCATGCAGAGATGACGTTTATGCTAAAAACTCTGAAAACGCTGGCCGAGAATTTTTGGAAATGTCTGATTATAGATCTCCACAGCCTGTCGGCATAGACTCACCCACCCAAAACCCAACAGCCACGATGGTCCAACACCTCACATATGGCATAATGAGTAAGAGTGCTTCGTCTAGAAAGCATTACGCCTGCAATTACTGTGGAATGCGTTTTAACCAGAGGTGCAAGTTGAAGGAACATCTGCTTCTGCACACCAACCAAGCAACTGAGCCACAGGTCACAATGTCTATACAAAATGGTCACACTATTGATCTTGAAGGTCAGGATATGGAGGAGGACCATCTGCATGCTGACAGTGATGTTATTAGCGATACCGATCAACAGACGTGGATGGAAGACACTCCGCCGCCCTCTGAAATTGCTGATATAGACAACCTGGAGGGCACTGAGATGGGTCGTGAAATGAAACGCCGAAAATTCGAGTGTCCGACCTGTGCTCGCAAGTTTATTCAGAAGAGCCACTGGCGTGAGCACATGTACATTCACACTGGAAAGCCGTATAAGTGCAGTGCTTGCGGAAAGAACTTCTGCAGAGCCAATCAAGCTGCTCGACACATTTGTTTGAGTCAGGACGCAGACTCGTACATTATGGTTAACAAACAGAGTTTGGTTCTTTGTGGTGGAGAAGACAACAGTCAAGTGGAGGCTCTTTTTCAGTCTTCTGAAAGACCCTATAAATGTAGCATGTGCGCAGCACCTTTTGCAAGTCCTTCTAAGGTTCCCAAACATCAGTGTTTGACTGAGAGTGAAGCTGTACCACTGGCAGAAAATTCAGCAGGGGAAAATCTAAATAAGGACTTGGAGACTACTTCTGAAGTAACCATTTCTTCTTAAAGTGTCATGCTAAAGCAGTATTAGTTTATTTCAGTGCCAGTATTTAACCATTTTTATGTGTTTGTGTTATAAACTGTGAGAGAAATAAGTATTATTTTAAAGGTCCACTGCATTATTTCATGTCTTTTTTTTTTCTTCTATTGTAGGGTCATTTGTGAATTTAAAACTAATAAAATGTCAAAACTATATTTAATGTTTCCCATCAGAAACACTTCTGAGTTGCCACTTTAAAGTAGAAAACAAACCTGAATTGTATTCTGAAAATGAAATGACAATGGTATTAGTGTGGCTTTTCATAAATCACAAGTCAGAAGTTGGTAAAGTTTCTTTTATTTAAATAGAACCTGAAATTATAATTTGTATTAAACCATAAATTTTTTAAATCTCTCAAAATCCAGGAACAATACTACACTCTTGAATTTAGTTGATTGTTAATATTGCAATTTCTTTAAAGATGCATAGTCTGTATAATCAAATAGTCTGTACAGATGGTTTCAAACACTTCATAGCAATATATTAGAATAAGTTAAAATTTTGTTTTCAATAATGTAATGGCTTATTGTATCAGGCCAGATGCAAACCCCTGTAATACAGGCAAGGCAGCTTGTATAATATTAACAAAAATGCTAAACTGTGTAATGACCTTATGCATTAAAGAGTGTACTGATCATTACACAGAACATTTATATATGTTAAGTGCTTCTCTGGGGGGAAAAAAAATTAAAAACACATGGGGAAAAGCCAGTAGTTGCAACATTAGTTTGCATGCTTCAAAAATATAGTCACAAATTGGCTGTATCTGTGAATTAAAATTGTATATTAAAAAAATAATAAAAAAGCCTTCGTAACAAAGACATGGCAACAAAAATAAATTATGAGTTCGATAAGATTTTGACTGTTCTTTGTAAAACAAATTAAACAATCTGCCATTTTCAGTCTTTAAGTGACAACTTCTGACTGAATACTGTCTAAACCTTTCTTTAATAGAGCTTGATTGTGATTTGCTCATTATAGCTTCGGGAAAGTGTATATAATATTTAGAGTATAAAATAAACTCCTTCCAGAGGTATATCAAGAGACATGAGGGAGACATCATTTTCTTATGCTAACATGCCAGACGGTCAGGATATAATGTGTGCGGTGTTTTATATTTTTAACAAAAATGTTTGTTTTAGATATGTAATACAACATAATATAATGTGGCATAAGCTTACTTAATGTCTGAAACAGGATAAAAAAAACTCATACATATATTGACAAATATCCTTAGTAAAAATATGACAAAATAGCTGCTTTTCAATGGTTTCATATGTTGGAAGAATTTTCTGTCAAAGTAAAATGTGAAAATATGGTGATTGATCACTTTTGCTTAATGGAACTTTAATGATGTAATTTTACTTCTCAGTGGTTTGGTCGTTTCTTTGTTGTAAGAACTGTGAGTCCTAGCTGATTTTGTGCTCAGCCTCTTCCAGGTGTAAAATGTTCAGAATTGTCCTTGTTAAACTTGCACCTGAAATGATAATTCAGTGTTATTAAAAAATAATAATAAAATAAAAAAATCTGACAACAAAAATGACTGATAAATCAATATAATAAAGTCACTTACCAACTCTTTCAAATCTTTCATCTGGTTTAGCACGGCACTATCAGATTGCAGCATCAGACGCTTGTTTAGCAGCTGCATCTTGGGGTGAACCTTCTGTGTGTGTTACTTGACACAGGGAATCTCCAATATTATCAACAGCATCCTCCCACACATCCTCCTCTACCTCTGACTGAGGTTCTGCTGTAGTAACTGCAGGCACATGCTGCAATGAAGCATTCCCATTTTCTTTGTCGGATATATAGTCTTCAGTTAAAACTGACGTCTTTACCTCTTTCACAGCCACAAATGGTAGTTCAACATCTTTAGACATGACTAAGGTCTCTGCCTTTGCTTCCTTTTTCTCCTGTTCAACTACCTGCAACATTGCTTGCTTTACTTCTGGTGTCACAACAGGAGGAGCCACAGGGGGTGTCTCTGCTACTGGTGTTTCCTGTCGTGCCTTTTCTAGTGTAGTCACAGCGGGTGCCTCCATCCCAGTCACAACTGATGTTGCCTTTACCAAGAGCACAGCTGGTGTTGTTGGTGTCTGTGCTACCTGCTCTGCAACTGTTGCCTTTACCAAGGGCACGGCTGGTGTAGGTGGTGTCTGTGCTACCTGTTCTGCAACTGTTGCCTTTACCAAGGGCATGGCTGGTGTTGTTGGTGTTTGTGCTACCTGCTTTGCAACTGGTGTTTGTACTGCCGAAATCACTGCAGGTACTTCTGGTTCTGGAACTGGTGTCTCTGCCATTGCCACTGGTGGCTTTGTGTCTACTGTTGGGCTCACAATTGACGTTACTGCTCCTGCAGTCACTGCTGGTAGAACTACTGGAGGTGCAGTCTCTTTTGCAATCACTGATACCAGAGCTGGTGTCTGTACCACTGAGATCATAACGGGTCTCTCTGCCATTCCAATTGCAGTTTGTGCTTCAGCTGTAATTTCTAGCACTGGGCTCACAACTGACCTTTCCGCTATTGGAGTCACAGTTGGTGTCATCATTACTGGGGTTACAACTGGTGTCTCTGCCACTACAACTGGAGTTGTATTTTCCACTACTGGGATCACAACAGGTGTTTCTGCTGCTGTAGTCACTGCTGAAACAACTACTGGAGGTGCAGCCTCTGTTACTGCCACTAAAACCTGACATGGTGTCTGCGCCACTGGAGTCAAAACTGGTGTCTCAACCACTGCAAGTCGAGCTGGCTTTACTACTGGACTTTCTACTACTGGGATCACAACAGGTGTTTCTACTGTTGCAGCCACTGCTGAAACAAGTACTGGAGGTGCAGTCTCTGTTACCATCTCTGAAACCTGACCTGGTGTCTGTACCACTGAGGTCACAACTGGTGTCTCAATCACTGCAACTGCAGTTGACTTTACAACAGGAGTTTCTACTACTGGGATCATAACAGGTGTTTCTGCTGCTGTAGACACTGCTGAAACAACTACTGGAGGTGCAGTCTTTGCTACTGCCACTAAAACCTGACATGGTGTCTGCACCACTGGTGTCAAAACTGGTGTCTCAACCACTGCAAGAGGAGCTGGCTTTATTACTGAACTTTCTACTACTGGGATCACAACAGGTGTTTCTACTGTTGTAGCCACTGCTGAAACAACTACTGGAGGTGCAGTCTCTGTTACCGTCCTGGAACCTGACCTGGGATTTGTACCAATGGGGTCACAACTTGTGACTCAACCACCATAACTGGAATTGATTTTACAACAGGTGTTTCTACTGCTGCAGTCTCTGCTGAAACAACTCCTGGAGACACAGTCCCTGGAACCCTCATTGAAATTTGACCTGATGTCTGTACCACTGGGGTCACAACTGGTGCCTCAACCACTGCAACTGGAGTTGACTTTACAACAGGAGTTTCTACAACTGAGATCACAACAGGTGTTTCTACTGCTGCAGTCTTTGCTGAAGCATCTACTGGAGGGGCAATCTCTGTTACCATCACTGAAAACTGAACTGGGGTTTGTACCACTGGGGTCACAACTGGTGTCTCAACTACTGCAACTGGAGTTGATTTTACAACATGAGTTTCAACTACTGGGATTTCAACAGGTGTCTCTACTGCTGCAGTCTCTGCTGAAACAACTACCGAAGGACTAGTCTCTGTTACCATCACTGGAACCTGACATGGTGTCTGTACCACTGGTGTCTCATTAACTGCAACTGGAGTTGACTTTACACCAGTAGTTTCTACTACAGGAATCTCAACAGGTGCCTTCTACTTTGCAGTCTCTGCTGAAACAACTACTTGAGGACTAGTCTCTGTTACCATCACTGGAACCTGACCTGGTGTCTGTACCACTGGTGTCTCATTAACTGCAACTGGAGTTGACTTTACACCAGTAGTTTCTATTACTGGAATCTCAACAGGTGCCTCGACTGCTGTAGTCTCTGCTGAAACAACTACCGGAGAAGCAGTCTCTATTACCATCACTGGAATCTGAGCTGGTGTCTGTGTCACTGGTGTCTCATCCACTGCAACTGGAGTTGATTTTACACCGGGAGTTTCTACTACTGGGATCTCAACAGGTGTCCCTACTGCTGCAGTCTCTGCTGAAACAACCAGAGGAGCATGCTCTGTTACCATAATTGGAACCTGACCTGGTGTCTGTACCACTGGAGTCACAACTGGTGTCTCAACGACTGCAACGGGAGTTGACTTTACAACAGGAGTTTCTACTACAGGGATCACAACAGGCGTTTCTACTGCTGCAGTCACCCCTGAAACAACTACTGGAGGTGCAGCCTCTGTTACAATCACTGAAACCTGACTTGGTCTCTGTACCACTGGGATCACAGCTGATGCTTCTGATGCTGCAGTAACTGGAGGTGCTGCATCTGTAGCAATTACTGAAATCTGAGCTGGGGTTTCAACCACTGGTGTCACAGGTGATGTCTCTGCAGTTGAAGTTACTACTTCTACTACTACTGGAGTTCCAGTGGATGTAACTACTACAGGAGATACAGCTTCTGCTACTGTCACTGAAATCATAGCTGGTATCTCAGTAACTGGTGTCTTTGCCACTGCTGTTACAGTTGGTTTTACTGATGTGATGGAAACAACGGGAGTTTCAAATATTTGGCTCACAGAAGTTTCTGCAAATGGGGTCCCATCTAGTGTAACCACTTCTGGAGGTACAGTCTCTGCCACTGAAACAACAGCTGGAGTCTCCACAGCAGATGTTACTGTGGCTGGGATCTCAACTACAGGGGACACAACTGTTTTCTCTACCACAGCTAGAGTTGATTTTACTGCTGTGACAGAAAAAACAGGTGTTTCTACAACTGTTGCTTCTACTACTGTAGTCACTGGTGCTATACTTACCACTGGAAATGCAGCTTCTGTTACTATTACTGAACCAAGATCTGGTGGTGCTACCACTGGAATCACATTCTGTATCTCTACTACTTGGGCCACAGCAGTCCTCACAATCACTGATTCAACATTTGGTGGTTCTACTCCTACAGGTGTGTCTTTTACTGGAGGTACATCCTTTGACTCATTGTCTAGAGTTACAACTGGTCTTACTTCATTTAGAGGTGTAGCTGGTGTCACTATCACAGAAATAACAGTGGGAATCTCCATCACTTGTTCTTTGATCACTGTTGCCAACCCTGATCTGTCAGTATCTATGTTTTGATTTTGTGACGTAACAGCAGAATTTTGAGAATCAGTTGTTTTTGCCATAGATGTAACCACTGGTGTTTCTACTTCAAGTTCTGAAACCACTGATGTGATAACTGGTGTCTCCACTTCCAGTTCAGTTACTACAGCTGTCTCTACTTTCACATCTGTTCCCACCGGAATTTCTACCTTTGGTTCTGTGACTTCAAGCGTCTCAGCCCTGAGTTCACTCACTACTTGTGTTTGCATCTCAGAAACAGCTACTTCTGGCATTTCTGCTGTAACTTCAATGGACAGTGGTGGTACCTGTGCAATGGGTTTAATTTCCATTACTGCTGGTATTTCTGTCTTGTCCACCTGCAACTCATTTGACAGGGTCTTTTCTGTTACCTGTTTAAGAGATTCACATTTTAGCTTAGCATTTTCTTCTGCTTTATTCTTCTGTTCAGTCAACTTACTATCTTCTATTTCTGTAGCAGCATAATTTTGTGCCGGCACTGTGATTGCAGGCACTTCAATCATAGTCTGCCCTGAATCTAACCTATCTGGTTCTGGTTTGGGAGCAATTGTATCTTTTTCTCCTGGAACTGCTTTTTCTTTCATTTCTGATGATGTCTTTGCTGGGGCCTGGTCACCATCTATTGCTTCACCCTCTTGTTCTGTTGCCGTTGGTAGCTGAGATTTTGGAAGTACCTGAGCTACTTGTTCCGACACTGTAAGCTGTTTTGTTGTGTTCTCAATAATGGCAACCATCTCTAAAACTTTACCAGTCTTAATATTCTCAGTTGTCGCTGGTTCTTCATTGTCTTTGGGAAGTGCTGGACTTGGTTTGGAGTCTTGACTCCAGTCTTCTTTTTGAGAAACCACCGTTTCTGTTGCTACAGGTTTTGCTTCAATTTCTGGCAACACCATCTCTAGAGGTTTCAGTATGACTTCAGAACTAGCTTCAGGCTCTGCTGGTGTTTCTATGTGCTCAGATACATCCTTTGAAAACTCAGAAACCGTGTCCCCAAATTCTCTTCCTGTATCAGCAATTATTTCAGGAGATTCATCAGTAGTATTTGTATGCGCAGAAGCATCTTCATTTTGTGTTTCATTGCTTAAAGGTTGCCCTTCCTTTACTGCATGTTCCTCTTCCTCCTCCACAAAAATCCCATCTATTCTGTCAGTTGCACTGTCTTTCAGTTTGTTATCCAAATTTGCATCAGAGTCCTCTTTATGGAGCTCCTTAGCTTCTTCAACTAATACTAGTTCTGGAGGTGACACCTCCTTGGCTGGCAACTCTTCTCTGGCTAATGATTCATCTCCAGCTTCCAAAATATTTTCAGCCTCAATATTTTTAACAACTTCTGAAGCAACAGCACCCCCAATCTCTTCTTCTACATGTATTTCCTTAATGTCCTGCTGTGCCATTATTTCGGAATCTTTTTCTTCCTTTTTCTCACTGATGCCCTCCACAGTCACCCCTGACTCACCTAAATCTTTTACGTCAACTTCTGTTTCACAGACACGAACATGTATTGATTCATCTGTTTCTAATTTTAAACTCTCTTCTAACTCCCGTGTCTCTGTCAGTATGTGATCTGAAATTGGACTTACAATACTAACAGTCTCTTTGGCTTCCAGACACTCTACAGTAGAGGCAATAAGTTCACTATCTTTGACTTCTTTACTTGTGGTAGTGTCAAGAATGGTGTCCAGATCACCATGTGTCAAAGACTCAGTGGGTGCAGGTTGCTCAAACTCAGCAGAGGACAATTCAACATCTGAAAGCGTCAGCTCTTTTTCAGGTTCAGCAGCTACTGGTTGTTCATACACAGGTTCCTCTAACACTGAGCGCAGTGGATACTCTGTTTCTGGACCACGGGTGTAGTCTGACATAACCTGATCCAGCCCAGCTTCACTTTGCGTTGTCTCAATACCAGTTGTACATTCCTCTCTTTTGTCCTCCATATGAGTTTCCTCTAATTCTTTCACAAGAGGCTCTGCCTCTAACTGAATGACTTGCTCACTTAGCTCAATTTCAATGGAAGATTCTTTTTCGTTTACAATTACTTCCTGATACTCAGTCTTCACTTCCTTAATTTCAGCCTCATAGACCTCATCTGTCCCAAGCCCTGCAATTTCAGTTTCATCTGTAAAGTTATCAGCGACTAATTCAGTTGGGACAGCATCACTAACTTCAGGTATTGCCTCCACTAAGGGTGCAGGGAGATGTTCTTCAACAGGTTCTATTTCTTGAGACACTAGGCCTATACATATTGCTGTTGCCTCGGTTTTCTTATGTGCAACCAAAACCTTTGTTTCCTCCAGTGTGGATGACTGTACAACATAAGGTGAAAACGACACGGCCAGAGATTCTTGGCTTTCATCTTTTGTAGTTACTGATTGAACACTTGGAGTCATGCCAATGGATTGAATAGCTTCCTGTAGAATGACATCTGATGTTTGTATGCCATATTCAGCTGACACTGGTGTAGCATGTCCAGATGACTTGGGTGATTCAGTTAGTTGCGAGACTGCTGAGACCATTTCAGTAGTGTCATCCCCAATAAATTGTTCACTTGCTGGTTCTGGGGCAGTGACTGCATCAGCTGTCAACTCCACAATGTCCTCAGCTAACGTGTCATCCTGTGTTGTCCACTCAGCAGATGATACTGGTGTTTCAATGCTTTCCTCAATGATGCCTTCTTCTGGAATATCACTCAGCTGCTGATGCTTGCTCAAAAAGTCTGTAAGTTCTTCAAAGTCCTCTGGTAATCCATGTATGATTGCTGGTCCAGTGTTAATTGGAACTTTGGCTGCAATTTTGGGCACTACGTTAGTGGATGTGTCCTGTTCTAACACTTGTGACGTCATCTCTGGCATCTCATGTTCTATTGTGATTTCAACTCGTTGTTCATTCACCTCCTTCAGACTTTCAGGCTCAATTATTTCATACTCAGACAGAGGAATAATAGCTGGGGTTTCATCATCTTCATCGCCTGTTTCCTGAGTAGCCTCATCAGAGGATGTCTGCTCTTTCCTCGCTTCTGATTTCCTCTTTTTATGCCCTGGAATAAGTTTCTTCATAGAAAATGGTTCATCTTTGTTCATCTCACTGTCGGAAGGTATCTGCTCAGGGGTATCACTTTCTCCAGTTCGGATCTTCCTCTTTGGAGTAACCATTTTTTTAAATGTTTTCCATGTGGACCCCACCTCTCCCTCTGCAGGACTTCCAGTTTGTTCATTAGATGATGTGAGATGATCATAATCACCCTCAATTGAACTTCCAAGTGGAGAGTCAGTTGTTTTCTCATATTCCTCTCCTTTGTCTGGCGTTTCCTCCTCATTTGTTTTTCTAGCCCTTTTTTTAGCAGAGCCACCACAAATCAGTGCCTCCCAGGAAACGGTGGTGTCAGATTTCTTTTTGGACTCCTGAGGGCTTACATCAGCCACCAGCTCCTCTTCAGCAGGTTTTGGCTCCCCAACCACTGGTTCCTCCACTTTTGAGAGCTCTGTCAATTCTGAGGATGGTTTTGGCTGTTCAGATACTCGTTCCTCTGACTCAATCACCTTTTCGGCAGCTTTCTGCCTTCTTGTAGAAAATTTCCTGAAAAGCCTTTTAAGTGGACTTCCTTGTACCTTATCTTTCTCTAGAGAATTCTGAAGGTCTCCTTCAGATAACAACTTGTCAGTGTCTTTTTCCTGTGAATCTTTTTCTTCCTCTGACATAATATAAGGAATATCAAGGCACATACATTTACTGTCCTCTTTTTCGGCCTCTTCTACACCCATTTTCTCAATTCTTTTGAGTTCTTCTTCCTTACTCTCTTTTTGGATTTCCTCTTCTTTCTTTTTTTTTCTTAAACTGGCAAAGATTCCTTGCGTAAAGAATTGTTTGATTGGTGACATCGGTTCCTCCGGCTCAGGGCTTTCTTCTTTTGCTAGTTCTTTCTCAGGTGTGTCCTCCAAATGATGCTCCACTATCTTTATGTCCTGATCCAGCTCCTTTTCATTGTCTGTTTGTTGAGAGGGTTCAGCTGCATCAGGCTCTGAAGACACCTCACGTTGTTCAACAGTCTCAACAGGTGTGTTTTCATTTGCTTCCACTGCACAGTTCTCTTGGGTGTCATTGGAGTCATCTGAGGCACTTGCAACTTTTTCTTCTGGCTCATTTGCTTCAGTCTTTTCACACGAGTCCTTTTTTAGGGTAAACTTAAATCCAACAAATCTGAAGATTTTTTTGAAGCCAACTTCACTGATATCATTTACTTGATTGTCCTCCACAGTTTCTTCTTTCACAGATACACTATCTGCATTAACCATCTCTATGCTCTCATTCTTCGTGACCGGTTCAAGAGCATCCGTTTCCTGGAGGTTTTCAATTGTTTCTGTCCCATCTTCTTGCAGAGTGACAAACCCTGAGCCAACTGGTAAATAAATAAGAATGAAAAGTGGCAAGATGAGTATGTGTGCTATACACACAAAATATTTGTACTTGGATATTTAGTACTATATAAAAATGCTGTTTTTATTTCATTTGGAAAAAATGAGGGAAACAATGAAATTAATAGCAATAATATAGTTTCACATACCATCTGCAAGTACTCTCTCCTCTAAGTTGCCACTTAATTCATCTGCATGGCTCCTTACATTCAAACTGGAGATCTGTCCATTTTTCTGTAACAACTACATGCAAAAGACAGGACAGATTAAAGAGTGACCAACAAAGCAAACAGTGCATTTACCAATCAGTCGTTATGATTCATAGGAAACTATAAATGAAAATGTATTCAAATTGTAAAGTTAGAATTACAGTATATATTAAATTAATATGCTACGCAATATTGTCTATTGTCACAAAGTATATGGTAAGACAATGATTAATAAGGGTTGCTGTTAAAATGCAGATCATGATGAATTATTTGCCATTAAATCACTGTAGTTCTTATCTATACATATTTATCTATATGCTAATTTAGGCAACATGAGACGGTTTGTCTCGTGTATGTACAGCACTGCTCACTCAAGCCAAAAAAACTTACAACTACTGATTCAAGTTAAGAAATTCTGCAAACTTTTTACAAAAGTTACCACAATGCTACACTTTCTGAATGCTAAGTGCCTAACCACAATGTAGTTTGAAGGAGAGGGCCCTTGGGATAACTAACAAAACAAAATAAATGAACACATTTATGGAATCTGAGTATCAGATAGCTCTCCTCTGACTAAAAGCCATCTCACAGACTTCCTGTTAACCATGGCTGACCTCATCATGTTTTACATGGAAAATTGATGCACCCAGTGCAGTAAGGGAGAATTCCATCAATCCTTTGGGAATAAAAGCACTACAAATATCCATCCATTAATGTAGACGCATTAGTAACAAAAACAACTGACAAAAGTAAATACTGAAAGGAAATGGAGTTATGATATGTAATAAACCATCTTCTCAAAAAAAAAAGACAATTGCATTTTAAATTCTTAACCTATACATCTAATTCAATAAAATAATTCAGACTAACAAGCAAACAAACAGCAAAGTTTAAAGTTGGTTAAAAGTTTAAAGTTTGGAGTCCATCCTCAGTTTGCAAGTCACAGAGGATGCATCAGTTATCAGTGTTAATGAATTATTCTGCCTGCAATATTAACATGAAAACTTGCCGGATGACTTGTATATGTGCGTCTGCAGTTCTCATGCCACAAGATGACAGATTCTTCCTTAATGTCTTAATTAATTCCAGCCGAAATAAAGAATATGTCCTATACTATTTTCCTTTTAATATAAAAATAATGCAAATTAAATAATGTGCCCTCATATTAACCAAAACTATCCAATCTGAACTACCGGAAACTAATGCATATTTTGTTCATACAGCAAATTTAGGCCAAACACTATTAATAGGACAAAGTCACCTAATCTTCTTTCTTTTAACTCTCATTACTGCAAATGATCTCATCGCTGCAAATGATAGTCGAGGAACTGCATTACGGAAATACCTGATAAATTTTCTACACCAAGCAAAACACACTTTCATCCTAATGTAACTTATTTTAGAGACCTTGACAATATGACCTTTCTTTTTATAGCTACATCTGAGAATCTAGTGAGATGCCTCTTCATATGAAAGAAAAATGACAAATCTCTTTTATATATCAGTTGTTTATACTAAAAAGCAATGAGATTGAGAGTGAACTGTGTTTAAAAAAGGTAAGTTTGACAAGTCAAGTCAAAATTTCATGTTTCAATGTGTAACATGCTATTTCAGTGCGATTATTTGTTAAATTTACTAGCAATTTCTAAGCAAAAACTGTTTCAAAGTATTAAGTGTATTGCTCTAGTCTGCAGCTTCTGAAAATGTTCTCAGATTTGCCAAAGCACCAAAGTTCATACAATTTTATAACTCTATAAATCAACTCTGTAAACAATTGTCTAAGTTATCCTAAGGAAAAATATCTGATAAACAAAACTTACCTTCTCCTGAGCTAAAAAGAGCAACCTCTGAACAATAAATCATTCCTGTCTACCTACACAACATTTTGAGCATCATATGCATGTTTGCATTACCTCAAAAATGCAGTCTAGGTAGGTGTAACAGAGGCCAGCCGGTACACACACTATATTTTGAGTTACAGCCCGTGTTTCTCTGCAGCAGAGAAATGCATTCTACCTTGTCATCAGCACTGCCGTCATCCCGGGCATCGCTCGCCGCTGCAGTGAGCTCCTCTGCCGCTGCGTCCTCCTCACATCTGCTGTCCCGTTGCACGGATGATGTCGTAGCTCCCATTTCACACTCCTTCTCTCGTTCTCTTCGGTTTCTTCCCTTTCACCCGATGTAACTGCAAAGCGAAAGGGGGGATATCCGAAGATGAGTGCTGAGCGGTGCTCGAACTCAGAAGTGATGCAGTTTGGCTCGCTGCAAACTCTTTTAGGACACATCCTTCCCGCATCACATGAACACACTGGCACGCCTCGACGCATCAGTGGGAGAGCGAAGGAGAGTCCTGGGATGACCGAGGGACAACATTTACAATGAACGTTTTTATCTCATAATTTTTAATCGTAGGTGTTTACGTATAGACCAATAACTGTTTAATGCACTTAAATTAGATTCATTTCTCCCATTTATTTTTAAAAAAAGACAAACGCTAATTTGAAAATTATAAAAAGATGTTCTCATGGGACTTTGGGGGAAATACACTTAATTTTACTTCAAAACAATGTATTTTGTTATAAAATTGGTAATTAAAGCAATTAAACTGTCAAATGATTTATGACAGTTATTAAATAATTTAGAACAGAAAACAGAAATCCAATAGAGTGTTTTCACGACGCGTCATCAACCCGCCATATTGGCGGCACAAAACGTAAACAATGCCACTGAACCAAGCGAAACTCGCAAATTTTGCTAGTAATTGTTGCTGAAAATGGTCAATTATTGTCACGTTTTGAGCTGTACTAATCGGTCGGACTGGGAAAAACATCTGGAGTACTATAGACTGCCAAAAGTTATAGCAAATCAAGGACAAGACTGCAAAAGACTGAGGAAAGAAGGCATTTGTGGTTAAACCAGGATTTCCAGGCAAGAATTTTGACAACATTCGTGTTTGTTCTTCTCATTTCCGGTCAGGCAGGTGAAATATTAGGCTAATATCTTAATTAATACTGTTCGTCCATATCTTTGCCACATATTAACTTTAGTTTGTCAAAATATTGCTCCCTTTCCTGCTTACTAAGTCCTTCTCTATATGATTTATCAGCTTCCACACGTTTTTTCTATGGTTTATACAGCATAAATTAGCATAATTCAGAATAACAAGCAAACAAACAGCAAAGTTTAAAGTTGGTTGAAAGTTTCTAGAAAGTTTAAAGTTCTAATTTAAAGTTTGGAATCCATCCTTAGTTTGCAAGTCATTGAGGATGCATCAGTTATCAGTGTTAATGAATTATTCTGCCTGCAATATTAACATAAAAACTTGCTGGATGACTTGTATATGTGCGTCTGCAGTTCTCATGCCACAAAATAACAGATTCTTCCTTAATGTTTTAATTAATACCAGCTGAAATAAAGAATATGACCCATACTATTTTCCTTTTAATATAAAAATAATGCAAATCAATGTGCCCACATATTAACCAAAACTATCCGATCTGAACTACCAGAAACTAATGCATATTTTGTTCATACAGCAAATTTAGGCCAAACACTATTAATTGGACAAAGTCACCTAATCTTTTTTCTGTTGACTCTCATCGCTGCAAATGATAGTCGGGAAACTGCATTATGGAAATACCTGATAAATTTTCTACACCAAGCAAAACACACTTTCATCCTAATGTAACTTATTTTAGAGAAAGCTTCCACACGTTTTTTCCATGGTTTAGACAGCATAAATGAGCAGAACAATATGGCCGCATAACTGACCAAACCATGACGTAATTGCACATTGCCCACCCATTCATATAAATGAATAATTATGAAATGGTGGAAAGTATGTGGACACTCCCTAAATAACAGGTAATTCTAACTGGTTTCCCTATTGCACCAATTCCAGTGAGACGAATATTAATGGCATTCTAGAGAATTCTGTGCTTTCAACTTTGTTGCAAAAGTTTGAGAAGGGTCATTTCTGTTCAAAAAACATAAATCTTTCCCTGTAGGTTAAAGGTTAAAGTCTTCTTTCACTAAATATTAAACATTGATTAAACATGCATAATGCAAATCCAAGGATTTGTACCAGTTTAGACTCAAAAGCATCAATGAAGAGGCCTGGTGTCCCAGTTGATCTAAAGATGTTCAGGTCTAAGTGCACGCCCTCCACAACGGACTCAATAAAGCATTACATGCACAATAGTCTTGTCATGCTGGAACAGAAAAGAACCTTTCTGTTTCAGCAACACTGAAAGCACAGAATTTTCTAGTATTATATAATACAGCACTGAGGTTTTGTCCTTAAGAGAAAATGCAAACTTGTTAATTATAATAGGATGTGCATACTTATGGCCATACCACTTACCTTGCAAAGAACCACAGTGAAGCATGATGGTTGAAACATCACTGTGTTGAGCTGTTTTCCAATAGAATTTGGACATCTCTTTCTGTATGCTGCGAATGAACGCTTGGGAAAAAGTTAAGTAATCCCAAACACAAGGTAAAATAAACACAGGTGTGGCTCAAGAACAATTCAGGTGAATGTCTTACAAAAGCCCAGTCGAAACCCTGATTTTAATCTAATTGTGAATCCACATGCAGCACTATTTACAGATATAGGATTTGTAATGCATTAAAATGAGAAAATGAAATAAAGGTTTTCAAACAACTCAACTTATCATCTTTAATAAATGTTAAAAGGCATCAGTCAACCAATTCATCTGCTTTTAGTGCAACTAATACACTGTAAAAATAACAGTAATATTATTTTGAAGTTATATAAATAAATAACTTAAAAATAACTTGAAATAAGTCAATAAAACAAAAATCACTGCATTATGTTTTAGAAGAAAACAGCATTTCAGTTTTCTTACTTCAAAATGTCATGTTTAATTCAATGAGTTGCTCACCATTCTTTGTAATTATTTCATTATTTCTATGTAAATCTTACACCATACTATACTGTACTAGTGTACAGTAGTAATGTGCTAACCTGAATTTAACCTTAACCATGTCTAAATTTCATAGAGAGGATGTACATACTAGGGATAAAATGATGACAGAAATTATTAATAATTAGCATTATTTACATTCAATTACAGATTTGGAAAGTCTTTTTAAATACAAAACTGTATGGGACATGAGTCACTGTAAAAGATGCATCAAAAACGAAAACAAACTCCTCATTTAGAATAAGTTTGAACCCAATGTAAACATTTTTTAAAATATAGGCACAGCACATTGAGTTAAACTGTAAAAGCAGATTTTGTTTTGAAATCTGCAGTCAAATAAGGTTAAGAAAACTTACAGCCGTGACAAATGGATTATGTAATAGCAGTAAGAGAAAAGCCTAATTCGGGAGCAATGGGAGTGAACCTTTTTGTGACATTTCAACATTCAGGAGTATTTAAAAAGATAAAAATATAGATTTTCCAGCCATTTTGGACAGCTCATGGCCCAAAGCAGAAAGTTTGGGCGCATCGTGAATTAAAATCAACTGACTGGTCAAATGTTATTTTGAGGAGGAACAGCCTTCATCATAATGCAATTAGAGATTAAATGAGGCCATGTGAATTCAAACATCACGAGTGTGACAAACAATCTCTACATAAAACACTTTGCAATGGTTTTCTTATGTTCCGCATTTCTCAAGGAGTTCATCTAAACACATCTTCATTCCTTCAGAGGAAAGGTTTGACCTTTTAAGAAATTAGGATAATTAAAATTTCCAAAACGACCTGTTGGCGTTTGAACTTAACCTGATATTACACCCTCACGTCGTTTTCAAACCACGAGTTTCACAAATGGCAAATGTTTATGATGCTCTTTGTTTTTTATAGCAAATGTAGACACTTACTAAAGGCTGTCAAGCTCCAAAAAGGGCAAAACAGTCACAAGGAGCATGGGAAACAATGGTGTGACGTCATAATGTATTAGGTTCATGTTTATATTCATGCATTTACGCATAGAGACATTGCATCTTATGGTATGCAATATATCAGTTCATGCATTTGCATGAAAAACAGTAAGTAAATAATGACAAGACTTTCATGTTTAAGTGAATTAACAACAGAACAATTGTATTCAGTATCGTACTGGATCATAAATAAAAATTAGCTGAAAAATAGGCCTTATCATCCATTTAAACTGCACCGAACAAAAATGCAACACTTTGAAATGCCCAACTGGGCACCAGATGACAAGACTGTCTTTGTTTCTCCTAATCAACTGTGTGAGTTAGAGGTAGGACTCAAACACAGAGACACACCTTGTCTTCAGACATTCACATAATTTTATTTTATGAAGAACATGATCAATATGAAGAACATCAACATCATGATTTACTACTGGGAAGACCAAGATAACGCAGAAAACAGGAAACAAAACATCAAGGGCAGATTAAATGTTCCTGTTAGCTCATTTGTTGGTGCACAGATGCTGTGGATCAGTCTTGGGTCATCTAGAGAGAGAAACACAACGGTGGTCTGAGCCCACCGAACCCAAAGCTGTTGAACCCAAATCTCACAGGAAACTTGCATCACTTACCACAAAGCAGGAAGTGACAGTTCTACAAGCTGTTCAATAACCTTGTTACTTTATCACATTCCAAATGCATGCATATTAAACCCAAGTACAGTGTTGGGAAAGTTACTTTGGAAATGTAATAGGTTACAGATTACAAGTTACTCTATTTAAAATGTAATGAGTAGTGTAACTATTTCAGTTACTTTATTAATGTAACTGATTACATTTGATTACTTTTCTAAATTTACATTTAGTCATTTAGCACATAACAAGAAATAGTAAATATTAATACGAAAAGTATTCACATGTATTACTTTGTAATCGTTAACATTTTTATAAGTAACTGCAATTTAATTACATTTTTTCTGTAACTGTAACAGATTACAGTTACATTTATCTTGTAATTAAATTACTTACCGAAATTACACTGCCCAAGTATAAACAAGCAAAAGCAGGATTATTATAGTTAACTAAAACTAAATATACACTACCAGTCAAAAGTTTTTAAATGTTTTTTAAAGAATTCTCTTTTGCTCACCAAGCCTGCATTTACTTGATCCAAAATACAGCAAAATACGGTTTTAAGTTTTAAGTTATTTAACATAACTGCTTTCCATTTGAATATATTTTAAAATGTAGTGTATTCTATATAAAGAAATTATAGAAATTAATACTTTTACTTAGCAAGGATGTTTTAAGTTGATCAAAAGTGATGATAAAGACATTTATAATGTTACAAAAGATTTCTATTTCAGATAGAACTTTCTGTTCATCAAAGAAACCTGAAAAGATTCTACTCAGCTGTTTTCAACATAATAATACATGTTTTTTGAGTAGTAAATCAGAATATTAGAATGATTTCTGAAGGATCAGGTGACTGGAGAAATGATGCTAAAAATTCAGCTTTGAAATCACAGGAATAGAATAGGAATAGAATAGAAAAGTTATTTTAAATAGTAAAAATATTTAAAAATGTTACTGTTTTTGCAGTACTTTGGATAAAAGAAATGCAGGCTTTTTGAGCAGAAAAGACTTCTTAAAAAAAAATCCAACTGTTTAAAAAAGTTTGACTGGTAGTGTACACATCTGAAATAAAATATATAAATATATATATTATCAATGGTCTCTCATTTCTCATTTTCAATTACTTAACTTAATGTGCTAAAATAATTAAAACTGGGGAAAAAAAACCTACTGTAAAATGACTGGTGCAATTAGTTTTCGCAAGCTAAAATTTAACATGCATTGTTTTCACTTCAAAAAGTAAGCATATATCGATATCTCAAAATTATACATTTCGTTAACTTAAGTTAAGTTGGATATTTAAGTTATCTCCACAACAAATTTAAGTTGTTATAACTAAATGCAGCAACATATTTTAAAAAACACACGGCAAAAATTGTATTAAACTTGAACAAAAATTAAAAAGGAAAATATAAAGATAAAAACGAATTTAAACTATTTTAAAAATTATTATAGTATCTCAATGATACTAAAACAACTGTAAGGCTCAGTGATTGCTGATATAAATGATCAATTTAATCAAGGGAGCAAACTGAAAAGCATGTTTAAAAGAAAAGAGCTTATCACCCAGCAAGAAGAAAAAAAGAAACAGATTTACAACCAGACCAGAACAGGATACAGTAATTGATTTAAAAGGCAAGCAAGCAAACACATAGCAACAACCAAAAATCATTCAGCAGCAATCACTCAATACATAGTGATGCCTAAGCAAAGACCTCTGACGCACATACAAATTTAGTTAGTTTAGTGTTTGTGGAAAACTTCTAGATATACTTTTGATGAGTCATTGTTCATTTAAATTGAATAATTAGTTATTATTGAGAAATAACAACAAATTATCTTTTGTTTTTGTTCCTTCATAAAGGAAATGGAAACGGACAGGGCAACAGGCGATTACTGAGCCAAGAAACATCTCCAGACACATGACAAACATAAACGCTAATTCAATCAAAGGCCCTGAAACACTGGAGCTGCTGTGGAGATTCTCATACTAAGTTAACAGGATCAGTTAATTTGAGTCACAGTTCGGCTAACCGAAACCAGCTGATGTTTTCTTCAGGCATTATACAGTTTAGAAGTCCTTGGACACAGGATGAAATGATGCCTGTGTATAAACTATAGGCATGCACATCCCTCTCATAGTGAGAGTTTGTCTCTTCATGCAACCTTGATTTGCAACCAATTTGTTTGTTCAGAGTGTCGCAAATCACAGATTTAACCAATCATGTTTAACACACATACATTATATTTGTTATTGTAAATATAACCTGAGGAAATGGAATGAAAAGTTCCCAGCTTGCAGGATGTTTGATCACATAATTGTGTGTAGCAGTTACTTGCTAATGGTAAGTCAATTACAGGTAACTAATTTGGTGTCATTTAATGCAAACAAACTTACAAAAAGGCTGAGAAAAAGGATGTTTATGTATTTTTTAATTTTTTAGTTTTTATGAGACCAATGCTGCAACCAAAAGGATTGTTTAAGTTACTACAACATTTTTTTAACAAGCACTGATTGCAATTTTTCAGATGATCAGGAAATTATCATAAAAAAAAAAAAAAAAAGGTGAAAATAGTACTTCCTAAGATAGGTAGCATAACAATATTGCATATATTATACACACTGTGCCGTGTTTTGTTGGATAAAATCTAAATTGGTTTTAATTAAAATTTAATATTTAATGACCTCAACCTGACTAAAATAGAATAATTCAACAGAAACACATTTTTAGCATCAGATCAGTTAGAAATACATAATGTACTTTTTTCGACATACAGAATTTGTAGTTTATTCAAAACCTCTTACCTTATACAACAACTGTCATTTAAATTTCAAGATTGCGTGTAAAATATGAATGAATGTAAAATATGAGTGTAAAAAACTTTATTTTCCTTGTCATCTTTACACACTTTGGAAACAATAACCCATTCACAAAACCTAATCTTTACAGATGCAGCTGCACATGATGATTAAGATGGAAAGTTGTAAACACTCTGTGATCTGCCTAATTAACTTATCCATTTAACTTTCTCCAAGTCCTGGACTCATTATGTGCCATTTTTTCTGCATATCAGATTAACTGACAAGTGTAATTAAAACTACTCCAACATTTTAAGGAAAACATTCTCGCCAGTCATGATAGGTCTTGAACTCTACTGCTATCAAGCTCAAGGGGTTTCATTCTATTGCTTATCATTTTATTTCTTAAAGTGATTTAATTAACTAATGCAATGATAAAAATGACGTTCTGACCATGTAATTCATTTAAGAAATAGTGTTTGCACAGCATGCCATTGTTGACTGTGCCAAACACAAGCACTCTTTCTTAGATAACAGAGACTACAGGTAGAACCTCAGCCGGAAGGATGTAATTCAATTACGAACAAATTGAGCATACAGTGAAAGCACTTTGAAACAAGAGTTATGTCTTAACCTAAACAGACAGTGTACAAAAGCTGTACCCTCATAAAACAGTAATAAAACGGGTAAATTTCCATAAATTTGCCTTTTTTTTTGGAAAATGCACCAACAGCGTTAAGCCTAAGACTCTCTAACAGTGTGCCACAAGTGTATTGTGTGTGTTTTAGACTTTTTACAGTATTTTTACTTATTTTTTGGGAGATTAAAATTAGTGCAGCCATTCCTGTGGTTTCTTTTGGCATCCACTGGCATTCCTGCAGTGTTGTTTGGTTACTATTGGAAAGACATCCAGTACTTTTCAGATGTAAGATAACAAAAGTTAGGTCTTTGTGGATCATAGCTGTAGTGCACAACAAGAAATCCTTCCAGGACAAATGCGAGAAACCTATTTTTACAATTTTATTCTATTTGTTCATCTTGAAAGATTGAAACTTTAGTCGGGTTGAATACTTGAGGATTTAAAAGTCAGAATTTTAGTATGGCTCCATTATTTACTTTTTTGTGCATGAGTCAAAAACAAAATGCATCTTTAGAAATCTACACTGATTAGAGAAGAAACTCAATCAGATATTGAACAACGATATATCTGTCCTCCAATACCGGTGTATGGACCTGAGTAAATATTCTGATCACTATCATCTGACTGCACTAGAGGTAATTATATTTAAATTACAGCATTTCTTTGCATCTTTTAATTATTGTCAGTGGTTGCTTCATGTGATTTCTCACCGTTGCATATAATCAGTTTGACATGCATGCTATCAGTTGCAAACATCAAAAATAATATTGAAATAATTACTATGACATTAACAATCAAAACCATTTATGTACATACAAGTTATATGTGGTACAACAGTAAGTACAAGTGAAAAGTAAAGAATTGTGCTGTATTACATCCTTAATTCTTGATTTAAGATTTCCAAAGTGAAATTAGCATGGTTACTAAACAGATTTTAAGGTTAAATGTCTCTGTAATACAGGCCTCGATGTGGAGAAATAATCTTCAAGGTTTAAATATCCCTTTGGACGTAAATACTTCAAAAAATGTTCATCAGCCACAAAGAAAAGCGTGATCACGGTAAGAAAACAGTAAAAACTAAACACAGCACTAATGAAAATAAAACGAAAATAACAGTTCACATTAAATTCAACAGTAGCGTTTCGGAACCGAAAACCTCATTAATTTATTTCGTATAAAAATTTATTTCAGCGAGAAACATATAGTTAAGACAGACCTACCATACACTCAGAAGTTAATCGAATTTTCATTTCACTATTTGTAAACACAACTGGCTATAGCGAAAACTACCCACAATCCTGCAGCGAAATTCGCCAATCGCTAGCCTGTTATCATGGAAACGGAAATCGTTTTAAAATGAAAAAATAAAACAATAATAATAATAATAATAATTAATAATCATCATCATCATCATCATCATTATTATTGTTATTATTATTATTAGATGTTTGTACCTGTTCAAATTAATAATAAATGCTAATTAGTTTTTGTAAATGTTTGGTTAGGCCTTTTAAATTTAGACTTCGTTCGTACAATATAATACTGTCATTTCAATGCAATGTAAAATAGACTAAAATTAAATATGAAAGCAAAACTCACATTTACGTTACATTTCTGTAAAAGGGCAAGTGAATGGACACATTGACCAGACCACAAGGCATAATTTGGCTTATAGTGGATATACAGTGTACTGTATAATTAGCCTGTATGACGGTAGTATACGTGACTGCTGTAGTTCAGTTGACATTTTTGTTTCGGTTTTTTTTAGGCCTACAGCTATGATGCAAGCACAGTTTCAGCAGAAAGCAAAAAAAAAAAATCCCTCAGCGTATGGAAGGAACCATGGTACAAAGAGGAAACTGACTCCTCTCACTCTGACTCCTCTGGTCAGCACAGGAAACAGAAAGCAGCAGCAATGCTCAAACAAGAGTTCATAAAATATACAGTCTATCTATACCTTAATGGTTTTGAGAATCATTATGAAAGCTCTACTGCCATCATGTGGTGTGTGCATGAACCAAATGAGCAACTCCCTTTAAAGTTCACAGAGATAAACATCTGATTATAAAATCATGTTATGTTAAGTATTTTATCCTGCATATGGACACACTACTGAATGTTGCTTTGTTTGGCTTTCATGTTGAGCAGAAAATATGCTGTTTCACTTCTGCTTTGGACTCACATGATTACTGTGACTCATCTGGCTTGCTATTTGTTCTAGAAGTAGTTTTATAACTAATGTAAACCAATCAATAGAGTTAATACACCTTATGTCACATTTATGAGCCTCAACGCCTTTTAATTCCGCCAGACATTTATAATTTCTGTTTTTTAAAATTGCTAGCAATTCAATACTTTGGAAATGGCTTGTGTTTTGACTAGTATCTCAAAAATTCCCTTTCATATACATAGAAAGGCTGGTGTGACTGTTATGATTTAACCAGGCCTGTAAAAGGTCAATTGTTTATAGCACAATAGATCAATAGGCCTAAACCCACATACCTGAGAGGACAGCTGGTTTGGGTATCTTGGGTAACTAAATTGTCAAAATATTTTAAATATATATGTATATTTAGAACGAATGGGTATATTAAGAACTTAAATTAACTGTTCATCTTATACGTTGTCAGTCAAGGGTAAAAGACAAGAACAAAGCAGCATTTTTTATGATTGTTGGACTGAGGCTGCAGTTTAAGCACAGCCACATACCATTTTTTAAATTAGCATGGACAAGTTAGGCTCCAGCACTGCCACAATTATAAATTGATTATTTTTGTCAACTGCCTTGGTAAAAAATAGAAGTGATCGATTTTGAGCTACAGAATCAGCTTCTGAATTTGCAATGTGAAAGTCAAAAACAGCAATGTGTGAGCTGAATTTTTTAAAAGAAAAATGATGGGAAGAGATTTTAAACATCCATGTTATGATGATATTTGCAGGAAAGTGTGGCATTTTACGGGTTTAAAAGTGTTGAGGAACCCAAAAGAAGGAATAAAACACTACTCCATTAATTAACATGCATGTATGAATCTAAAAATGCCTACAAGTCTTAAATATTACAGATACACTGATGATGAATAGCCTATATGTATGAATGCAACTATTAATAAAAAAGTAATCTGTACTTTTAGTGAGAGTAAGAAAATAAGTGACTATGTTAAGCCTTTTCCAGATACCTAAAGTTACCACAGTAACTGTTCTGTTACGATATTAAATTCTTAAGGTAACCCTGAGATGTTAAACTTAAGTAAACGTCAGTAAACTTCTGTGTTTTGACTTATCGGAAACTCCCACCAGTCACAGTCAGTCAGTCAGTCAGTCACTCGACTGCAACGTTATTTCCTGCAATGATGTGACATGAGGAGCTGGTGCGCGTTAGAAGACGATAAAAGCTAACGTTTACAGCGTTTACATTGAACGAAGGGACATGAAATAAGGTAACGTGACAGTTTATGTATCATTTTTCCTTATTTGAATTCGATTTATACAAAAGTTTCCCGCGAAGTTGTTTAGTGGAACGTCAAAACAAACGATAAGTCTCAGTTAAACAAGGAAATCGAAGTTACAGCAGGATTGCTAAGTTTGTTTAAGCATTGTTCTTCTGTTTGATTTAACTTGGATTTAATTGTGGTTGATTTTGTGAGATCTAGCCTGCTTTATTTTTGAGGAAGTTTTAAAGATGCTCAGTTATTTTCTCATCTAAATTGAGAAACTTAAAATGGTATACAGTAAGTTTTTATTTCTGTTGCTGCACTTACACACATTATTATGTTTAATATGTACATTGTGCACCAATTTAATAAATCAATGTTGATTTTACATCCGGGATGGTCTTAGAAAAGACTATTGTTCTGTTAACTTGCGTTGCTGTTGCTTGTGATTTGTATGTTAATAATGAGACAATAATGCTTTACTCCAGGATTTTAGATTTAATCACTTTAAGTCATTTATTTGCTTTTATTGCCTCATGGTATTCAACAGAGGACAAAAGGGAAGTCCCCACCCTTTTTATTTTCTGTGTGGGGACCAAGTCGGGTGGGAAATGTGCAGCATCATGGTTGCCATTGCGGTGACTATCTAAATGACAAATACTTCTGGCCCTACTTATTGTTTAGCTTTATGGTGAATGGTTACCCATTTACTGAAACCGTCAATGAGAGACGGTCAGGCCTGCATTGTGAACAGTGTCTGATTGTATATTGATTGTGTCTGTATTCGCTGCAATAAAGATCTCAAAGCCTGTCATGTGGGTCATAAACTCCCTCTGGTTTGATCTGTATTTCCCAGGAAAGATGAGAGACAGGCTGGTTGAACTGGGAGGTGTTGCCACCAAAGACCACAGAGAGGAAGAGCAAGTAGATAGCAGCGAAGATGTGGACAGTGGTGTATTTGAACAGCATGCGGTGGTGTTTGAGGGCGAGGACATCATGGAGGATGCCTTCAGAGAAGCTCAATCCATCCAGAAAGAAATCGCCCATCTCCGAATTGAGGTGAAGAGACTAGGCAAGCAGAACACACGCTTTCTCACCTCCGTCAGACGCATCAGCAGCATCAAACGTGACTCGAACACGATCGCACGCAGCATCAAAACCAAAGGGGAGAACCTGTATGCTCGGATACAGAAGATGGATGCACTTTGTAAAAAGCTGGAGGAGGAACACGGAGCCCATTCGGCTTTGGTGCGCATGATACGCGGCCAGTTCGTCTCTATAACGGGTACTTTTCACGAGGCCATGAATGAGTACAACAGTGCTGAAATGGCACAGAGAGACAACTGCAAGACTCGCATCCAAAGGCAAGCGGAGATCATGGGTAAGGAAGTGACTGGAGATCAAATCGAAGAAATGATCGAGACGGGCAAGTGGAACGTCTTCTCTGACGACTTGCTTACAGATGGGCGAACTGCTCGCTCAGCGCTCAATGAGATCGAGAATCGCCATAAGGAGCTTTTGGAGTTGGAGAGTCGCATCAGAGACATCCATGAACTGTTTTTCCAGCTGGCCTTGCTGGTGGAGGAACAAGGGCCCATGGTGGACAACATTGAGGCCAATGTATACGCCACCCAAGACTTTGTGGCCAAAGCTGCAACTCAGATAAAGAAGGCTGTTAAATACAAGAAGAAAAACCCTTGTCGACAGCTCTTCTGTTGCTGTTTTCCATGTTGCAACAAATGATTGCAGTGTTACCGCCTTGCATTTCACACAAGCCATAGCATATTAAACGAACAACCGTCTTGCATGCTAGTGTTAACCATGTCACGTGATTTGCTCTGAAGAGACCAACCAATGCCCAGTGCCTGCGCTTGAAGGTTGTCACTGTGAAAACTTTGTGTTTTCTTGTAAACCACATGAGATGCAATGGAAATGAGCTGAAGTGATACTGCAATCTCACTGCTAAATTTTGAGAGTCACAGGACATTTACTTGATGTGTAAAAGATATCAAAAAGGAAACCACAAGTAAAGTGTTTTACGCCCATGTACAGTGCACAAGCAAATATTATACAGAAACGTTTTACTGATAAATCTACTGCTTTATTTTAAGGTACATTTGTGTATGTGTATGTATGGTTTGTTGCATTAATTTAATAAATATTTTTATCTTTTAATGCATTTATGTATGTTTGATCACCATATTGTGAAGGAGTGTTCCTCATAGGAAAGTTATGAAATACATAGTATTGCATCATTGTAGGTTTCCCAAGTTTAAAAGTTGCTTCTGTAATATGACTTGCAAAAGGCACTGTGTTAAAGTGTTTGAATACAAAACCCTGCAAGCAATAAGAAATGCTTTTCTTTCTTTACATTGTTGCATTTTTATCAGAACCAAGAGTTCAAATGAACATGATATTGCATTTAAGTCTCTGGCATGTTTACCAGAAGTGGGGTTTGAAACCACAAGTATGTTTGTCCGTTAGATCTCAAGACCAATGCCTTGGCTGCTCAGCCATTCTAGTTGCTGTGTGGCTTGATCCTGTGGGGTCAAATCATTTAAGAAACCTATCAATGCATGAACTAAACATAATCTTGATATAGTAGGCTGCCTATCTACATTTTCTCCTAAAGTAGAATATGTTATACTGAATATAGTTTAAGTGTTGTGAAGTCCTACCAGGAGTGGGGTTTGAACCCACGAGGACATTTGTCCATTGGATCTTAAGTCCAACGCCTTAACCACTCAGCCATTCTGGTCATTGTAGAGACAGTTTGACCTCAGATTGAGAAATTATGTAAACTGACTCCAAATTGAGAAATTAAATTGAGCTGTTCTTTGTTTTTATTAACCACTTCTACCCAAAGAGTGACTTTATTCTTTGAAATTAAAATGCTTTTTAGTAGTAGTGTATCTGGGGTCAGAAGTTTTGCATTCTTGTCTTGAGGCTTTTTAGTTTACTGAAAAATAATTTAGACAGGATTCATGCAGATAGTGTAAAATAAAATTCCAAGACTTTCAGGGACTTTTCAGCCACTACTTTTTTGATTTTCAAGGACTTTGAACAAAGGTCTCACTTATCAAACAATGTCTTATTTTTCAAATACTGGAAAAGGTGAATAGATATTAATAAAAAAAAAATATAGCAATGACAAAAATAAAGCAAAGCACATGTCAACTTTAAGAACAAAAAAGCACATATAATTTAAATTAGACTGTTATTCTGGCAGCAACAGGTGTGATACCAATTTAAAAAGTATATTATATACAAATGTATACATTAAAAACAAGGGTGAAGGTTTGATTTTCATATTGGTGGGGACTGTATCTCTATATTCATTCCATGCGTCCTCTAATGTGTAAATTTATTACTTTTTTTTTTAACCTGGCAACACACCCCCTACCTTAAAAAAACTATAGTTACTATAGTTAAACCATGTCTTCTACTGTGTAATAAAAAAAGAAATCAGAAAACAGTGAGCCCACTCTGAGGTCCCGAACTGAATCAAATGATTCTCGAACCCGTACCGAAGTTCCGATCTAAATCAAAAGATTCGCGAGCCATCAGGTCAGGACTCGGAGCGCGGATCGCGAATCGTTTAATTCGTAAAATGATTCGCCGACCGCTCCGAAGTTCCGATCTAAATCAAATGATTCGCGAGCCATCAGGTCAGGACTCGGAGCGCGGATCGCGAATCGTTTAATTCGTAAAATGATTCGCCGACCGCTCCGAAGTTCCGATCTAAATCAAAAGATTCGCGAGCCATCAGGTCAGGACTCGGAGCGCGGATCGCGAATCGTTTAATTCGTAAAATGATTCGCCGACCGCTCCGAAGTTCCGATCTAAATCAAATGATTCGCGATACGCGAAGTTCCGATCTACGCGATTCGCAAACCCAATCCGAAGTCCCGAGACGCAATTATTTGATCAAATGATTCGCAAACCCGCTCCGAAGTCTGTTTCGTGAATCGCGATTCGCGATTTAAAGTCCCGAGTTGAATCAAATGATTCGCGATGCACGATCCGATTGGAGCGCTTCGAAACAGCGAATCAATTTGCGACGTAATAATTTAACTGATTAGGAGTTTCGAAAAGCTCCGTACTATAAGTACTTTTTAAAATAATTACAAACGATGTCGAAATTTGAACATGAATGGCTCTTTTGGCTTCTGGTTTTTGCCAGTGAATCACTTGAACTGTGTGATCGTCATAAGTTTGAATCTATCGGAGCGGTTTCGGCATAAATGACTCACTCAATTGATTCGGTTTGTCTGTTCCTCTTTTCGCGTATTCAGCCATATTTACATGATACTGTCAGTACTACTACTGGCTTAGCTCGCTAGTTTTATGACATCCAACACAAATGTACGAACATCATGGTAAGGTAACCGGTTTACTGCTAACTACTAAAAATGTACATGTACATACCATTGAAGTGAATCTTTGTTTTGTCAGTATATTGTAATAAACAGCACTGAAAAGGGGTGGGGCTACATAAGGTCAACATCAGATGTGCTGCAGTGTTAATTTTCCATGAAAGGATATGTGATTATAAAAAAAATGAACACTTATTTCATAGACACATTGCCTTTAAATCATTTAAGTGCTTTTTGAGTACCTCTTCAGGAATATTGCTATTTTCAGTAGTTTTCCAGGTCTTACATTTCAAAAGGTCAAATTTACATACTTTAAGCACATTGTACAAACCATGTTTAGAGCACAATTAGGAAGTTTACAACAGTACAATAAACCTGTACTATATAAACATATGAAATAATGCATTCTAGCAGAACAGCTACGCTGTCTGTTTAAGAAGCTGTCAGTGTATTAACTAAGCATGTTATTGATTTACTAGGCTTTTCTCTGTTGTTGGCATAGTGTAGGACATTTACAGTATATTCCATATTAAATCCACATTATGTTTAAAGGTTCTACCAGGAGTGGGGTTCGAACCCACGTGGACATTTGTCCATTGGATCTTAAGTCCAACGCCTTAACCACTCGGCCATCCTGGTTCTTGGTTTTGGGTTTTGCATGTGATGTAATGAGGCCTACAGATACTGCAATTCATTTTGTATGTATAAGAGGCCAGTAACACTCACAGTGGCCTGCGTAATGTCTTTCTATATAATGAGCAACTTACAAATGCACTAAGATATTGTTTACACAATTTTAGAGCCTTTTATTTAAAGTCACATTTACAAGTAAATCACAAGTAATCATAAGAGTGAAAATGTGTTGCCATGTTACACCACTAGATGTCAGCATTGTATTTTTAAAATCTCAACAGAGAGTCACGTTTGTAAAAGATCAAGTAACTGGACTACATATAAGCAACTGAATAACACTTGGGTGTTCTGTTTGTTGAAACTTGTAATTGTGCAGCTAAATAAATTATTGCAAAAAGCTGGAACAAACAATTAGGCATGTTAGTGAAATTGTTGTTATTCTAGTTTGTCTCAGGATTGCTTCACGAAACCTGTTTGTTGACAGCCATATATGTACCTGTAAAGATCACAGTAATGCATTTAAAACACATGCATGTTTTACCAGGAGTGGGGTTTGAACCCACGAGGACATTTGTCCATTGGATCTTAAGTCCAACGCCTTAACCACTCGGCCATCCTGGTCACACAATAGACCTTTGACCGTCTACCCTCTTTATTCCAATCATCTTGTGTGTTTCTTAAATATTAGTTTTGTGACAGCAGTATTTGGAGTCACACATCATTTTATATCATTTTTGACTTGTTTTGAGGCTTTCTGGGGAACAAAAAAACATGTTTTAACAGAAAATTTATACTACAACTCCTTGTGTATGAGCTTCATATTCTCACTATATAAGTGGTTTAAAGTTCAAATTGTTTATTGAATTCAATTGTTCCTTGTATACTCTCCAGATATTAAGCTTGTATTTCAAAGACAAAGCATCCAAAGCATCCAAGATTTTGACCAAGATGGTCAAATCTTCTTCAGAACATCTCAATATCAAATTTTGGATACATCAGGTTTGTCATCAGGCTGTCAGTAGAGCAAGCAAAATATGACAAACCAAATACTAGATATTCTGAAATTGCAAAACTTTTTTGCAATGAAAAAATATTGTATTTTTGATTGTATGAAACTATGTTCCTCACTATATAATACAGTTTTGTTGTGTGCATGCTGTGTGTTCTCAAATCTCTCTCTTTCGCTCACTCTCTCTCTCTCTCTCTCTCTCTCTCTCTCTGCCACTCACTCAGACTCTCGTTCTCTCACTCAGCATCATCTCATCCAGACAGGGAGTTTTTGCTGACAAGGAAACAAGCTTTTGCACCGTAGCCCAACTTCCCATTTTCATGGTTCTGAATCACTCCTCTCTTCATTGTTCAGCATCTCTTTGAAGATTAAAGCGCAAGCCTGAAGACAGGACATCTCTTTAGTCGGATCGTTGTGCTGGCTTTGTTTGCTGCTTTGGAGAGGCGTTTTACTTCACACTTGCAAATGAGCTCTTAAGTTGCTGGACATGCTGTAGGTGTATTTGGATCCACTTCCAAAGCATAGATGATCAGCTAACTGTGCAAACATCAGGAGTGGCAATCCTTTAGGATGAGAATCTTAAACAAGCCCAGCAGTCTGAAGATAATGGCTATGGTGAGATCTTCACTGCAGAAAGTGATGATTTTTCTACAACACATCCAAAGAATGGCCGTCACGTCACCACGTTATCAGAAACTGTGCAAGGTAAAAGAGTGTTTGTATTAAATTACTTTGTTTATGCTATAAAGGTGTATTTTATCCAGATCTTTTTATGATTGTGTGTATATTTGGGCTCAGATTTTCAGTGGGTTCAGTGGGTTCAGTAGCATCACAAGAAATGAAAAGTGCATTTGCCAAGTTTTAACATTCAATGGTATTGCATCAATGCATGATTAAACACTGGTTAAACTGGAGATTATAGTGAAGCAGAGTAGCAGAAACTTTCACAGTTCATTGATTGACTTAACCACAATTGTTTATTTCACGAATTAGACAGACATTTGCATCTCAAACATTTACTTAATCTCCTTAAAACCACAGGTTTCTACCAGGAGTGGGGTTTGAACCCACGTGGACATTTGTCCATTGGATCTTAAGTCCAACGCCTTAACCACTCGGCCATCCTGGTCACACTTCTTTTTTTTCACAGCAAGATATTGCATTCTGGTGAAGAACATTGATGCAGTGGCATTCATGAACTTCTTAAAGTCTTAAAACAATATGCAAATCTCTGAATTTCCAGACTAAAAGCAAACACACTTTTACTGCTTATCTGAAAGATGTTCTAAGCCAAGTTTCAGGAGTCTTTTTAGAAATTTGGTGTGGAACAAAAAAAGTGTAGGCTTGTTTTACACTTTATAAATATATAATTTATACTTTATAAAGCTGCTGCTTGTGTTAAATGTTAAATCTAAGAAAAAGAGCAGGCAATGCACTAAATTTAAACTTTAAAAGATAAAAAGAACAACCTCTGCAATATTTTACATACAAATTTATGTATTTCATAAATTTCTTCAAATACATATAATTCTTGATTGTTTACTAACTGAAGTCTTGTCAATAACACAGAAATTAGTGCATAAGAAACATTTGATATTTATATGTTCGGCTCCTCTGAACGACATTGGTAAGTCAGCACTATTTTTCATAATGCATCACAACAACCCAGCATTATTTCTGACTATTCTGCACAGACAGCGTCACTTCATTTCATTGAAAAATCGTGCCAATCTACCAGGAGTGGGGTTTGAACCCACGAGGACATTTGTCCATTGGATCTTAAGTCCAACATCTTAACCACTCGGCCATCCTGGTCACAATTTTAGTATGATATCAGTATTTCACAGCAAGATACTACATTCTAGTGAAGACAATTGATGCATTGGTGAGCTACTTAAAATCTTACAATATGTCAATTTCTGATTTTCCAGACTAAAACAGTAAAACACACTTTTACTGTGTATCTGAAAGATGTTCAAAGCCAAGTTTCAGGACAACATTGTACAACATTGATAAGTCAGCACTATTTTACATAATGCATCACAACAACCCAGCATTGTTTCTGACTATTTTGTACAGACAGTGTCACTTCATTTCATTGAAAATTTGTGTTAATATAAGCTAAAAAGAAGAGATGTTGCATTATGCACAAACTGCATTTGGCATCACATCTATAAGATGGCAAGAACATTAATGCATTGACATTTATAATCTTTTTCTTAATGTCTTTCTCACCACGAGTGTGCCAATCTCTGTTTTCTCTAACTAAAAGCAATCTTTATTGCTTATCTCAAAGATGCCAAGTTTCACAACACTTTTTTCACAAGACTAAGTTAAGGATATATTATATTTATTAGGCACATCTCTAAAGAGTACTTTGAAAGCTTTTACAGATATTTTAATTGGGACTTATAGTGTGGTCTGTAGTGTGGAATAAGGATGAACAAATAAACAAAAGAAATAAGAATAAAAGAATAAAACAGAATAAAAGAAATAATTTTGTGATTATGTGAAGATCTTACACTAGCCTGTTAAATCTCACTAACAAGAATTAGGCTAATGCAGGGATGCCCAACCCTGTTCCTGGAGATCTTCCTTCCTGCAGAGTTTAGTTCCAACCCTGATCAAACACACCTGTCTGTAATTATCAAGTGCACCTTCAGGTTCGTTTGTGTTTGATCAGGGTTGGAGCTGAACTCTGCGGGAAGGTAGATCTTAAGGAACAGGGTTGAGCACCCCTGGGCTAATGCAATTTAATAGCTCTGGATATTATATTTTAAAATTTCATTTTTCAACTTTATGCTTCCTTGGTTGAACAGCAAGTAAGAGCAATATATAAAGGCTATACAGTAATAATACACTGCCTATACCTTCTAGTTCAGTAAGGACTGGTTCAGTAGCTTCGTTAAACTTGGAGTGGGTGAACGAATCAAGCCGCTAAGTTCAGAGTCTTTTTAAATGATTCATTTAAAAGAACCGGCTCGTAAGAGTCATTTGCTCGTGAATCGGTCTACACTGATCACACTTTTTTAGCGTAAAGCTGCGTTGAGTTATAAAGTGTTTTAACGACGCCTCATCAATACGAAACTCCCATATTTTGCTGATTATTGCTGCTGAAAATGGTGAATTATTGTCATGTTTTGGGCTGTACTAATCGGTCGGACCGGGAAAAACATTTTAGTACTATAGACTGCCAAAAGTTCACAACAAGTCAAGGTAAAGAGTGCAAAATCTGTCGGAGGAACAAAAGGCGTTTGTGGTTGGCCAAACTAAACCAGGATTTCCAGGGCAAGAATCTTCGTGCGTGTCCTTATAATTTCCGGTCAGGTAGGTAAAATATTAGACTACTATCTTTGCTGGATTGTGTCTTTACCACCTATTAATTTTAGTTTGTTAAAATATTGCTTACTTATGATTTAGCAGCTTCCACACGTTTTTCCCGTGGTTTAGACAGCATAAATTAGCAGAACAACATATTCAGTAGTACATTAACAGTGCATTCCATGCTGTTGTTTACATCCGAGTATGGCCAATATGGTCACGCATCCGGGTTACTGACCGTAAGTGTAAACTGGAGTGAGGGTAATAGATTATCAGCTTTGAAATATTAACCTATAATTTTTACATGTGATTAACTATCTTTACACTTACATTATGTGATAGAGGTGTTCAGTTTATTATTTTTTTTTCTATCTGATTAATTTTTTATACTTGTGTTTTAAGTTTGTGCTAGCTACAACCTCATCAGCACATGCAGTGAGCACACAAGATTGTAATAGACTTGATCTATCCATCTCATAATTTTAAGCTTCATTAGCAGTAATAATGATGGCAAATGTCATTTCACTCATCTTTCCCAGCTCCACTTATTAGCAGAATAGATAACAGTATTAAAGGATTCCAGCATAATAAGCAAAGACTGTCTTCATTTGATGTCTTTCTTTGGATGTATATCATCACTGCAGCCCTAAACGAGAGAGCTATATTTTTCTGGTATAAACCAACCAGTCATTATGTCTGTGCAGGCTTTAAGGAGACTGCCACTATAAATGAAAGTTTTATAGGGAGGAATTACAGCAGACTGTTGAAGGCAGGTGAGGTGTGTGCAATTTGAGGTAATACTTTATTGTGCAAGTAGGTAAGTGATCTGTCAACCACAAATGTGTTTTGGAACCTCATTGATTTTTTTGGATTGCTGGTCATGCATTTTTCAGATTTCATTAGTCTCATTAATAGAATAGGAATAGTTCACCCAAAAATTGAGAATGTGCTGAAAATGTACTTACTCTCAGGGCATCGAAGATGTTGATGAGTTTTTTTTTTCTTGTGAATAGATTTGGAGAAATTTGGCATTACATCACTTGCTCACGAATTGATGCTGTGTAGTGAATGGGTGCCGTCAGAATGAAAGTCCAAACAGCTGATGAAAACATAGCAATAATCCACAAGTAATCCAGTCCATAAATGAATGTCTTGTGAAGTGAAAAGCTGCATGTTTGTAATAAACAAATGGACTCTCATTCTGACGGCACCCATTTACTGCATGATCCATTGGTGAGCAAGTAACGTAAAAAATCTGTTCTACTGAAGAAACAAACTCATCTTTGATAGCCTGAGGGTGAGTACATTTTCAGCAAACTTTAATTTTAGTCCTATTTATAGACCACACAGACCAAGGGGACGATCACTCAATCAGAGTCTATTGAGATGTTTTTGAATTGGTGCAATTTCAGCTTCTGCATGCTGTTATTTCTCCTCAGGACATTCAGACAGATGTTGATACCCAGAGTGATCTTTCTAAAATGGCTCTGGGGGGTCAGATCCTGAATACCAAGGCACAAGAGCTTGAAAAGTTCGGAGATGTGGACCACATCCAAATAGCCTCGAGAAGGTTTGTGCAATATAAACAAAGGATACCTCCAGTGTCCTGAACTTTCCTTCAAACTGTCATGTTCTTTCAGAGAGTGTTTGGAGGCCGGTGCGGAGAAATGGACAGGACTCATAGCCATCCTTGAGGAGCTTTGGTTCTGGGTGAAGCTGAAAGATGAGGAGCTGACAAAGCAAAGGCCGGCAGGAGAGGATGTACATACTTTATTGCAGAAACAAGGCTACTGTACGGTCAGTCACACTGCACGTGTGTGTGTGTGTTCACACGTTAAACTGCAGAAAACAGGCATCCCTTATTTTAAGGCCCATTAAACCTCACTAAAATGAGAGTTAAACACTCACAGTCCATTTTGAGTGATGTAGTCATATCTTTTAGACATAATGTCTTATAATTTTCCACTTTGTACACAGTGCCTCCTCCTGTGCACAGATTATTTCCTTTTTAGACAGGCATCTTGCAGTCCTTTGATAATACACAGTGTTGGGGAGTAACTAGTTACTTGTAACGGAATTACGTAATCTAATTACAAAATAAATGTAATTGTAATTAGTTACAGTTACTGAGAAAAAATATGTAATTAAATTACAGTTACTTTTGAAAAATGCCAGTGATTACAAAGGGGATTACATCTGACTTTTTTCACACACCCACCTCCACTTACAGATTTAGTTGACTTCTTTTAAATTGCGTTAACTGCTCTAAAATGAGACACCAATGTTTCAGGAGTTTAGGACACAGAATAGGACACATGCTTATTCGATAACTGTTTTATTTCCTATTTGGGTTTATGCATAAACTTTATTTTTTAAGATTGTTTTTTCCAAGGCATTGTTAGATGCTAGTGTTTTCTGTCATAACTATGCAAACATTTGATTTCAAACCCAGCATCATAGCTATTAAACTATTTCTTGTTATGGTGTTATTTATATTATGATCTGGTTATGACATATAGCGTAACTGCGCTCACGGTGACCTGAGTTCGATTCCCGTCTCGACGTCCTTTGTCGAACCCGCTCCTCTCTCTCCTCCCAGCTCTTTCCTGTCATCTCTCTACTGTCCTATCACAATAAAAGGCATAAAAAGCCCAAAAATATAAGTTAAAAAAAAAAAAAATCTGAATTTGTGGTGGCTGTGCTTTAAATTAAATAATTATACAGCTCACACTCTTTTGGGGCAACTTAAGTCAGTGCTATATGCTTGATGATTTTTCTTGGTGGAAGCTTTGCGTTTGGTTAGCTAATAAAATATTAAAGCTTAATTCAATATTATGTATACAATTTCTTAATTCTGTCATCCTGGTATCATGGACTTGCTCTATTGTTTCATACAAAAACAGCTGCTGCCATTTTTTTTGTGGTACATTGTAATGGATTATAAGATAACTAACAAACTAGTACTACTACTTATTTATGTGGTGAAATGTTGTGTAAGAAAACTGGTATGACTGCACTGTATCCCTAAAATGTTTAGTTTGAACTTGCCGTTTGCTAGCAACCGATTTCTTCATGCAAGCTTTGCGTTAAAATATTTCAACTCAGATCAGTGTTTCGTGTCAAATAATTTTGACACGAAACATCTAAATAATCTATCAAGAAGCTGTGTAATAAGTGAGATAATGTACATTCAGCCAGTTGTTATCGCAAAATAAAGATGTATATTATCCCTTTCTTATTATAATCTTAATTCAAGTGATAAAGGATTTTGAAAGTCTGACAGTAATCAGTGTTGAACACTACTGTAAGGTTAACTCTGCCTGGTTTAAATGTTTCAAAATGATTAACAGTTGAAAATATTAGAAATTTAGAAAAGTAATTAAAAAGTAATTAAAAGTAATAAGTTACATTACTTTAATAAAGTAATTGAAAAGTTACACTACTTATTACATTTTAAATCAAGTAACTTGTAATCTGTAACCTATTACATTTCTAAAGTAACCTTCCCAACACTGATAATACAGAGATTTCTACTTTAATAAAAATAATTAAACCCCTTGATTACTGTTCTTTAAACAGAAGCTGATATCATTTTGTTTGTAATTGCTCTGCTGAATTATTGATGTTCTTTAGATGCACAGCACTGTTTATCATGGCTGTTTATTGTATTTACTGCATTAAAACATTGCAATATTCACATCAGTTGCAATAAGTCTGTCTTGACAAACAGACCTCACATAATAATAGCAGTAAACAAAAAGGTGATTGAATTAAACATTATTTTACAGTAAACTACCTAATTTATTTCACATATAATTTTTTTATATCATTATAAGAGCCTGCGGCTCATTATTGCATGTGATTTGTTGGTGATATTATCTCGCTTTATCAGTAAAAAACACACAGAATTAATCAAAAGTTGTTTTTTTCTGATATTGACCACAAAACATCTTCCCTCTGGTTTAATGATTTTGCTTGTCTATTTGTCACTTTCTGTTCAGTTGATGTTTGGGTTTATACATTGCTTTCTGATTGCTTTTTGAGTAATTATATCTCCAATTTCACCGCCTCTAAATTGTCTGGAATGAGATGTAATGAATGTCTAGGTTTATCTGTTTGATTTAGTTTAAATGTCACACCTCTGCATCTTTAATGTGTTGTTCGACACAGGCATTGCACAGCGAGTTGATTGGACGGAGGCAGGATGTGAATCAGATGTGTCTGTCTCTGGCTGTTCAACCTACAACAATGGAGGCCCAGAGCAATGTAGAGACGGCTGGAGGTGAGAAACTGATTTTGTAAGTTTGTGACTTCCCAGAGGAACATTTTATTTCTTTCTCTGTCATAGCACAGGAGTTCTCAGTTATATGTTTTAAGTATCAACATACGTTATGGATAACAAAGCTCATTTGGTCTTGGGAGAATTTGATAAGAAATGCCTGATTTCATACTGCAATCTTTTGATTGCAGACTTTGATGTTTTGGCAAATCGCAGCACATCGCAGACATTGTTAAGATTCCTTCTGAAACTCACAGCTAACAGATGTGAGATTTATGGGGTCTTTTTCTCTTGCAAAACATCTGAGAAGCAGTAGACAAAAATGTATTTACTCTTATTACTGTCTAAAAATCAAAAAAAAAAAATCACATTTAAAGTTGTCCAGATGAAGTTCTTAGCAATGCATATTACTAATCAAGAATTAAGTTTTGCAGTAGGAAATGTACAAAATATCTTCATGGAACATGATCTTCACTTAATATCCTAATCATTTTTGGCATAAAAGAAAAATCAATCATTTTGACCCATACAATGTATTGTTGGCAATTACTTCAAATATACCCGTGCTACTTATGACTTATGGTTTTGTGGTCAAGGGTCATATATATATATATATATATGTAATATATATTTTTTTTAATTCAGATATTAAATAGATATTATTATTTTTTTAAATTTAGATATTAAATAGATTTTAACTGACATTTAATAAAAGTTTTTTATACAACATGACATGCACAACATTTTATACATATACACTAAGATTTGGGGTCAGTAATTTCTCATTTAAAGTTTTTAATAATGAATGTAAAAGGTACATGTTCAGCAGCCATTCAATCACACTACCATTCAAAAGTTTGAAATCTGAAAGATTTTTGAATGTAAAAACAGTAATATAGTGAAATATTATTACAATTTAAAATAGTTATTTTCAATTTCAGTATATTTTAAAATGCAATTTATTTCTGTGAAGGAAAGCTGAATTTTCACCATTATTACTCCAGTCTTCAGTGTTGCATGATCCTTCAGAAATCAGAAATAAACTGCTCAAGAAATATTTATTATTATTATAAAATTTGAAAACGGTTATGCTGCTAATATTTTTTGTGAAAACCATGATATGTGACCCTGGACCACAAAACCAGTCATAGGAGACAATTTTTTGAAATTGAGATTTAATATACATTTTTTAATAAGCTTTCCATTATAATATTTAATAAGCTTTCCATTAATGTATGGAAAAATGTAGGACAATATTTGACTGAGATACAACTATTTAAAACTCTGGAATCTGAGGGTGAAAAAAAAAAAGTAAAATATTGAGGAAATCACCTTTAAAGTTGTCCAAATGATGTTCTTAGCAATGCATATTTCTAAATAAAAAATTATGTTTTGATATATTTACAATAGGAAACATACTAAATATCTTCATGGAACATGGCCTTTACTTAATATATATATTTATTTATTTATATATATAAATACCCATGCTACCTTTGGTTTTGTGGTCCAGGGTCACATATGTATGCTTTACTGTCATTACTGTCACTTTTTATTAATTTAATGCATTTTTGCTGAATAAAAGTATCTCTTTTTTAAACAAATCTTACTGACCTTAAACCTTAGTGAGGTAGCGTACATTCAAATCACACAAACTTTTCTCTGTTAAACACATTGTGTTGCAGAGATAAATTTCACCTATCAGTCTGGTTTTGTCCTCAGTTGTCTGTTTCTATTAAAGATGCCACCAAGTGTCAAATTTTATGTGTATTGTCTTTCTGATGTAAATGGTCGTCTTCTGGATTCGAACACTAATTTTTTATTACACCTCTCATTTCTGGAGGTCATAGTTTTCGTCTGTAGAGTCGTTGCTGCTTGATTTATGTGTCTCTGTAATGGCTCAGTGGACACAATAAACCTTATAGGACACAAAGTGAAAAGTGAGAGAGTGCTGAAAGGGACGGATGTAAATCTGAACTGGATTTATAGCAGCTGATTGCAGAGGAAAGATTAGATTCCCGAATAAAGTGCTGGTCCACAGTAAAACTACTAAAATATTCAGTCCTCTAAAACCCAGTCTATATGTCTCTGACATGAACAAATAAATATGAGCTGATACTGTTTTTATAAGTAGCCTACTTATAAAAAGTAGCATTTAAGCTACTCAGTTAAATAATTTATCTAATCATAAAATGTATAATTTAATCAGAGCCACAGCTTTTAACAAAAAATGAATAAACAATCACAATTAAACTAAAATAACGAAACTTTAACAAAGACAGAGGTACGTTTAAGACGAACCGACTCACCAATCTGAATCACTTTCCGAAGTTATGTATTAGAGAGTGAGAATCGTTTAGAACGAACCAATTCACTAGGATCAATTGGACTTTCAAAAGCTTCATATGGAAGAGAGGTCCTTTAAGACAAACCGACTCACTGTACTGAATTAGACTTTCTAAAGATACTTATGAAAGAGAATCATTTAGGCTGAATGATTAATTTAAATGAATCGTACTTTCCACAGCTACATAAAAGAGAATTGTTAAGGATGAACCGAACCACTGGAATGAATTGTACTTTCCAAAGCTACATATGATACTGTAGAGGGGATCCTTTTGTACGAACCGATTCAGCAGATACGTGAGAATCGTTTAGAATTAACCGATTTACTACAATGAATTGGACTTTCAAAAGCTTCATATGAGAGAGAGGTCCGTTAAGACGAACCAACTCACAATACTGAATCGGACTTTACATCTACTTATGAGAGAGAATCGTTAAAGACTAACGGAATCACTATAAAGAATCGTACTTTTCAAAGCTACGTAATATGATAGAGGGGATCCTTTTGTGCCATCGGATTCGGATACATGAGAATCGTTTAGAATTAACTGATTCACTACAATGAATTCGACTTTCAAAAGCTTTATATGAGAGAGAGGTTTGTTAAGACGAACCGACTCACTGTACTGAATCATACTTTCCAAAGCTACTTGTGAAAGAGAATCGTTTAGACCGAACCGATTAACTAGAATGAACTGGACTTTCCACAGCCACTTATGAGAGAGAATCATTAAGGACGAACTGAATCACTAGAATTAATAGTACTTTCCGAAGCTACATGATACAATAGAGGGGATCCTTTTGTACGAACTGATTCAGATATGTGAGAATCGTTTAGAACTATCCGTTTCACTAAAATGAATTGGACTTTCAAAAGCTTCATATGAAAGAGAGGTCCGTTAAGACGAACTGACTCACTTTGCTGAATCGGACTTTCACATCTACTTATGAGAGAGAATCGTTAAGAACGAACCGTATCACTGGAATGTATGAGAGGCCGTTTAAGACATTATTCAAACTATATTCGCGCACACACAATCAAAGCATTCACACACACTATCAAACTCTCTCACACACTGTCAAAGCTTTCACGCACACTATTAAACTCTCTTCCATACACTACTATACTGTCTCGCACACACTAGTAAAGCTTTCACACGCGCTATCAAACTCTCTCGCGCAAACTATCAAACTCTCTCTCACACACTATCAAACTCTCTCGCGCAAACTATCGAACTCTCTCGACACTATCAAACTAACTCACGAAACTATCAAACTCTCTCACACTTCATCAAACTCTCACACTATCAAACTCTCACGCGACACTATCAAACTTTCGGCACACTATCAAACTAACTCGCAAACTATCAAACTCTCAAGACACTATCAAACTCTCTCACACACTATCAAACTCTCTCGCGAAATCTATCAAACTCTCTCTCACACTATCAAACTCTCTCGGCAAACTGACACTATCAAACTGTCTCACACACTATCAAACTTTCTCAACACTATTAAACTCTCAAGAACTATCAAACTCTCTGAGCACAGTATCAAACTCTCTCTCACACACTATCAAACTCTCTCGCGCACACTATCAAACTCTCTCTCACACACTATCAAACTCTCTCGCGCAAACTATCAAACTCTCTGGAGCACAGTATCAAACTCGGTCTGTGTACGTTTTGATCATTTGTTTTTCATTCTGAAATGAAATAAGCAGAAACGAGAAAACGGCTTATTCGTTTTTTCGTTTATTCAGAAAAACGAAAAAATGAGATTTCGGCTCGATTTTTTTTTTTTGTTTGTTTCACTGGTAGAAAACGGATAAACGACTTCAAAATTCGTTTTTCACATGTGGGCGGTCACGAGACGCCCCTTTCTGCCGAATGGTCAAGCGAATCTGAACCAGTGACGTCATCCGTTGTTTCTCTGTTCCGTTCAACAAAATAAAAGTCTTTTATTTATTTATTTATTTATTTATTTATTTATTTATTTATGTATTTATTTATTTATTTATTTATTTATTTATTATAATTGCACTCTTTAGAACAACGAACAAGGACAATAACATAAATTAAAATAAAATATAGACTAATAAACAAAGACAAAGAATAAAAATAAAATGAAACAGTTTTTTTTTGTTTTTTTTTTTGATAGGCCTAGTCCTCTGACTGGGCTTTTTTATGTGCAACCTAACGCGTTTCATAGAAATATTTATTTCAGAAATATTAATATGCACTCAGGCTGTTTTATTTTGCTGTATGGATTTCAATCCAAGGGGTAAAGCTGTGTTTCCAACTAGACAGTGCAAAGAAGCACAGATCAATGTTCAGTCAAGTGTAGATACACAGTCATAATTTTAGAGGTTATGCTCAGTTTTGGACAAACGATGGTCAGTGCAAATACTGTAATTCAAATCGGCTGAAGGTACCGAGGATGGAGAATTTATTTTTACTGTACTGTATCATAGCCACGGGAACGTTTCATTTTGCCAGAATTTGAGTTATATGTGTGCACAGCCGCTAAAGTAAAATGTTGACAAATAACTAGATAACGCTTAGGCTTGTGAAAAATCGGTGTTTTGCGGTGATCGGCCATCCACCGACTGAATTACTTACCCACCGCCCCACCGTCGTTTTGCATTTTTATAGAAACGATTTCAGTGTAGTTCATCTGGACTGCAGACAATCGTCCGCATCATACAGCAGGAGCAACAGCGGACGAGACCAGTGGGCCAATGAAATGATTGACAGAACGATAGCGGAGGCAGAAGCCCAAGAGAACTTTTGTTAATAAAAAATATTTATATAGCCTATATTGTATTGTTTAATATAAGTGAGTTTGTCTTTGTTCAATTGTTGTTGTGAAAATTGTACTTGAAAGTTGTACATTGTACATTTGTTGTTGTACATTAAAGTAGTAATGAACCATAAACTGTGCGCTCGTTTTAAAGGGGAAAATCCAAATACCTTAATTTATTGGTAAAGGCCTATTTCATGTCATCCGTCTTAATCATTTTGTTGAAAAACGTTTATGTTTAATATAAGCGAGTGTTTTGTGCTATTTATTTTATTGTTGTTGTGTTTTCATTAATTTAATAATGATCCAAAAACTAAGTAGGCCTATTCGTTTGAAAGTAAAGGGGAAAATCCATGGTCTTTTATTTTGGCTATGTGTGTTACATGTCGTCTTATTCGTTTAGTTAATATAAGTTTCGATCAAACAATGGGGGAAGATGTAAAGATTAAACATTATCAAAATAATGATCAAAATATCGCTAATACACAGTGTTAGAGGTTACATGTTGAGCAAATAATAACGTTATTGGCTTCTTCCATTACATTTGGTTGGAGAGTCAAGTCAAGAAAGTTTTAAAGTACAAACTGTATTGGTGATCCAGTGTAAAATACAGCATAAAATGGCAGTTTTTTTTTTTTTTTTGGTTTAAACATTATTCATTTATACGCTAAGATTTTTTTCCCTGGTCCACCCAGTAGATAACCAATCGGTGGATGGGCGAAACCAGTAAAACCAGTATATTTTACAGTCTATGAGTAAAACACCGACTTTTCAAAAGCCTAGCGTTATAGCTATTTATCAACATTTTACTTAAGCGTCTAGGCTGTGCACACTTATAACTTAAATCCTGGCAAAATGAAACGTTCCCGTGGCTATGATACAGTACAGTAAAAAATAAATTCTCCATCATTGGTACCTTCAGCCGATTTGCATTACAGTTTTTGCACTGACCATCGCTTGTCCAAAACTGAGCATATGGAAAGTTATGACTGTTTTTGCGCTGTAGTGGGTAGCGCAGCTTCACCACTCGAATTTAAATCCATACCACAAAATAAAACTTTCTGAAATAAATATTTCTGTGAAATGCGTTAGGCTGCACAAAAGAACGCCCAGTCAGAGGACTATCATTTTGTAGGGAAAAAAATTAAATAAAATAGAAATAGGTCACTACCGTACGTTAAAAGAAACAAGAAATAACAAGGCGATATATATATATATATATATATATATATATATATATTAATAAAGCTGTTTTCTCGTTTCTGCTTATTCCATTTCAGATTGAAAAACAAATGATCAATACGTTCACGGACCAAGTTTGATAGTGCACGCGAGAGAGTTGCGCGAGAGAGTTTGAGAGTGTGCGCGAGAGAGTTTTGATAGTGTGCGCGAGAGAGTTTGATGGTGTGCACGAGGGAGTTTGATAGTTTGCGCGAGAGAGTTTGATAGTGTGCGCGAGAGAGTTTGATAGTGTGCACGAAGGAGTTTGATAGCGTGTGTGAAAGCTTTGCTAGTGTGTGAGAGACAGTATAGTAGTGTATGGAAGAGAGTTTAATAGTGTGCGTGAAAGCTTTGATAGTGTGTGAGAGACGTTATAGTAGTGTATGAGAGAGAGTTTGATTGTGTGTGCGCGAATATAGTTTGAATAATGTCTTAAACGGCCTCTCATAGGAATGAACTGTGCTTCACATAGCTACATGATAGAGGGGTTTCTTTTGTCTCAACCAATTTAGTAGATACGTGAGAATCGTTTAGAACGAACCAATTCACTACAGTGAATTAGACTTTCAAAATCTTCATACGGGAGTGGTCCATTAAGACGAACCGACTCACTAGGCTGAATCGGACTTTCCAAAGCTACTTTTGAAAAAGAATTGTTTAGGCTGAACCGATTAATCCGACTTCCACAGCTACTTGTGAAAGAGAATTGTTTGGGCCAAACCGATTAATTAGAATGAATAGGACTTCCACGGCTACTTATGAGAGAGAATCGTTAAGGATGAACCGAATCACTGGAATGAATCGTACTTTCTAAAGCTACATAATATGATAGAGGGGATCCTTTTTTACATGATTCAGCAGATACCTGAGAATCATTTAGAACGAACCGAACTAGAATGAATCGGACTTCCACTACTACTTATGACAGAGAATCGTTAAAGACGAACCGATTCAGTAGAATGAATCAATTGCCAGCACTTATGTATGTTTACATCAGATCGCTCAGTGAAGTTGTGTGCAATACAAATGTGACTAAAACAGTGATCTAATCTACTGTAATAATTTTAAAGACGTCATGGTCTGTAAATGTCATCATGGTATTGCAGATCGCAAAAATTATGCTACATTGGGTTTATATAAGCACTCTAGCATGAGTTGAGATATTAACGTAGAACATCTCCTTTAAGTTCATTTGACAGAAAGCTGCTTTTAACTTTCAGCAGACACAGTCCAGGAGGAGAAGATTCGTCAGCTGGCTCAAGCGGTTCAGGACCAGGCTACTGTGGTTCAGCAGCACTGGGAGCGGTTTAGTGCTCAGGCCGCCAGCTGGCAGCACGAGGTCGACTGGGCTCTGGGGAAACTTCAGGACCTCCAACATGCCATGAACCAACTGGACCTCGGCCTGGCTGAGATGGAGAATGAGAGCTGGCACTCTGAGGAACACAGCATGGTCAACTGTGTGCTGGAGAATGTGGAAAATGTGAGTTCAAATAAAAAATAATGGAAACACTTTAAAATGAGTTAAAAAATAGTTGTAATGCAGTAATGCAGTAAGTAAAAGTAACTAATAGAGGGTAATTCATTTGTAACTGTATTTAAGCAGGTCTAATAAATATGTGACCCTGGACCATAAAGCCAGTCTTAAGCACGGGTATATTTGTACCAATAGCCAAAAAAACTTTGTATGGGTCAAAATTATTTATTTTTCTTGTATGTCAAAAATTATTAGAATATTAAGATTATGTTCCATGAAGATATTTTGTAAATTTCCTACCATAAATATATCAAAACTTTTGATTAGTAATATGCATTGCCATGAACTTCATTTGTACAACTTTAAAAGCCAATTTCCTCAATATTTAGATTTTTTTGCACCCTTAGATTCCAGATTTTCAAATAGTTGTATCTCAGACAAATATAGTCCTAACAAACCATAAATCAATGGAAAGCTTATGTATTCAGCTTTCAGCTTTCAAATGGACCCTTATGACTGGTTTTGTGGTCCAGGGTCACATACTGTAACATTATAATTTTTGAATAATATATGTGACCCTGAACCATAAAACCAGTCATCAGGGTCAATTTTTTTGAAATTGAGATTATACATTGTCTGAATAAATAAGCTTTCCACTGGTGTATGATTTGTTAGGATAGGACATTATTTGGTGAGATACAGTTATTTAAAAATCTGGAATTTGAGGGTGAACATTTTTTTTTACCCATATCATGTATTTTTGGCTATTGCTAAAAATATACCTGTGCTACTTAAGACTGGTTTTGTGGTCCAGGGTCACATAAATGTTGCTAAATGTTGAAAATTACTGTTATTAAGACTAATTAATGTTTTAGAATAACTTTTCATAGAATAACTTCTAGTGTTACCAAAATTATTATTATTATTATTATTATTATTATTTTTTTTTTTTTCCTGAGTGAGTAGCCTATAGTCTTCAGTTTATTTCAGTTTGACCTCCACAGACTTAGAACTCTATTATAAACTTGGATATGTCACAGGTAGCTCATCCCTCATGTCTCATGTGATGATCAACTATGAATTTTTCTTTGTAATTTTAGCCTTGAATAGAATAAGACAGATCCAGTGAAAGATCTGACTCAGATTTGACTGTCCAAGGGCATTTCAATAAATATGGTAGAATGACGTCTCATGTGGGTTAAATGCATCTGTTTGATTGAACTGTCCCACCAGGTCAGATTTAGCAGGACTGCGTAGTGCAAGGCCGTCAGACCACGCTGCCTATTCATCATTTAATGTCAAACATCAGGGCTAAGATGGAGTTACATTGGTTAAATGATATGAAATGTCTGATTGAAGGAGTGTTTAATCACCCTCAGGCCATCCAAGATGTAGATTAGTTTGTTTCTTCATCTAAACAGATTTGCAGAAATTTTGCATCACTTGCTCACCAATGGATCCTCTGTAGTGAATGGGTGCCGTAAGAATAAGAGTCAAAACAGTTGATCAAAACATCACAATAATCCACAAGTAATCCACACCACTTTGGTCCATCAGTTCAAGTTGCATGGTCATGATTAAGACATTTGTAACTTGTAAAAGCTGTTGCTTTTGCTTTTGTTGGATTTTGATGCGAAAGGACAACAGCAGATGGACTTTTTCAATGAAGGAAGCATTGTTATTATAAATAATGGACTATTTTGGCCAGAAGCAGTGGTTTAAAGTTAAAACGCCTTGATGGATATGTTTCTTACACTCTTACAAGATGTTAATTGATAGACTGGAGCCATGTGGATTACTTGTCGATTATTGTGATGTTTTTATCTTCTGTTTGGGCTCTTGTTCTGATGGCACCCATTCACTGCAATTCATCTATTGGGGAGCAAGCGTCTTGGATGGCCTGAGGGTGAGTAAATTTTCAGCAGATTTAAATTGGGTAAACTATTCCTTTAAACTAGGCATTTGCACAATAAAGGTCAGAATTTTAGATTATTTTACAATTTTGGTTTAGAACAGGGGTGCTCAACCCTGGTCCTGGAGATCGACTTTCCTGCAGCGTTCAGCTCCATTCCTGACCAAACACACCTGAACCAGCTAATTAGGATTTCAAGGAGCACTTGATAATTACAGACAGGTATGTTTGATTAGGATTGGAACTAAACTCTGCAGGAAAGTCGATCTCCAGGAACAGGGTTGGGCACCCCTGGTTTAGAATATTTCTCACTAACCCACATAATAGCTATAAAGATGCCAATTTGTGCCACATGGGCGACAGATCATTTAAGCCGTCTGGTATCACACTCTGAAGTGCTCATAAGATGCATTCAAGCCCCAGCATTGACCTTGAAAAATCAATTCTTTTTAATCATGCATTAGGATCACTCAAACCACACGGAGTCCAGTTTGTTTTTGATTGCTCCTTTATCCCGTGGCTTGACGAGTGTGTGACTGTCATGTCGTTTTGAGGATCTTGTGGCCAAAAATATTGACCCTTTGTATTGATCTGGGCAGCTGGAGAACATAGATAATTAAGCTGCTACCTGCCCAATGACACTCTTGGGCCTTGTTTCACCAAAACCCCTCATCAAACCACAGTCAGGCTGCTGCTAACTCATTTTTGGAGCTCGAACAACAACATTTTTCACCCGAAATGAGCATCTTGGGATTTGATGTAATAGTTATATTAGTATAACTGAAAGAGTTGCACCATTTGTGCTTTTGGGATGTGGCATTGTCTATCACACAAGATGAAAAGGGCACTCGTTATATTTTGGCAGAGATGCGTCTCCACAGACTCTCGAAGGCAGGCGTGTTGGATAATGAGCATCTGGTCATTTCAGAAGTGAAGTACCAGCGACTTCTTTCTCATATTCTCAGAACAATGTCTTTATTTTTCTCCAAACTGCCCCCTGCTTAGTCGCCTCATAGGATGAAAAAGCTTTTAAAGCACTGTAATTTCCCTCTGATTTGAGCTACCATTATGTCTCCATTGGGGGGGTTCTGTTTCGATCAGCACATTACGGTCTGATAGCACAGTAAGATGTTAGGCATCATTTTTCATCTTCCATCTGGTGTAGTCATAATCTTTCAATTTTTTTATTTTTCAAAATCTTATCAGGGGATTGTGGGTAATCAGCACCGGCAGTTACAATGCTCTCAAACGGATAAGAAACATTTCTCCCATGACTTCTTGTCTGGTAAGTTGGCCTGACATTTTTAATCATTTGTCAGTATTTTCTATAGACATAGAAAGCGTTTTCAGTTCAAAAATGAAGATTTTTAGGTCTGGAACACTTATGTGAATTAATAAAAAGTAATTGAAAAGTACTTTACGATGCCATTCAAAAGTTTGGGGTCAGTCAGGATTTTCATTTTTTGAAGAACTTAACACTTTTTTCCATCAAGAATGCGTTTAAATGATTAAAAGTAACAGTAAAGACATTTTTAATATTAAATGCAGTTTTTTAACTTTTATTAATGTTAATCAAAGAATCCAAAAAAAATGTATCCTGACAAAAATATGAAGCAGCACAACTGTTTTCGACATTGATAATAATAAGGATGTTTCTTAAAAGCAAATTAGCATATTAGAATGATTTCTGAATGATCATGTGACACTGAAGACTGTAGTAATGATGCTGAAAATTCAGCTTTGCATCACAGAACTAAATTACATTTTAGAGTATATTCAAATAAAAACTTCTTTTAAACTGTATTAATATATTATTAATTTTACTGTATTTTTGGTCAAATATAAATGCAGCCTTGGTGTGCATAACAGAGTAGGGACGTCTTTTAAAAACATTTAAATAATCTTACCGACTTCAAACTTTTGAATGGGAATGCATATTTGTTTAGTTATGGTTTTTTTTCTTTCTTGAAAATCCTTATCCTGTCAGTTGGAAACAGCTGAAAAAGTCAGAAATGCAAGAATCCACGATTTTTCTCAGTTTTTTCCACTGTACAATAAAAACCATATTGCTTAAGTTATTCAAACGTCATGACTTTATCTTTAAAACCTTCTGTCTCCCAACCAGTTTCCGTTCAGTTTCCATGGCAAAGAGCTGTTTTTCACAACGGCGTCCCTTATTATATCAAGTGAGTTTTGTTTCATACATTCTAATCTCTGCTATGACACATCATACACTTTGTGTGATTTCCCATGTGTTCAGTTTTGCATCAGAATGAAGTAATTCGACAAATTTTAATCTAGTTGCAGTCACCCTTACTAAAACGTATTATAATCATTTCCTTCAGAAATCATTCTAATAAGCTGATTTGCTGCACAAGACACATTCCATATTATTATAAATGATGCTTCTAAAGAATGTTTTTATTCTTAGAATAGAATGTTCAAAAGAACAGCGATTGAAATTTGAAATTTTGTAACATTATAAATGTCACTCAATTTACTGCATTCTTACAGAATAAAAGTATTGATTTCTTACAAATAAGTGTGAAAACCTCTCCAAAACTTCATTCAGTTTCATTCTTATGCTTGACAGACATCAAAATACATTTTCCATGGTACTTTCCCTTACGGTGAGCTGATGTTAATTATTATTAATTATCTTTCAGCCATGAGCAGCAGACCACCTCGTGGGATCATCCGAAGATGACACAGCTATTTCAGTCTATGGGTTTGTTCTTCTACCTGTCAATCAGTGTTAAGTGTTCTGTCCTTCTCTCTATGTAATTCACTAAATATTTAAAATGTGCAGTATGCATGCTTGAATTTTGCTCTTTATTTAAAATTGAGAACTAAGACTTTTCTTATTAATAATATTTACATCCAACCTTTATGTTTTACCCTAAATGTGCAGCTGATCTGAGCTATGTGCGTTTCTCCGCTTACCGCACAGCGATGAAGAGCCGCCGGCTACAGAAAGCCCTTTGCTGTGAGTGATAACTTATAATTTAAGTCTTATACTTCTTACTTTCCTAATAAAAACAGTTCCATGGTTGTTCTGTGGGGGATTTTATACCAAATACCATATTTGTTTGGACATTTATCATTACATTGCAAATTACTGTCAATGTGAAAAATGGCTCACCCCTTGTGACTGGAGGAAGTAATAAACAGATTACTGCGGAAGACAATTTTAACCAAGCAATCTTGAGCTCTATCTGCTAATTTTGTCAGGACGTTTCTAGTACACTAACTATGAGCCTTTGATCTGCAGTTGGAGTTTCGAGAGCATTAGAGCCACCCGCTGACAACATTAGTACAGTACAAGCTGTGCAGAAATAGCCTTCGGTTAGGTTAGCCGGATGGTGTTTTTTGGTAACAGGCAGCAGCCGTGTTTTGCTTTATATCTCCGGATGTGGGTAATGTTGAGAAAGGGTAGTTGTTGAAACGTATAATTGGTTGCAAATCTGATGAATGTTGATAAGAAATATAATTTTTTGCTGCCTTTTCAGTAGGGAATTTTCATTACACGCCAACGGATGAGTTACGCTCTGGTGACTTTCATTAAAATGCACTGAATGGAATTCATTGTGGAGACAGGAATGAGTGGAGATGAAATCTGTCTGTCTGTTTCAGTGGACCTTTTGGAGCTTGGCATCGCCCAGAGTGTCTTTGATCAACATAAACTCACGCATAATGGCCAGCTACTGGAGATTCCAGGCGTCATAAACTGTCTCTGCACAATCTACCGTGAACTTCAGCAGGTGCATCCGGATCTGGTTGATGTGCCTTTGTGCGTGGATCTGTGTCTCAACTGGCTGCTAAAAGTCTATGACAGGTCTGTATGGGTCTTATCTTTAGTCCAGAATGAGTTTATCCACCCCATGCCATCCAAGATATTTATGTCTTTCTTTCTTCAGTCGAAAAGAAATTAAGATTTTTGAGGAAAACATTCCAGGATTTTTCTCCATATAGTGGACTTTAATGAGAGCCAATTTTGAAGGTCAAAATTGCAATTTCGATGCAGCTTCAAAGGGCTCTACATGATCCCAGCCAAGGAAAAAGGGTCTTATCTAGCGAAAAGATTGATAATTTTCTAAAAAAAAAAAAAAAACTAATTTCTATGGTTTTTAACCACAAATGCTTGTGTTGCACTAGCTTGACCTCACATATTATGCAATCACGCAAATATTTCCGAAGCAAATGTGCAAAGAAAGTCAAACACACTTTACAAAAAAAGGTAAAACAACGATGTTGGATGATTTTGATTTTGAGTTTTTCACCCAACCCTACCGTTTTAATTGCCACAGACGAAAAACTATCCTCCCATGATTTTCCCAATATGTCGTGAAGACACGCATGTGCATCGCAGAGCTAGTGCAAGATGAACATTTGTGGTTAAAAAGTATATAAATTAAATTCTTTTTAAGAAAATGGCCAATCATTTCGCTAGATAAGACCCCTATTCCTTGGCTGGGATTGTGTAGAGGCCTTTGAATCTGCACTGAAACTGCAATTTGGACCTTCAACCCGTTGGCCACCATTGAAGTTCACTATATGGGGAAAAAAAACCTGGAATGTTTTTCTCGAAAAAAATTTTTGCGAATGAAGAAAGAAAGACATGAACATCTTGGATATCATGGGTGTGAGTAAATTATCAGGAAATCAGGAAATTGATTGATTTTCAAAGCAAATTTGGAGAAATGTAGCATCAAATCACTTGCTCTCCAACGGATCCTCTGCAGTGAATGGGTGCCGTCAGAATGAGAGTCCAAGCAGCTAATAAAATGTCGCAATAATCCACAAGCAATCCACACCACTCTATTCCATCAATTAATATCTTGTGAAGCAGAAAGCTATGTGTTTATAATAAACAGATACACCATTAAAGTGTTTTAACTTTAAACCGTTGCTTATGACCAAAATATATAATGAGTCCATAATCCATAATAACTAGGGCTGTCAGTTTAATGTGTTAACTTAATTAATTAGTTATGAAAAAATAATGCGATTAAAATATTTTAACGCAGTCAACGCACTGGCCCCAGACCTGTACATCATCTTATATTTCATATAGTTGACTGTTGACAAATATGATGCAGGGCAACAACTCCAAAAATGCAGTTATGCCCAAAAATTCAAGATATTGGTACAAAAAATGCCTCAGAATGTGTTTTGTCTCATATTTATATACAGCAAGAGCAATATGACACGAGTGCTGATTTTGTCCCGATCTATCACAAGCTTAAATGTGATTTTATACAACTGTTCAGTAAATAAGTAGTTGATATTGTGTTATATTTTGCTCAATTTTACAGAGAACATATTACTTTTGAAGCCATAGCAGAACTGTTGCGCGTCTCCGTTAGTTTCTAAATGAATCCAAGTTTTGAATGAATCGTGTGAACCAATGATTCAAAAGTCCATTTATAAACAGAGCCATTCACGTCATTCCTAAATGAATCAGCCGTTTGAACAAATCAAATGAATAAATGAATCACTAAAACTAAATGACTTAAAGGTCTAAGACTCCTAAATAGATATTTTACCATATCTTTGTGTTACAGTATATGTAGAAAAAGAAATGGATGTCAAGAGTGCAACTTAAAAAAATCTACATCATAACATAAGTTCTGAGCTTTGTCACAAAAGACTTTCTTAATTTCCGTTTTCCCTATATCAGTTCGAAACTTACAATCTCAATATTCATCCTTTGAAAGGCATTTTAAAATTAGACATTGCATAACCATAGAAAATGTTCATCAAAATCATATTACAAAATGTTTTCATTCAAGAATTATAAAAATTAAAAAATTAAAAAATGTAAATCGACTGGCAGCCCTAATAATAACGCTTCCTTCAGTGGAAAAAGTCCATCCCTTGTTGTCCTCTCACATCAAAATCCACTAACATATTTGCTTTGAACTGTTTTGGACTGTTTTTGCTGATAAACTGTGTTTGACCTGTGCATATTTCTTTCCTGATTCAGACAAGATTACTTTTTTACTGGAGAAAGCAATATTATGGAATGAGGACTCATCGGTCATAGGAGAGGACTCATAAATTATTGCTTGTTAGAAACAGACAATTTGTGGATAACGTACATTACTTGTGGATTATTGTGATGTTTTTATCAACTGCTTGGACTCTCGTTCTGACAGCACCCATTCACCATTGGATCCATTGGTGTTGTGATGCTAATAATCACACAAAAATTAGTTTTAGTATTTAGTTTAAAATGATAAAACAATAGATATACTGTTTAAAAATAGTTTAAAAAGTGGACAGTTTTAGTCACAGTTTTGTCCGTAGTTCTGGTTGAATATTTTTTGCATAACAATGCAGTGACATTTATAAAATATTAAATCTGAATAAATTGTCCTGTACTTTTAACAGAGGACAATCTCCTCTATAATGGTTGTTCTCATACATATTTGATGCAATGCTTTGTTAATTTCTTTTTTTGCAGTCCTAAAGCAATGTTTCTGTTTTTGCCAAGAGGGCAAGCTGGCACTAAACTGTTTAGCAAAGACATAACCAGTGTTATTTCCCAAGGTAGTATACATTTAAATATAATATGCAATTTCTGCATTGCATCAATGTAAGCGTAGCCAGAAGGCTGAGCCAGAATTCGGTGTGTTGTTGCTGCAACATCCCTGTTTTGTTTGCACAACAATTTTTAAGGCAAATAGCAAAGTAACTGGGATAGGAACGTATTTTAATATCAAAAACACTGGGAAAAAAACCCTGTTGAGATTGAATAAGTCTCTTGCTGTCTTTTTTTTAATAGCGACAGAAGTGGGAAAGTTCAAGTGTTGTCCATGAAGATTGGCTTGTTTTCTCTTTCGAAAGGACCTCTAAAGGACAAGTACAAATGCAAGTATTTTGACATTGAACATATGTGGCATAAAGTATTCTATCCTGCTCTCAAATTATAAATGAATTAAGTTATGTTGTGAAATCCTGTCTTCTTTCTTTCGCTTTGATGTCTGTGCACAATTTCACTGCAAACTTTGATTTCACTGACTGGGAATTGAATGCAACACTGTCCTTGCTGTGGCCCTTACAAGGACATTTATAAATTGGATCTTAAGTCTAACATCTTAGCAACTCACCCTCCTGGTCTCATCATGTGATGTTCTTTGAGTTTTATTCTAGCTGTCCTCCACAGATCTGTTCGCTCAGGTGGCCGGTGAGGCGGGCGTCTGTAACCAGAGGCAGCTGGCGTTACTGCTACACAGCAGCATCCAAATCCCACACCAGCTTGGGGAGGCCGCAGCGTTCGGAGGGAGTAACATGGAGCCCAGTGTCCGTAGCTGCTTTCAATTTGTGAGTTAACACTGTCTGTAGGGTAAAAAAATGAGATAATGAGATATCTCTTTTTATATCTTTGTGTCAGACCTATGAGTATCCGGAGAGCTAGTGTTATTTCAACATTATTTATATACTATCATAGTTTTATTCATATTTTTAATTAGCTTTTATGTTTATGTTTGGAGTTATCATTTTAATTTTGGTTTAATTTTTTTTGGTATTTTTTGTACTTTTGGTTTTGTTCATTTTAGTTTTGTTTTAAGTTTTGTTTAATTTTAGCTAGTCATTTTAATGCTTCAACTTTAATTTTGGCATTGTGATGAAAATTTAGTATTATTTATATCGTTTTATTAATATTTTGAATTAGCTATATAGCTATTTAGCTGATTTATGTTTTATTCAATTTTATTATATTTAATAGCCTTTTTTTTTATTGAACCTTTTTTGTTGTCTAATATTAGTATTTAACTTAATTTAATTTTAGTTTAGCTTTATTTAAATTAACAAAATGATAATTTTCAATAATTTTAGTTTTAGTTAATAAGCTTGAGAACAAGTCAATCTCACATTTGAAATATCAACATTTTTTAGCAACTTTAAACTTTTTGGTGTTTTTTTTACTTGAAAAATTAGAGATCTCAATACGAACTTCTCAAACTCAAATTTCTCATCAAATTTTTCCAAGACCAAATAATCTACACCAACATATTTTTAGTACACATCTGAGCAATCAATTGTTGATCTGTTTTTGTTTTTTCGTTGGACCTTATTATATGACCACAACAAAATCCCTACTTTATTTACTGAGTAAGTGAAAAAACATACGCGTATGTTACAAAATGACAGTGTTTAACAAAAATTCTGATCAATGAACAAGACTCTATGATCCATAATTTAGGTGTGTGAGACATTATATATTCCTAAAGGGAGCTGCTGAACGGATGCTCAGACTTGTTTATTTGGGGATAGGGGCTCATCATTACACATCACTGAGTTTTGACATATAAATAAATGATGAGCTCAGTTATAAGAGTGGCAGGCCTGCCAGGGGATTTACATCGCCACTTTCAGACGCTTAGCGCTCGATCCGACAGCTGACGCACAAGCTAGCGAGAGATATTCAAATGAAATCCACTTGATTTGTGCGCACGCGTTCCCATAATATCACATGATGGAGTGCTTTACGATTTGGATGAACCGCATCCGCCGGTATAATGGAGTATTTATAAATCCGTTCAGCTCTCCTGAAAGCCGCCCTGGATGGAGCCTGCTTCGCTGTTTTACTTGGGTCACAGTGGAGCTCTTTTCATTTAATGTTGCATGTAATGAAAGACTCTTGATAGTCCTGCCTTAACTGGCCTGCTGTAATTGATTCATAACAGTAGTAGCAGTTTTAATGTCAGGAGGGAGACACAAATGACCGCAATTGAGCCCATTTGCTTCACTTCAAAATTACTAATGGATCCCTCGCCCTCCGGCTAATAAGGTTGTGATGGGATATTATAGTTTTTGGGTTGTAGTTGAATACGCTTCCGAAATGATAAATAGACCATCCGAGTGCTTTTAGACTCAGACAGCTCCATTATAGTGTGTCATGCAGCGCACTGCGGTTATGAATGAGGGGTTCGTCTGTCGTCTGTCGGGGTTTCAGGTGGGCCGCGATGACGTCATTGAGCTGCAGCAGTTTGTGGACTGGATGCATCTGGAGCCGCAGTCCATGGTCTGGCTGCCTGTGCTTCATAGAGTCGCCGCCGCAGAAACCGCCAAACATCAGGCCAAATGCAACATCTGTAAGGAGTGTCCCATGGTGGGCTTCAGGTAAAACAAAAAGTTAATTATAGTGAAATTTGTCTTAGGGTGGGCAGATATGACATTGTCATGGAGAAAATAAAGATAGAAACTCTTAAAATGTAATTTTCTTTAGCAAAGGAGGTGCATAACCTTCAGACAATGTTGTTTGTCAACCTCAGGAGGTCAAACAAAATTGTATTTTTAGCTATTACTAGCTATTATTATTATTCTTATTATTAAATTCTATACTAACATATACTATTAAAATAATAAATAACAATACATTTAATAATAGTAATAATTATATAAAGATATTATTAATAAAAACGATAAAACAGTGTTGAAATATACAATTCTGTAACAAAATATACTATTAAAATAAAATAATAAACAACAATACATTTGATAATAATATCATAGTTATGAATACATTATTAATAAAAACAAGGTTACACTTTTTATTTTTACTTCATTAATATTGTTATATTATTATTATTATTATTATTATTATACACTTAGTGGAATGTGTCTAAACATAATTTTAGAATCCAGATATTTGTGATTACATTATTTTTTTAACAATAACCATTAAAATTAAATATATCAAAAGTGTTTATATATAAAATTCTATAACAACATATACTATTAAAATACATAAAATAATAAATGACATTTATTATTATTATTATTATTAATAACATCAGTAATAAAAACATTAGTATAAATAAAAACAAGGTTACAGTTTTTATTATTTTTACTTCATTATAATAATAATAATAATTATTATTATTATTATTATACACATAGTGGAATGTGTCTAAAATATACTATTTAAATAAATAACAATACATTCAATAATAATAATTATATATATATATATATATATATTATATTTATTATTTAATAATATAATAATAATAAACATTAAAGATAAATATATAAACTGTTGAAATATAAAATTCTACAACAAAATGTACTATTAAAATAATAATAATATCATAGTAATAAAGACATATTTAATAAACAATAATAAAAACAAGGTTACACCTTTTATTATTTTTACTTTATTATTATTATTATTTAAACAACAACATGCCAGAATGGGCAACAAGGTTGCAATTTTCCCTATTAATTGAGATGTCATGCATATCTTATCTAACATACAGTGCAGATTATTTCAGAGAAGCTTCACAGTAATAAACAAGCAAAATTCTTAAATTATGAAATAAATTCAGTGTAAGTTATAAGCAGCTCTGCGGAATACAATAGTGTCAGTGTTCATCTGAGGTAGTTCAGCTGATTCAGTTTAGTTCACAGACAGTGTCAGTACTGCAAAAGTCATCGCTCCTAGTGTTAAATATCTGTTATCCTTTAGGTATCGAAGTCTGAAGCACTTTAACTACAATGTGTGTCAGACGTGCTTTTTCTCGGGAAGGATTTCCAAGGACCAGCACCTCAGTTATCCGATGGTGGAGTACTGCACCCCTGTGAGCATCTGGAAGACACTTGGGTTTTGAGATGGTTCATTGTGGCAAATGGTTCAAAAATTAGTGAGGAAATATAGCAGGTGTTGCGGCATTCCAAATAATTCTTTTTTTCTATTAATTTTTAAAACTTTTCTAAATTATAATTTAATATAGCTATATATTTTATGTTTTATTCAATTTTATAATATAAATATCATTATAAATAAATAAACAATATAATTTTTTTATAGAAAGAATATTATATATTATATATTTCTACTTTATTCTGTGTGTGTGTGTGTGTGGGTGCATTTATTAGTGAGGAAATGCAGCAGGTTTTGCACCATTTTAAATAATTTGGATTTTTTTTTTCTATTACTATTTGTAAAAATGTATAAATATTATATAATTTAATGTAGCTATATATTTTATGTTTTATTAAATTTCATAATATAAATATCATAAATAAATAAATTCTGTATTTTTTAATAGAAAGAAAATTATATTTTTTATATGTCTATTTTATTGTGTGTGTGTGTGTGAAGGTGCGTTAATTAGTGAGGAAATACAGCAAGTGTTGCACCATTCTAAATAATTTCTTTTATATTATATAATAATAACTTTTCTATTAATTTTTTAAAAATGTTAAAATATTACATAATTTAATATTGCTATATATTTTGTTTTATTCAAATTTATAATATAAAAATCATAAATAAATAATATATTATTATTAGAAAGAATATTATATATTTTATATATGTGCTTTATAGTGTGTGTGTGTGTGTGTAGGTGCATTAATTAGTGAGGAAATATAGCAGGTGTTGCACCATTCTTTTTTTCTAGTAATTAAAAAAAAAGTCTAAATATTATATTTAATATAGCTTTATATTTTATGTTTTATTAAATGTTATAATATAAATATCATTATAAATAAATTGTATAACTTTTTAATAGAAAGTATATTATATATTTTATGTGTCTATTTTAATGTGTGTGTGTGTGTGTGTGTGTGTGTGTGTGTGTGTAGGTGCATTAATTAGTGAGGAAATATAGCAGGTGTTGCACCATTTCAAATAATTTAGATTTTTTCTACTAATTTGTAAAAATATATAAATATTATATAACTTAATACATGTATATATTTTATGTTTTATTCAAATTTATAATATAAAAATCATTATAAATAAATAGTATAACTTTTTAATAGAAAGTATATTATATATTTTATACGTCTATTTTATTGTGTGTATGTAGGTGCATTAATTAGTGAGGAAATATAGCAGGTGTTGCACCAAATAATTTGGAAAATCTTTTTTGAATAATTTTAAAAATTTTCAAAATATTACATAATTTAATATAGCTATATATTTGATGTTTTATTGAATTTCATAATATAAATACCATTATAAATAAATTCCATATTTTTTAATAGAAAGAAAGTTTATTTTATTGTGTGCGTGTGCGTGTGTGTGTAGGTGGATTAATTAGTGAGGAAATATAGCAGGTGTTGCACCATTCTAAATAATTTTGAAAATCCCTTATTTTTTCTATTAATTTTTAAAAATGTTACAATATTACATAATTTAATATAGCTATATATTTTATGTTTTATTAATTTTTATCATGTAAATGTATAAATAAATAAAATCAATATTTTTTAATAGAAAGAATATTATATATTGTATATGTCCACTTTATTATGTTTGTGTAGGTGCAGTAATATTTTTGTTAGATTTTTTTTTTCCTGTTTTTTCTAAGCCTTGACACTCCAGTCCCTGCCACTGTAATTCCTCATGCACAACAGAACATTTCCCTACAGCCTCTCTGTTACAGACAACCTCAGGAGAAGATGTGCGTGACTTCACCAAGGTGCTGAAAAACAAGTTCCGCTCAAAGAAGTACTTCACCAAACACCCTCGGCTTGGCTACCTGCCCGTGCAGACCATCCTGGAGGAAGAGCATTTAGAGACGTGAGTATTCCTGCTGGAAATATTCAAGATGCATCTTTCCGGATGAGATCTCTTTAATTCCTGACTAGAAAGTGCGAGAATAAACAGTATTATACTTCCTAGATTCACATACCTTTGTTTATTGCAGCAATGACTTTCTGTTATCGCTCAGCCTCGTGGGAAACATGCCTCTCTGCTCCTGCTTTGCTGAGTTCATGAATTACTAAAGGTCTATTCATGTGTCATTCGAGTGCTGGAACAAATAAGAGGCCGTTCATTCATGTAATTCCAAATCTGCCGCTTTAACATCAACACGCGAATGCTGCTTTCCTCTCGTGGATGTGAAATTAATTACAAAAGCAATCAGGTGTCTGTTTAGTGAGATCGAGGGGGAAGTGAAGAGACAGGACATTTATCATGTTCACGGCAGGCTTTAATATTGAAATAAACCAGCTGTTCTCACTGGCTGTTGAGGTTTCAAAGCACAGTCAAAAGTAGTAGTTTTGTGTTGAGTTTCGTTATTACATGTCCTGATTCATTATATGGGTGACTGCATATGGGTGTTTTGTCAACAACAGCTGCTTTTGTCCTTTTAAAATTTAAATTAAACATGCTAATTAAAACTCTTTTTGCTTTAGTTTATTTTTGCTACTTTTTAGATTTTTATGTTTTGCAATATATGTATTGTCCCAGACCCAGATGTTTAATGTTAAAATTCCTGAACATCCATTATATATATACGAAAAAACTGACATTTTTTAACAATGATCTAAACAGGGTGAAATTATCATAAACTAATCTTTTTTTTTATTTTAATTTTTTATTTTATTTTGCACAGATTAAGACTGTCCCTCAGTTATGGTGCCATTTCCACTAGAATCAGCTAAATTTAATTTAATGTAATTCATTATTTTGCACAAATGACGACTATCCCTTGGTTATGGTGTCATTTTCATTTTTAATCAGCATTTATTTTATTTTATTTTATTTTATTATTTTTATTTGATGTTTTGCACAAATTACAACTATGCCATTTCCACCACAATCAATCATTTTTATTATACATTTTTTTAAATTATTATTATTTTATATTGCACAAACTACAACTATCCCTCAGTTGTGGTGTCATTTCCACTTCAATTAGCATTTATTTTTATTTTATTTTATTTTTTGCACAAATTCAGCAAAATTTAATTTTATTTAATTTAATTCATTATTTTGCACAAATTACGACTATCCCTTGGTTATGGTGTCATTTCCATTTCAGTCAGCGTTTATTTTATTTTATTTTATTTTATTTTATTTTATTATTTTATTTTATTTTATTTCACACTATAACAACTCTAAATGTTATACTATTTAATATATCTATATATTTTATATTTTATTAAATTTTGTAATATAAATATCATTATAAATAAATAAATTCTAGAATTTTTTAATTTAGAAAGAATATTATATATGTTATATGTCTACTTTATTGTGTGTGTCTGTAGGTGCATTAATTAGTGAGGAAATATAGCAGATGTTGCACCATTCTAAATAATCTTTTATTTTTCTATTAATTTTTAAAAATGTCAAAATATTACATAATTTAATATAGCTATATATTTGATGTTTTATTAAATGTTATAATATAAATATCATTATAAATAAATTCTATATTTTTGAATGTAAAGAATATTATATATTTTATATGTCCACTTTATTGTGTTTGTATAGGTGCAATAATATTTTAATTTTGACCACATTGATTTTATTTTATTTTATTATTTTATTTCATTTTACACTAATTCTAAATTTCCCTCAGTTCTGGTGTCATTTTCACCACAATCAACATTAAATTAAATTAAATTAAATTTCATTTAATAATTGAATTGAATTTATTTTTATTTAATTTATAATTTAATCATTTTTATTATTTTATGTTATTTCACACTAATTCTACATTTTAAATTTTGTATTTTAATTGTATTATTTTATTTTGCACAGATTACGACTATCCCTGTTATAGTGTCATTTCCACCACAATCAACAATTTTGGCAATACTAAAGTTCAAAGATTAGTGTGCTTGTGTAGTAAAAGGAAGTAACGAGACAACAGTGACGCTTAAGAGTAAAATATGATAGATAAAATATGAGATGTTACTGTATGTTGTGTGAAGAAAAATTAATGAAAATATTGCCTGTGAACAGAAAGCATTAAGGTTTTTTAATGCTAAAATTATTTATTTAGTAATTGTCTAAAAACGTTCAATATCATTTCATCCACATAACAAACAGTGATTTGAGATGTGTTGCAAATTACAGTTATTCATAATGGACTGGGGGAAAAGCTTTTTTGCTCTGGGTTCTTATGATGCATATACACTTTTAGACCTTTTAGTAGACAAAATGAAGTAGTGTAAGTGTGAAAAGTGTTTTAAGAGGGTTTTAAGAGTTTACGAAAACAAGCAAAGCCCATGTGTGATCAGCTCTCATCAGGTCCTCATGTTGACAGCTGTTATTTTCTCACTATGCTTTCTCTATGTTTTGCAGCCCCGTTGCATTTGTAAGCATGTGTCCAGAGGAGTATGAGTGAGTATCTGCAGTCTCTCCTCTTGTTTTCTGATTTAGTTCGAATCTCTTGTTGTCCCTTCATCCACTTCAAAACCATTAAGCAACCTCAGGGAATTCAAGCTGTATATTCGCTCTTAATATGCAGTGGCCACAATTAAAATGGTGTTGTATTACATACAAAATGCCAAACCAATTAGCAGCTTTTCTCAAATGCTGCAATAACATTGCTAAAATGTTTAAAAGCTTTTTCTCAGAACTGTTATTTATTTATTTTCTGTTTTGTTACAGTGATTTATAGTGAGTGCATATTATCAGTTCTCCTTTTTTTTTTTTTTTAATTTATTCAAATACATTTAAACACATTTAAAAAAAAAAAAAAAACATACAATAACGTACAAACACATAAATGCCAGTTTCGCTATCCACATTATTAATAATTCGAAAATTACATACATTTAAGGATATTAAATTCTACCTTCAAACTATTTTTCTAAAATAAAATAAAAAAAACACAACAGTATCATCTTCACACACACAAAAAGGAGAAAAAAAAGTCAAATAAATAAATAAATAATAATGATACATGAAAATCACTCCTCCAATCCAAAATAAATAATAAAAGGTGACCACAATTCCAAATAAGAACAATTTTTTTCCTAGCTATTGTCAGTTCTCCTTTTAAGTTTCAAGCTTAAAAACCAAACTTCTTTTAAATAAATGCCACTTGGTTTGATATTGTAACTAGTGTAATGACACTGTGTCCACAAAAATACTGAAACGGTCTACTCGTACAACAGGAAAGGTTTTCTTAATTGGCAACACTGAAAAGGTTTCCATTGCATCCACTAATGAGCAGGATTTTTACAATAAAGCATTTCTTTCTCTCACCCTATTAGAAGTGCGTTTTCTTTTAAGCTGAATTGTTTTGCCTGCTTCCTTAACAAGCTGTTTTGCTGAATTGAATACTTCACTTTGACAGCTGCAGGGGAACGAAGTAAATGCTTCAGACATTTACACATTTTACAGTTGGATACATCACGTTGAATTTTCACATTTTTCATTTTCAGGACAGTGCCGAGCAACAGAGAATCCAGTGCCGTCTTACCTGTAGCAGAATCTCACCTGTCAACAGGAAAAATGTGAGTCGCAGCGGATCGTTCAGTTCATGTGCGCAGCAGTTTGTCATTCTGTCAGTCACTGTGACACCTGAACTAACAGACTGATGAGTGAGCATTTAATATTTGACCTCACAGTGACCAGCACAAATAAATCATGCATCTGGACTGATTCAGTACAGACACATAAAGGCAGTATGCTAATATTTAATAATAGCATTCTGAAAATAATTATGATTTATGCTTATTTTTATAAGCATTGGCATAGATTTGTGCAGCAGAGTTCATTTTATTATATATACACTACTAGTCAAAAGTTTTTGAACAGTAAGATTTTTATTGTTTTTTAAAGACTTTTCTGCTCACCGAGGCTGCATTTATTTGATCCAAAGTACTGAATAAGCAGTAATATTGTGAAATATTATTACTATTTAAAATAACTGCTTTCTATTTGAATATATTTTAAGATATCATTTATTCCTGTGATTAAAGCTGAATTTTCAGCATCATTACTCCAGTCTTCAGTGTCACATGATTCTTCAGAAATCATTCTAATATTCTGATTTGCTGTTCAACAAACATTATTATTATTATTATCAATATTTAAACAGTTGAGTATTTTTTTTCAGGATTCTTTGATGAATAGAAAGATCCAAATATCAGCATTTATCTGAAATAAAAAGCTTTTGTAACATTATACACTATACCATTCAAAAGCTTGGAGTCAGTATAATTTTAATTTTTTTTTTTTTTTGTTAAGAAATTATAGAAATTATTACTTTCATTTAGCAAGGATGCTTTAAATTGTTCAAAAGTGATGAAAAAGACATTTATATAGTTACAAAAGATGTCTATTTCAGATAAATGCTGTTCTTCTGAACTTTCTATTCATCAAAGAAACCTGAAAAAAAATTAGAAATATTAGAAATCACATATAATAAATTACATTTTAAAATATATTAAAATAAAAAAGTTATTTTTTATTACATTTTCAGTTTTTGCTGTTTTTGCTTTGGATCAAATAAATGCAGGCTTGGTGAGCAGAAGAGACTTATTTAAAAAACATTTAAAAAATCCTACTGATAAAAAACTTTTGACTGGTACTTTGTTACCAGTAAATAATACTATATACTTAGTAAAATTTAAATAATATTAGTGAGTTGGTATTATATTAGATATATTATTAAGTTAGTAATTTTTTTTCTTTATTTCTCTTTTAAATGTGTATTTTTTTTATAATTTTTGTTAAAGTTTTAGTTTGTTATATTAGTGCATCAGGTTAAACCAAATGAAAACGAGAAATATTTATTGTTTAAAATAAGTTTAATGTTTTTATATATAAATATATATATTATTTTATATTAAGTAAAGTTTTTTTTATTGTACGAGTTTTAGTTAACCCTGCTATGTATTTTATGACTTATTTACAGTTTCAGCAATTATTTGATCACCTTATTATACATAAATGTTTTTTAAAGCCAATGATTAGCCACCATGCAAGTTTTTTAAAATAATTTTTAAAAATTTGAAATAAATGAAATATGTTTCTGAACATGTACATTCTAAAATTACACTTAAACTACAGTAGAATGGGTTAAACCAATCTGCACTTAAGTCATATCTAAAAATGTCTTATTTTCTAAATCTGAGCATAGAATTGAATGCAACTATTATACAATTAGACTAAAGGTGCTAAAAAGTTAACAGTGTTGATGCTTGCCTTTGAGATCACTGCTAATTAATTAGACATGCAATGCTATATTATGTAGGATTATGCAAAATGACGTCTGTCTTTATTGTCATCTTTGCAGGGGTGCAGACGACGTCCACACTCAGATTGATGAGAGAGCAGCTACATGTGCACATCAGAGCTCATCCGAAACTGAGGTGATGATGATGAATGAGCTGGAACGCTCTCAGAGTCTGGAGGAGGACAGGTACCTGCATCATGTCACCTGATACACGCTGAGAGCCACTCATGTGTTTCTGATTTCTTATGAATGCTAGCAAAACAACTTCATATAACCTACTACTGTCTGGCTCTATCCAAAATCACATACTTTCCTACTACATAGTAGGCAAAAGATAGTAAGAGAAAATTATGATAGTGTGAGAGCATTATGTCCAAATTCACAGTATTCAGGATACAAAAGTGCCCAGATGACTAATATTTCTAAAGAAATTTTGAATGTTGCGCATCCAGTGGACACTTTGGCCCCATTTACACTGTCTGTTAAATGCGACCTAATTCAGATTTTTTGCTCATATGTGACACAGATCGGATCTGTTCTGTGACAGTGTAAACGGGGAAAAAAACGCATGCATTCGGATATTTCGAGATCGGTTTCAGGCCTCATTCATATGTGGAAATAAATCAGATATAAATCAGATATGGGCCAATGCGACTGTAATGTAAACAGGCAGATCGGATTTTCTGAGGCATTGCGTTCTGTACGTCATTAAACTGCGTACGTGAAGCGTACGTGAAAAGTACGTGGGAAGTACGTGTGGAAGCGTAACATTCAAGAAACACACGAAACATGGAGGAGGAAAGTGTAGGGCAGTGCCGGCTGCAATGATGGCCCTTTTCCTCCTCCTTCGCCTCAAAATCGTGATGTTGTTCGGCGAACTTCACATACATCGCAAAGCTGTCATAAAACAAATTTCGCCTTCGTCCATCTTGGCTGCGGTGTCGTGCAAAAACCCCCGTTGAGCATGCGCGAAATTATAGCAAGTGTAAACACACGAATCGGATATGGGTCACAATTAAAAAGACCGTGTAAACAGACGGTCCAAAAAATCGGATATAGGCAACAAATCGGAATTAGGCATCAAGACCTGCAGTGTAAACGAGGCCTAAATTACTCCATGAGGCTATAGGAGAGGATCTGTGGTGCTTGTAGGTCACATGACAATGACAACATGACAAATGCAGTACGTCTGGAATGCACTGAGACTACACACCACACATTCGCTATGTAATTACAGAAGAAATACCTATTTAGTATGCTGTTTTGGACACAGCCTGTGTGTCAAATGTTTGCATGCAAAGAAATATTTCATACAATTGCATACAGCATTTATGCACTTATAGACCATAATAAGTTGTTTTATGGGCAGATAATACAAATTCTACAGTTCAAGTTTTCAAATTTAAGATTTAATCTGGTATCTGCTGTGAAAGCCTGTCAGCACCACAACATAAAAATAAATAAAACTATTACAAAAAATACAAAAAAACTATGAAACATTTTATTACTTTTTATTTCATAATTTGGACTTTCTTTCTAAACCTAAAATTCTGATTTTTTTTTTTTTTGGAATTCCAAGTTTACATATCACAATTCTGAATTTACATCTCATAATTTATTTTTTTGTTTCTCCCAATGAATAAAAATTAAAAAAGAAAAAAAAAAAAGTTTTAATAATAACAACAACAACAACTTTTTTTCCTCACAACTGAGTGTCAAAAGTTTTTGAACAGTAAGATTTTTAATGTTTTTTAAAGAAAGTCTCTTTTGCTCACCAAGCCTGCATTTATTTGATCCGGAGTATAGCAAAAACAGTTACATTTTGAAATATTTTTATTATTTAAAATAACTGTTTTCTATTTGAATATATTTTAAAATGTAATTTATTTCTGTGATTTCAAAGCTGAATTTTCAGCATCATTACTCCAGTCACATGATCCTTCAGAAATCATTCTAATATTCTGATTTGCTTCTCAAAAAAAAAAACATTTATTGTTATTATGTTGAAAACACAATTTTTTTTAGGTTTCTTTGTTCAGAAGAGCAGCATTAATCTGAAATAGAAATCTTGTGTAACATCATAAATGTCTTTATCATCACTTTTGATCAATTTGAAGCATCTTTGCTGAATAAAAGTATTAATTTCTACAGTTTCTCTATTTCAGATAAATGCTTTCTATTCATCAAAGAAACCTGAAAAAAAAATTCTACTCAGCTGTTAACATAATAATAATAATAATAATAAGTTTCTTGAACAGCGAATCAGCATATTAGAATGATTTCTAAAGGATCATTTGACACTGAAGACTGGCGTAATGATGCTGAAAATGTAGCTTTGATCACAGGAATAAATTACATTTTAAAATATATTCACATAGAAAACAGTTATTTTAAATAGTAAAAATATTTCAAAATGTTACTGTACTTTTAATTAAATAAATGCAGGCTTGGTGAGCAGAAGAGACTTCTTTAAAAAGATTAAAAATCTTAATGTTCAAAAACTTTTGACTAGTAGTGTATCTCATAATCTGGACTTTTCTTTGCAGTTCTGGGAAAAAAAGTCAGAATTATGGGAAAAAAGTCAAAACTGCAATTTTTATTTTTAGTCCTGTGGCAGAAACAAGCTTTCATAATCTCTGCTCTTTTCTTTAGATCTGAGGATGTTTTTGGCGACTTCACATGAGAGTCTTCAATCAAGATGCGATAGTGGAGGCCTGGGATCTGAAGTTTGAGTTCTTTGCATAAGATTTCATCTTGCATCACCCATGTAACAGCATCTCACACCCCACACCGAGATGACTGATGCAGTTTTAGTGTGACAGGACTTTCATCATCGCCGTCTTCCGCTCCTCAAACTGATAAGAGCCGGAGTCGACTGTAGCGCAGATGTGTTTGTTTATCCGTGAGCTGTTCGCTAGAGGATGACCGTACAGACAGATCGCTCGCCGTTCACACCCCACACGACTTCCTCCCAGAGAGACTGCTGTCATGCTTTAATGCCACTGATAAAAATGTACACATTCTCTCACCATGACAATCAGTTCTGCAATGCAAAGTCTGCTTTAAAGGAACAGTGCACCCAAAAATGAAAATTTGCTGAAAATGTACTCACCCTCAGGCCATCCAAGATGTGGATGAGTATGTTTCTTCATCAGATTTGGAGAAATGTAGCATTACATCACTTACAAGCGGATCCTCTGCAATGAATGGGTGCCGTCAGAATGAGAGTCCAAACAGCTGACAAAAACATCACAATGATCCATAAGTAATCAACACCTCTCCAGTCCATCAGTTAACATCTTTCTGCGTGTTTGTAAGAAACAAATCCAGCAAAGAGTTTTAATTTTAAACACTGTTGTCCATGTATAGGTACAAATGCAACAAGAGTTTAAAAAAGAACCACAGAATTGGAGTGTTTCTTCTCCGATGTCATTGATATTGGACATCCAAACTGATGTTTCTTTAATTTTTTTATTCCAAAAATATGTTTTATACATTTGTTTGCTGTGTGCATCTTACATAAAGTTGAGGTCAAAAGTTTACATCCCCCTTAGAGAATCTGCAAAATGTTAGCGATTATACAAAATGCATGTTATTGTTTATTTAGTACAGACCTGAATAAGATATTTTACATAAAAGACGTTTACATATAGTTCACAAGAGAAAATAATAGTTGAATTTATAAAAATGACATTGTTCAAAAGTTTACATATACTTGATTCTTGATACTGTGTTGTTACCTAAATCCGTCAGGTCCCACAAATTCATTGTTTTTTCAGCATTTTTGTGTATTTGAACCCTTTCCAACAATGACTATGATTTTAAGATCCATCTTTTCACACTGAGGACAACTGAGGGACTCATATGCAACTATTACAGAAGGTTCAAACGCTCACTGATGCTTCAGGAGGACAAAACATTTATTAAGAGCCGGGGGTGAAAACTTTTTGAATTTTGAAGATCAGGGTAAATTTAACTTATTTTCTCTTCTGGGAAATGTGTAGCTATCTTCTGTAGCTTCTGAAGGGCAGTACTAAATGAAAAAAATATGATATCTGGGAAAAATAAGAAAAATGTACACATCTCCATTCTGTTCAAAAGTTTTCACCACCCGGCTCTTAATAAATGTTTTGTCCTTCTGAAGCATCAGTGAGCGTTTGAACCTTCTGTAATAGTTGCATATGAGTTCCTCAGTTGTCCTCAGTGTGAAAAGATGGATGTCAAAATCATACATTGACATATAGTCATTATTGGAAAGGGTTCAAATAAACAAAAATGCTGGAAAACCAAAGAATTTGTGGGACCTGAAGGATTTTTTTGAAGAACAGCAGGCAGTTTAACTGCTCAGGACAAACAAGGGACTCATGAACAACTATCACTAAACAAAAAAACAGCTGTGGATCATTCAGGTAACAACACAGTATTAAGAATCAAGTGTATGTAAACTTTCGAAAAGGGTCATTTTTATAAATTCAACTATTATTTTCTCTTGTGGACTATATGTAAACATCTTTCATGTGAAATATTTTATTCAGGTCAGTACTAAATAAACAACATGCATTATGTGTGATCCCTCTTTTGGTAAAATAATTAACATTTTGCAGATTCTGAAAGGGGGATGTAAACTTTTGACCTCAACTGTATGACACTTTATTGTGTGTTTGGTGTCTCAGCAAATCCTTACAATTATATTGTTAAGTTGTACTGCTGCTGTTGTGAAAAGTTTCTGTGTCACCATTAAACTTTTTTGGATTTGACTGGAAAAGCTGCATTGTAATAAATATATATTTTTGTCTCAGACGCTCCTGCTGTATTTTCAATCACATTTTGATAATTAATTTTAAAGTCATGTTTAGGCATCATTTAATTAAAAGATTACTTATAATCAGTCTCAAACTCAACTGAATATCAATAATGCATGATTAATTAAGGATGTCTTGAACAGGATGCCATTTTTAATCTCTTGTCTGATTATTGTTTCAGCTGTGCTGATGTTTTCCTGTTTTATTTTTTTAATTAGCTTCCAATCACAATGTTGCAAACCGAAAAGTTATTATTTCTTTAACCAGGGTGCTATTAAAACCTCCCACACATCTAAAGATTACATTAAATGTTCTCGTTTGTTTTAGCAGATGATGGAAACTTTTCTCTAATGCCTGTTAAATGGGGTAATGGTTTAAGGGACCCTCCATTCATTATGTAATTGGTAATTATGGTATTACATAATAGCAAATTATAATGCAGAGCAGACAATAAGAGTTGTTGTTAAAAAAAAAATACACCTCCTTAAGGATTAAGGATATATGCATAGTCTCTGTTTGCTATTATAGATTGCTATTATAAAGGCATGCATCATTTATTGAAGAAAATTATTGCTCCAGAAAAGCTATGCTTCTTTGTTTAGCTAAAGAAACGTGGTGAAGGTTCTGGGTTTATTATTTGTCTGTCTACACAAAAGCCAATTTCCATTAAGGTTGCTGAAGCAGATGAGCCCACCTGACCACAGTCCACGCTCTCAGCCCTGGATCCATTCAAAACATTTATCATGTTTTTCCACCGTCCGTGTTTATGTTTCAGAGGCGAAATTATACTAAAATGAAAAAGATACGCAGTATTTTTATACAAGTGTGGCCTTGTTAATGATGACATATAGACTACTCAAAAGCCAAATTCAACTTTAATGGACATTAAATATTTTCCTTTGGAAGCAAATTCATTCATTGTTTTATTAACAAACGCAAGTTCCTCTCAGAAAAAGACCTGCGGTTTTTGATTAGCATGTTCTGATTCTGAATACAGCAGCACCACCTGGTGGTAAAGCACTTTACAAGCATAATATGTGATCCTGGACCACTGAACCAGGACAGTTGAATAAATAAGCTTTCTATTGATGTGGGTCATTCTATAATTGTGTGTACATTTCATGTCCGTGAAGTATATTTATAAAATATTTTCATCAGTATAAAGCCCCAATACTTAATTTTCTAGTACACAATTACACTGACCAAAATTGTAAACGCAACACTTTTGTTTTTATCATTTTTCATGAGCTGAACTCAAAGATCTAAAACTTTTTCTACGTACACAAATGGCCTATTTTTCTCAAATATTGCACACAAATGCTGGCCATGCAAGAACTGGGATGTTTTCAGCTTCCAGGAATTGTGTACAGATCCTTGCAACATGGGGCCGTGCATTATCATGCTGCAATATGAGGTGATGGTCGTGGATATATGGCACAACAATGGGCCTCAGGATCTTGTCACGGTATCTCTGTGCATTCAAAATGCCATCAATAAATGTTGTCCATAACATATGCCTGCCCATACCATAACCCCACTGCCACCATGGGCCACTTGATCCACAAAGCTGACATCAGCAAACCGCTCACCCACACGACACCATACACGCTGTCTGCCATCTGCCCTGTACAGTGAAAACTGGGATTCATCTGTGAAGAGAACACCTCTCCAAAGTGCCAGACGCCATCGAATGTGAGTATTTGCCCACTCAAGTCAGTTACGACAATGAACTGCAGTCAGGTCAAGACCCCGATAAGGACGACGAGCATGCAGATGAGCTTCCCTAAGACGGTTTCTGACAGTTTGTGCAGAAATTCTTTGATTATGCAAACCAATTGTTGCAGCAGCTGTCCGGGTGGCTGGTCTCAGACTATCCTGGAGGTGAAGATGCTGGATGTGAAGGTCCCGGGCTGGTATGGTTACACGTGGTCTGTGGTTGTGAGGCTGGTTGGATGTACTGCCAAATTCTCTGAAACGCCTTTGGAGACAGCATGAATGGAGAGAAATGAACATTCAATTCACGGGCAACAGCTCTGGTGGACACGCTCCCTCAAAACATCTGTGGCATTGTGCTGTGTGATAAAACTGCACATTTTAGAGTGGCCTTTTATTGTGGCCAGTCTAAGGCACACCTGTGCAATAATCACGCTGTCTAAACAGCATCTTAATATGCCACACCTGTGAGGTGGATGGATTATCTCGGCAAAGGAGAAGTGCTTACTAACACAGATTTAGACAGATTTGTGAACAATATTTGAGAGAAATAAGCCTTTTGTGTACATAGAAAAAGTCTTAGATCTTTGAGTTCAGCTCATGAAAAATGGGGGCAAAAACAAAAGTGTTACTCACTAGACAACCCCCTCTCAAAAAGGAATGGTTTGTCCCATTCTCACATAATTTGCACAGTATGATATTTCCTTCAGAAGCACATGGATGACAAACTAGAAGTTATGTTATGTTATCTCCCTCTTTCCCCCAAAATTGGTTAAACTAGCAAACCTGTGTCAAGAGTGGATTAACTGTCAACCGTGTTACACACATATTATTGCAGCAAGTTTTAACAAGACAGTTTAACTAAAACTTATGTTTTGTTTATGAAAATATATTTATAAACATAGCATATGCTCAGTAGTTCTAGGCTTCCATGTTGAGTATAGGCCCAAAATACTAAAAATGTCAGCTAAGTTAACTGTCAACTGTGTTACCCAGTAAAGGTAACATGGTGGACAGTAGCAAACATAGATGGTATTTTATGCATGTATTCCTACAATTCACCTTTATTTATATAGCACTTTATACAATATTGTTTTAAAGCAGCTATGTAAGGTCATGTTTGGGTTTTTGGGAAAAAGGAAAACTTTTTTCTTCACATTGTCAAATTCTAAATGTACCCCTAATTATAGAATGACCCATGCAATGTTTGGCCGTGATACAACTACTTGAAAATATGGAATCCGAGGGTGCAAAAAAATCTAAATATTGAGAAAATCGCCTTTACAGTTGTCCAGATTAAGTTCTTAGCAATTCAGATTACTAATCAAAAATTTATATTTATTTATTTATGTTTTGATATATTTATGATAGAAAATTTACAAAATATCTTCATGGAACATGATCTTTACCTAATATCCCAATGATTTCTGGCATAAAAAAAAAAAATTATCATTTTGACTCATACTTTTTTTTTGGTCCAGGGTCACGTATAATCCGTAAAATCAGAGCCACTTCATGCACTTTAGTGATAAATGTGGATCCATTACTTATTAGATTACTTTTAATATTTCAATGCTTAAAAAACTACTAAGTAATTAGTGAGGCAAAGCATTATCCACCCATCACATGATTGATGTCACACTGGCAAATTAATTTCTCTGCCAACTTTATTTCAAATCTTTGACACTCGCTTGGCTACATATATGAAGCCTGATAAAATGGCACAGCGGCAACCTGGATTTCTCACACTTTATTAAATAATATTTTTAAAAAATGCAAATGATGATACAACTGCTGATGTGAAACAACTGTTTAGGTTAGTTAACCATTTTGATTATTTACAATAGAAAAAAGGGGTTTGAGAACTAACATGCATGAGGTCATATGAAACCATAAGTATGAAAACTGTATTACAAAAATGTCAGGGTTACTAAAAAAAAATGGAAACCACACAGTAAATAATCCAAGCTAACCTTTCCACAACTCTTCTTTAAGTACCTGAGTTCTCTCATACAATGATATATATATGATTGGAAAACCTAGAGTAAATATATTTAAATAAATTCAAACATCAAAAACAAAATAAGGCTCTCACACTGTTTATGCAATATATAAATGCATTTTGTTCCTTTAGGGGGAAAAAAATAATAAAGTCTCTGATAAAGTCTTTAAAAACAAGCATTTTATAACTTCAGTTTTCAAAGATGTTAGAATTAGATTTATCAGAAACTGTTGTTTCAGAATATTGCTCTAATATCATTTAACACAAAAATAAGGACTGTCAAACTCAAAAATTGCAGAAAGCACATACAGTAAAACATCACACAGCTAATTCATAAACAAGATGAAAATATTGCAACACCTCAGCACGTTACCAAAAAGACACAGTAAAACTCTTTCGGAACTGTAAACTTGACTTTTAAACTGTCAACAAATCAAAGTGGAAGAGAACCACAAGCTCACATCAAGTTTCTCACAGATAAACTGTCTATAATGGGATATGCTTGATGTTAAACCCCTGAGAGACAGAGAAGTACATCTGCACATGCACTGCAACCAAAAAACAGGCTACAACTGCAATCTTGTACCTGTCCTGCAGGTTTTGCGCAGTGACCCAACATCAGGAAGATTGTAGTGGAGCACATGCCATTAACATAGATTAAGTACATTTACATGAATCCATTTACTTCTCAAAAGACACAGAGGATGACTACTGGAAGTGTTTTGTGTGACAGTATGAAGTACTACAGTTGAAGTCAAAAGTTTACATACACCTTGCAGTTAATTTACCAAAATGAGAGGGATCATGCAAAATGCATGTTTTTTTTTTAGTACTGACCTGAATAAGATATTTCACATAAAAGATGTTTACATATAATCCACAAGAGAAAATAATAGTTCAGTTTATAAAAATGACCCTGTTCAAAAGTTTACATACCCTTGATTCTTAATACTGTGTTGTTGTTTTTTTTTTTTGTTTAGTGATAGTTGTTCATAAGTCCCTTGTTTGACCTGAGCAGTTAAACTGCCTGCTGTTCTTGAGAAAAATCCTTCAGGTCCCACAGATTCTTTGGTTTGTCAGAATTTTTTTGTATTTGAACCCTTTCCACAATGACTGTATGATTTTGAGATGCATCTTTTCACACTGAGGACAACTGAGGGACTCATATGTAACTACTACAGAAGGTTCAAACGCTCACTGATGCTCCAGAAAGAAAAACAATGCATTAAGAGCCGGGGGTGAAAACCTTTGAATAGAATGAGGATGTGTACATTTTTCATATTTCGCCTAAATATGAGTTGTACTAAGTGTGAAAAGATGGATCTCAAAATCATACAGTCATTTTTGAAAAGGGTTCAAATACACAAAAATGCAGAAAAACAAAAGAATTTGTGGGACCTAAAGGATTTTTCTGAAGAACAGTGGGCAGCTTAACTGTTCAGGACAAACAAAAAACTCATGAACAATCACTAAACAAACAAACAAAACAAACAAACAAACAAACAAACAAAAAAAACAGGTTTGGATCATTCAGGTAACAACACAGTATTAAGAAAATTTGTAAACTTTTGAACAGGGTCATTTGAAATATCTTATTCAGGTCAGTACTAAAAAAAAAAAAAACATTTTGTATGATCCTTCTTATTTTGGTAAAATAATTAACATTTTGCAGATTCTGCAGGGTGTACATAAACTTTTGACTTGAACTGTAGATGTTGCATACAGCTAAAACTGGATACCATAAATGCTTCGTTCTGATAGACTGATAAAAAAAAGTCTAAGACTGTCTTTTTTTAGGCTTTTAAATGGGAAATCAGGGTATTAAAGTCTACATCAGTGGTTCTCAGTGAGTGGTTTGTTCTGTGGTCTGTTCTTTGACACCAGACAAAACCAAACTAAAAAAAATGTTAATGCAAATACTCAAATGTGTCTAATCGTATAGTCATGTATAGTAAAGTAAATGGAGAGAAAGAGAATAACTGCTTTATCTTTTGCCCTGTGCCTAATCAAACTATCTATTTTGGAGGAAAAATGTATCTATTGAATGAAATGCCAAAATGGACAGTTTGCTTGATATTTATTCTCAAGGAGGAAAACTATGTGAAGGTAAGGTAAGGTAAAAGAAAACATGACAAAGGGAACAGTAAATACAGGCTGTGTCTGGTTTTGTGCATGTTCACTATTTTATGAATAATGTAAATTTGGGTCCAAAAGTAAAACCAGTTGAGAACCACTGATCTACATGTAATGCAGACGATGATTTTCCATTTGGTCGTCACCATTTAACAATTCAGTGCTTCTGGTTTAAAGCTACAAATCTCAACAGCAGCAATGAATTTGCTAAAAAAAAACTGAATATATTGTATCAAAAACGCAAGACAGCACAACCATCATCAATACAGCAGGTAGATATTGTTTATTAAAAAACATCTCTTTCAAAAGTGGTTTATTAAGTTGAGGCTCTTAATGAATAGATTGCCAAACATATCCTACCGTTCACCTAAACGCATAGGCATTATGTATTATAAAATGAAATCCTCTTCTGCAGTTTGACTACAGTCTATATCACCGGTTTAAGCACTGAGCGTAGAGAGCGTCCCTCTTTTGTAAGTTCTCTTGTAAAACTCATACATGGGAGTGGGACAGCCTCTTCCCTCCTTGATATGGTGTTAAACTTGCACATCTTGAGGTGGTCGGCCATGCTGGAAATGTTGGCAAACTTCCACTCGTTCACAGTGTCAAACGCCGTACTGAACCGCCACACCTAAAACCAAACAAAACATCAGCAACTTATATTGTGAGAAATTGCTTTTTATGCTTGGTGCTTTAAGGCAACAAAGTGAGTACTCTTTGATTACCTTGTCTTGTATCTGCCAGGATGAGGTTCCATCATCTCGCTTTGTCTTCTCCCAGAGCAGGACCACCATGCCACGGGATTGAAGAAGACTGGCACACACGTCCCTCATAGTGCGAGACACCCTGGAGAGTTGACAGAGGCTAAAGCCATCCAAGAAGCTTGCAATGTGCTGGAGCAACTCAAAGGGCAGGTCACTAAGGTGGTCACAGTGGAACCTGAACTGACAGGTGTCAGCTCTGGATACAGGCTCATTGGGACAGGCTGCTAACCCAGGTTGCACCCCAAAAGAGCCAAGGTGTCGGTCATGGATTATCCTGAAGCCTTGTACCGAAGGGCAGAACCTTCTTTGCGAGTAGGTGCAACCATAGTACGCCAATGGACACCTTTGCTCCATCCAACCATTGAGGCCAGCATGGATATCACCATGAACGTTCTTAAAATGGGAAGAGAACTCATCCCTGCGAAACAGCTGTCCGCATACAAAGGTGAACATTGAGCGCTGCTTGGTCTGATAGCGTGCCACACACTCCAGAACAAGGTCTAATCTTAGAGTGTGAAATGGACTGGGGTTGGAGAGTTGTGGACTGGCATGGTCACAGGCAGATGCTGAGGCAATGTCGCCTACCATGGTGCTGGTTGCCAGTATGGCAGAGGGGAGGGAGAAGGTTTGCGTGCCGAAGTCAATGCGATACCCGTCTACAAAGCGGCTGTCTGAGATGCCCCTACCTCCGGGCGAGTCTCCCAAACAAAAGAGCAAGGCAGCGGTGATTAGGTCAATTCCATGGAGACCCATTGGATCATCTGCCACCTCAAGGTCCGATGTGTCCACTGCCTTGTCCTCCATCTTGGCTCTAAATAAATAGGGGTCTGAAAATAGTGTCCTTCGCCCGTTGAGTGTAAACAAGTTCATGCCCCTGAGTACCTGGAGATTCTCCAACTTGCGCTCCAGCCAACGGTCCTCAATTCTGAAAGGCAAATGGTGCAGAAGGTTGTTGTGCATCAGATTAGGCACAGGGATGGGCAAAGGAAGAGGTAGTTGGGGCAAGCGGGCCATTTCAGGCTCAGGAATGGAATGATCAGGTAAAACCTGCCTTGCGCTGGAAGAGCCATTGACCCTTTCACTGTCCACTTCATTATGAAGTCCACTGAGTTCTATCCCATCATTCATTTCGCCTTCCTCATCAGAAGATTCACAGCATCCACTGTTCTCCAACCAATCATCTCTTTCGTCTTCAGGGTCTACTGGAAAAGGACAATCAGCACCACCTACTGCTCCCAGATCGGAATCCGAATCAGAGTCACTTTCCTTTGTTGTGTCATTCCTAAAGTCTCCATCGCCATTCCTGACACTGCTGCAACCTCCACTCTGTTCCTCACCACTGGGATCAATCAAGTTGATATTTTTTGCACTACGGAGAACCTCCAAAGTGGCGGCAAAGCTTCTACTGTTTTCCACTGAAGTGGTGTAAGATCCAGCATACAGTTCCTCGTCCGTTTCAATGAATTCATTCTCAGGGTCCGACTCCTGGGGGCTTGAATTGTCCTGATTTTGCTCTTCCAGAGCTTTTGTCACAGTGGTCGCCACTTTAAGCGACTCCAGCAACATCCGTTGATCCTGGAGGGCCAAAGCCATGTCGAGCTGCTCCACGTCACAAACCTCCTTACTCAAGTTATCGTAGGACTTGCGGTCTGCGTAACTCACTGGCCATCGATTCCATTCCATTGTGCAACACACAACGCTGGCTGGGCACGTTTCAAGGTGCTGTGCCATTTTGACCCTGGCGAGGTTGAACGGACATCCGAATCCATGGTTCAGACACGGGACTCTTTCGTACGGACACAGCAAGCGGTGTTCGTTCAGTTTGCATGAGTGGAAAACCGCTCCACACACAAGAGGACAACCCATGAGGTCACAGGAAACGTTAGGCTCTGGTCTTATCATACAGCGGCGGTTGACACATTTCAAGCAATGGATATGAAGCTCCTCCATTGCAAATATTAGTGAGTCGCTTAACTCAAAGAGGCTATGCCAAACACTGTGGAAGAAAAGAAAACAGATCGTTAGACCTGATTTATTTTGGACACGCATGTGGGGCGTCTTTGTATACACCACCACACGGCTTAAAATCTAGGTATACCATTCATGGGGAAAGTCCCCGGTCTCTTAAAAGGGATAAGTGTAAATCAGACCCCGTTGACCTCTTGCAGTGTGTTTACCAAATTGCACTGCCATTTCACAACTCTCCTAAAGTTGCACGGTCACGCCGGTTCTTCGAGGACTGAGAAGGAACATGACCCCCCGTTTCTGAACGGTATGTTACAGGAATCAGTCATGGCTTCCACTCAAAAGAAACACTTCCATACAGATCTTGCAATGTCATTCAAGAAGCTTCTCTCTCTCCAGCATGACAGGGCTTGGCTGGACATGTGGCGTTAGACTCAGCCGGCATGACCTAAATGCAAACTGTCTGAGTCAGTAGGGTCTAGCTGGGGGGGGTTCTGTCATGCTGTGGTGTAAGCTTTGAATTATCAAGCTGACTTTCAACATAGCCCTCGTAATACCAGCTGGGCATAAACATTGCGAAAGGTTTGTGTACAATGCTGGCCACATGTCTTGTGATGGCTTCTTTTGAAACAGCAAAACACATCTGAGGATGTTTTCTGAATACTTAGGTGTTTGGTATCTAGCACTCATGTGCAATATGGCATACAGTTGCACAAGCAATCACTCATAAGGACTTACAACAGACAGCATGACCCCAAACATGACATGACTTTAGGATTCCAGGCTTAGAGGGGCTCAAATTTGTGGTAGTACAGAGGCAGACAGTTTTTGTGTAAGAACTTACAGTTGCACAACTGACAATTGTAAGTCATTTTTGTTTAATATTGTTTATTGTATTATTTTATTATTACTTATTATAACTGTGACCCTGGACTACAAAACCAGTCATAAGTTGCATGGGTAGCAGGGCAATTCCATGCAAAGGTCAACCTTACCATAAAAAATAAAGTTTTTACCAAAGGTTTTTACTATACTGATAGCACAGATGTCAACATTTGGTGGTTCAAATATTCAAGTTTTTAAAGCAGTTTTTTTATATTTAGTGCATTTCACATCCATAACAGTACATATTCCTCATAAATAGACATATCAAAATTAAAATGAAGTAGCAATTACATGTTCTGTGAAGAGCTATTACCTCTCTATTTGATGGGTTATACTGTGTCTGCTTTGAGCATTTTAATTTACAGAAATACTACAAAGTATGTAGTCTCTCAAAAATGGTGTCCTTTTTTGTCACATCCATAACGCATGATTATTTCCCTTTTTTAACACAAAACTTGTGCAAAGACTGATATTTGTCTGATGTTTAGACTCTATCAACAAGTGTTTATTAAAATATAAACAGCTAGTTCAATATATTGGTAACACATACATTCTGTAAGCATTTATATGTTACATCCATAATGCAAAATGTCACATCCATAATGCTGGAATTGCCCAGCAATAGCCAACAATAGCCAACAATACATTGTATGGATCAAAATTATCGATTTTTCATTATGCCAAAAATCATTAGGATATTAAGTAAAGATCATGTTCCATTAAGATATTTTGTAAATTTCCTACCATAAGTATATCAAAACAAATAGCTGTTTGTCAGCCAAAAATTGTCCTATCCTAACAACCATACATCAATGGAATGCTTATTTATTAAATAAGCTTTTATGATGTATAAATCTCAGTTTCAAAAAAATTACCCTTATGACTGGTTTTGTGGTCCAGGGTCATGTATAGCAATCATAAAACAAAAATGGGTAAGTCATTGTCAGGTAGTGGATATAGAAATGTGTAAAATAACAAACTTTTCTATGACAGGTTAAAAAAAAGTTTCATAATGAGCTACACACATGGACAAAACAGATAATTAAATTTCTATTAATTATTAAATTAATAAACTATTAATAATTAAAATTATTTTTATTACATTTGTAAAAAAAAAAAAAAACATTAATGACAATTGCTCTTATGCAATAATTGATAACTGACAGCTGAGTTAATTACCTCTGAGTCATCAAGGGCCTTTAACCTGTAGATCCTAATGTTCGTAAACATGACATGACCCTTAATATGACATATGATGCATCATCCAAAACAAGACATAATCATATACATGCACGATGATCCTATATGTGATCTGACACTCAACGTCAAACGTTTCCCAAATATGACATGTTTTGCAGATGCACTGAACTCAATCCAGTCAAACTCATGAAACCTGATGCAGCTTTTGTTGTTGTTCTTCCTAAACTGGAGTAAGTTAAACCGACTGACAACATGAACCTGACAGTACTATGAACTCCTATCGATAAAAAAAACAACTATTTAACTCCAATGAACCATCCTCAGACATCTTTATGTTTATACTATGACAGGTAAGTTTTAATTCGTGAACTAACAAACACGATGGATGGTTTTAGCATTAGCTGGTTAGCCGCGAACTGCATTTAAACTGGATTAAATGAAAATGACACATATACGCAATGAATAAATGTCGTATACTAATGAACATGCATCATGCTAGTAAGAGGGGGGAAATACGTATTTTGCTATTTTAACAAATACCGGGTCTATTCGGTTGGAGCCGGTGAGGAAACTAGTCAAAGTAAACAAACATTAAAGTGTCTTACCGTTGATCTGTGACGAGTCTTCAGGAGTTTAATGAGGACAGTGAAGTGTTTATTTAATGAAAAAATAGTAATATTTAATCGAGTATAATGACAGTGATGTTGTTTTCACTGCTGTCTGTCTGTGTTTCTGTGGAAATCTGTGTCTCACTGTACTGATACACTGGAACTGAACGGAGGCCCATAGATGGGCGGAGACTAAGCACAAACACATACATATACACACGCACACACACACACACACACACACACACCAATAAAATGTACTATGATAATAGCATGCTGTTTAAGTACTACCATATTATTATTTTCAGTACCATTTAAATGGCGTCATGTGCGAGTCTGGAATTAAAGTAGTACCAATATGTCGTTTTATTTTTTTTTTTCTATTTTACAATTTAGCTGCACATTTACTTTTGAAGCTATATTCTTAAATTAAACACTGGTTTTCACACATATTTTAAATAGTGATATTTATTTACTTTAATCCTTACAGAAACCTGTTGATACTCGATGATTTAAGACCAACTATTATTTGTTTCAGTACATTTGGAAAATGTGTTCAGGGAACTGTTTTTCGTAAAAAAAAATACGTTGCTTTCTTTATTGAAACCTAACATCTAATTAATGAAGATGGTTAGCCTACCAGTGGTAATGAATAGAAACTTAATATTAATTATTATACAAATAAAAATGTTACCCTTTGGTTTCCAAGCCAGAACTATGGACAGATAAAACATGATGTTTTACAGTATTTGTAAACTTGTACTTTATATAGTCACACTTTAAAATGCTTAAATAACAAAAAATGTCATATTCTCTACTGTTCTTCTTCATTTTTTTTGCAGTGTCTTTGAATCACTTGGTGGTGAGGTTTAGTAGATGTACACTACCAGTCAAAAGTTTTTAAACAATAAGATTTTTTATGTTGTCGGCGCCAATATCCTCGTGGTTAGCGCGTCGACATATAGCGCTAGTGCGCTGCGAGCGTCTCGAGTTCGAATCCCGGCTCGTAGACTTTTCCCGATCCCACCCCCTTCTCTTTCTCCCACTTCGCTTCCTGTCAGTTGTTGCATTCACGCCATCTCGTAATTCCGAGATGAAAACACGTGACATTGTACTCGTAATCAGGAATGATGTGTTTCTATGGCAACACTATCAACGCCAAAGCCGCCCGCGCCACCCTACCCAAAAATATTGTTTCTTTTGCTCACCTGCGTTTATCTGAAATAGAACTCTTTTGTAACATTATAACTGTCTTTATCATCACTTTTGATTTATTTGAAGCATTCTTGCTAAATAAAAGTATTTCTGTAATTTATATAATCTATAAATTTAGCTTTGATCACAGGAATAAATTTAACTTTTTTAGTTATTTTAAATAGTATTACATAATATTACTGCTTTTGCTGTATTTTGGATCAAATAAATGCAGGCTTGGTGAGCAGAAGAGACTTCTTTAAAAAAAACATTAAGAATCTTACTGTTCAAAAACTTTTGACTGGTCTTTTTCCTCAAGTTTACACAGGTGTTCTAGCAGGTGTAGATCATCACATTATTTATATTCATGTTCAACTGATGATTTACGACCACAAAGTGGCTCAATACTTCATTTTGAACCGTATGTTAAGTAAGCTTTTAGGAATTCAAAAAGTATTTTTATTTATTTCACAATAAAAGACAAAAGAACAACTACTGTAAAATCCACTATAGGTTAGCAGACAAAACTTTCAAACTAAACATGTTTCACACAACACTGTGTACACAGGAGATCCCAGGTTAGCTGGCCACCTCTGAGATATGGTGAATGTTAGAAAGAGTGAGCTGGGCCTCTTGGGTTGGATACGAGTTTCTGCTCTGCAGCCAGAGTTTCCCAAAAACTCCTGTAATGACAATCAGGACGAACAGCAGACCACCCAACACAAAGGTTTCTACAGGCGGCATATCTGAACCTGGAAGAGATGATGTTTAGATAGACATTATAAATAGGTTGGAGCACACTGGTATGGAGTATGTTGACTCTGATCAAGAGACAAGAGTTTGTGTAAGACTTACTCAAACTAGTACTCTCTGTATTAGCTTTGAGCCTTCTGATTGGTCCATATGAGATTGTGTGAGATGATGCAACATCCCTGCGTGTCCGTACTGATGCATCTTCAGCAGAGCAGTTCTGTGATGTACCAAGGGTTTAAAGTTACTATGATGCAAACAACGTTTCTCAACTATATTTTTAAAGCAAAAGTTTAACAAACAAAAAACAAGAATAGACACAAGAATAAATTATATTTTGGAATTTATTAAAGCAGAAAACTGTTATTTTAGATTGTAATAATATTTAACAATATTACTGTTTTTACCGTGTTTTTAATCAAATAAATGCTACCTTGGTGACTTCTTTCAAAAACTTATGAACTGTATATAGGTGTTGATGGGAACTCACAGGCTGGCACACTCCTCCTGTGTTATGACAGATCTGGACATTGCAGTGCAGGAAAACATCTGTGTAGGAGCTGCCAACAAACTTGAACATTTGTATCCTGAACAGAGCTTCTGGTCCTTGACCGTTCTTCATCACAGCTAGTGTCTGGTCATTCCACAACACTGGACAGCTGTTGTGAAGAGAAATGTTAGTCAGTGTTATATTTCTACTGAAGGTAATGATATTTAAGTTGGATCTATTTGCTCACAGAAACTATGTTTCATAGCTTTCTCCTGGAGGAGAATCTCATTGGGTAGTCAAGGACAAGCACAGCTGTTAAACTGAAACACATACGGCTGCTGACTGTCGTCACATGACTGTAGCTACATGCTTTGTTTTGTCATCAGCTCCTTTAGCAACGGTCTCAACAGCATGTCTCAACAACATCCTTTCACACCTCTGGTGATAATTCTGACTGAATCAAGCATTTAAAACCTGAGCAAGGGACTAATGAAGCTGTGAAGGAGGGCATTTACACAGAGGACAATAGAAGGGAGTTAATGTACAAACGTTTTTAAATTACTAAATTTAAATGCTTGACAGGCAAAAACTTATGTCAAACAAACTACAACTTATGTCCCAGACCTGTCCCTGATGAAGGTGTACTGAATGTTGCTGTAAGGTTCGTTGGTTGGTGTGGCCCAACATCTCTCCACTCTCAGAAACAGATTCGCTGGAATCTGCAGGATAAAAGTCCAGAAAGCTTCATTAGCACATTTAAAGAAATGACTCAATTAGAAAATAATTATTGCTCATATGCAGATATACAGAATATGTGCCGGCATTTTACAAGAAAAAACGATGGCACATTATCGGTACATATTCTGTTCACAAATTATAGGATCAAAGTGTTTATAATGACAGAATTTTGAGTGGCATGTTTAATTTGTGATTTAAAGTAATATGCAGGATTTGTGAACATGAAAACTTTCCTATATTGATTTGAGTAGGAATAGTATTTTCTAGAAGAAATATTAGAAATATACTTAATAGATCTAATGGCAGATAGATAGAAGCATTGAACGAAGAGCAAACAAATAATTTCGAACACAATAGATATAAATAGATAGATGATAGAACCATACAACAAATTAACGAACAAACAAATGATTGAATGAATGAATGAATGAACGATAGATAGATATATATCCATTGAACAAACACAATAGATACATAGATGGATAGAACCATCAAATAAATTAACAAACAAATGACTGAACGAACTATAGATAGAACCATCGAATGAATGATTGAACAAACAAACAAAAACAAAATGATTGAATGATCGATCGAACAAATGAACGAACGATAGATAGAGACAGAGAGATAGATAGGTAGAACAAACAAACAAAGAGATTGAATGATCGATCGAACAAAATGATCGAACATTCGAATGAATGAACGAACGATAGATACAACCATCAAACTAATGAATGAACAAATGATTGAACAAACGAACTAAATGATTGAGTGATCGAATGAAGGAACGAAAGATAGAACCATCGAACAAATTAACGAACAAATGACTGAAAGAATGAACGATAGATTGAACCATCGAATGTATGAGCGAATGATTGAACAAATAAAACAACAAAATGGTTGATTGAACGAACGAATGATAGAACCATCGAACTAATGAATGAACGAGTGATTGAACAAACGATCAAACAAAATGATTACGCGATCTAACGAATGAACAGTAGACAGATAGATAGAAACATCGAACAAAAACTGATAGATAGATGATAGATAGAACCATCGAACAAACAATAGATAGATAGAACCATCAAACTAGCAAACAAACAATAGATAGATGATATAGATAGAACCATCGAACAAACAAACGATAGATAGATAGATAGATAGATAGAACCATCAAACTAACAAACAAACAATAGATAGATGATATAGATAGAACCATCGAACAAACAAGCGATAGATAGATAGATAGATAGATCCATCAAACTAACAAACAATAGATAGATGATATAGATAGAACCATCGAACAAACGATAGATAGATAGATAGATAGATAGATAGATGATAGAAGATAGATAGATAGATAGAACCATCGAACAAACAATAGATAGATAGATAGATGGATAGATAGATATATAGATAGAATGTTCTGTTCATCTGAAAACAAAGAGCCAAACAGTTCTCTACTGCAGCATAAAGAAAACGCACAGCAGCATTCATGAAAGCCCTCAGTAGCCTGTAGTGAGTAATGTCATCTATTCAGCACAACACACACCATATAAACTTTGACATAGATGTTGTCCTCAAGTGTGAGAGAAGGAACAGTGGTCCATTTATCCTGAAACTCTTCATCTTTATACAACAGCATGGAGACCGAGAAATTTCCATCCTCCGTGTTCAGAGTGATTGTCCTGTGGGGCAGAGAATGTTAAAAGGTTCATTGAAGAGGCTGAAAGGTTTGCTCAATGAATATTGAATGAAACTCTTGAGTTGGACCCCAGGGCCGTCTTTTGTTATCATTAGCTTCCTTTATTGTGTTTACATACAAACAAACAATTAGTGAGGGGCTCTGCCTTTTTTAAGCTTGGAAAAATAGTGATAATGAAAGCCATTACTACATATGGAGTGCTGGAGTACGAGACAGACTGAGCTTTGAACCAAAAGGAGCCGCAGACTTAATTAACTGGTGATGTCATGAGTAGCAGAAGCTCACCTCACATCCACTCTGATCAGATTCTCCCCGTTTTGCTGCTGGACCATGTAGTTTATGGGGTATCGACACCCAAATGTGATATTGATGTAGCTTCTGGTGATGATATCAGTTTCGTTGTTACGGATTGTATTGGTGAACATGATATGAGTATCATCAGATGCCTGGGGAAAACATGAAAAAATAAAATAAAAATTAAATACTTTAAATGATTGAGTAAATAAGATTTTTTTCAGAATATCTATCAAAATATCTATTTATCTATCCGAGTATCTATCTGTCTGTCTATCCGAATATCTGTCTATCTATCTATCTATCTGAATATCTGAGTATCTGTCTATCTGAATATCTATCTGTCTGAGTATTTATCTATCTATCTGTCTATCTATCTATCTGTCCGAGTATCTATGTGAATATCTATCTAACTGAATATCCATCTGTCTATCTGAATATCTATCTGAGTATCTATCTATCTGAATATCTATGTCTATCTGAATCTATCTATCTATCTATCTACGCTTGTTCGATGGTTCTAATCCATCTATATCTGAATATCCATCTGTCTATCATCTGAATATCTATCTGAGTATCTATCTATCTATTTGTCTATCAAATATCTATCTGAATATCTGTCTATCCGAATATCTATCTATCTATCTATCTGAATATCTGTCTATCTGAGTATCTGTCTATCTATCTATCTATCTATCTATCATTTGTTCGATGGTTCTATCTATCTGAATATCTGTCTATCAAATATCTATCTGAATATCTATCTGTATATCTGAATATCTATCTATCTGTTTGAATATCTGTCTATCTCGGTTCGAGTACTTTGTCTATCTATCTATCTGAGTATCTATCTATCTTTATCTATCTATCTATCTATCGCTTGTTCAATGGTTCTATCTATCTGTCTATCTGAATATCTATCTATCTATATATCTGTTTGAATATCTGTCTATCTATCTATCTATCTGTCTATCTATCGTTTGTTCGATGGTTCTATCTATCTGAATATCTGTCTATCAAATATCTATCTGAATATCTATCTGTCTATCTGAATATCTATCTATCTATCTATCTATTTATCTATCCATAACAAGGCATATATTAATGATTATTTCAGCGCTGAAAGCTTCAAACTTCAAAGCTTCCTTTTTTCAGTTTACTTTTAAAGTCCTACACTAATACATTTTGTCTTGCCTAACTTCAATTTGCATTATAATTATTGAGTTTAATAAAGTCTGAGTGACATTCACGGGCCAATAAAATGTAAAAAGTTAAAGGTCAACATAAGGAAACAACATGCTATTGAAGGGGCTAAATTGTCTCCTACCACATCCGGTACAACAAACTTTATTGCCCTTTTATTTCCCCCGACCATTACAAACACACCTCCTGATTCAGTGAACAAGCATCCTCTCAACACTGTCACCAAATGTTAGTGCTACTTGCTGCACATTTTTAGTTTAAATCAATCCAGTATCTACCTCTCTAGCTTTAATTCTCAAAAGCAGCTGATTTCAACAACTGAGGATTTTATTTTTCTAATCCAAAAACAGCCTAATTTTAACCAGTAAGCATGAATAAAGCTCGTAAAACTCCTAAAGGGGGAGCAGGAGGGAATTCGTCCCCACTTTAAGCCGTGTTAACCTTTTGCTGGCTTTACAAGAAATAGTCTGGTGAGTCCTGAGAGAGCCTCTCAACGATACTCGTGGTCTCAAGTACAGATTTATGCCGTGCCAGAGTGAAGCTTGTCCTCTGGGTTGTGGTAGCGCTGTTTGAGGCTGGCTGTAGGGCAGAATAAAAGAAGGACTATAAAGTACGACACTGAATTATGGCCGGCCTATTCACCACGGCTGAAAACACAGTAATCATTTCCATATAAATCAGGATAATTTAGAGCTGCATGGCTGTTTGCCCTCCCCTCTGAGCTCTGAAAGGACTAGCCAGCCAATTTGGAGGGAAACGAACAACGATGTGCATTTGCATTCTGAAAAATAATTAAATAAATACAAGTATCCCTTAAAAGGATATCTAACCCTCATGGTTGTCGCTTATTACAATGCACATAATTATGAGCATGCTAGAGACATATAATATTTTTTTATATTAGATTTTTTAGGAGGTTTGCTTGTTCTATGAACAAAGCACATGGTCACATGGTTTCAACCTATGAAGGGATTGTAAAATAGGGAAATTTACTGTTTGTATTTTTAAGTTTAACAGCCAAAGAGGCCCAATTTGTATTTTGCCTTAATGCAACAAGTGTTTACAACCTTTTTAAGAGTCTTTAATGTCCTGACACCACTTTGTAATCACCTGAGGATGTTCTCCAGTCCTCGTGATCACTTGAAGTGGTTTTATGATTATACACAATGCTAATGAGGATTACCATAATGGTGCCGCAGTCCGTGAAGTTTGTCTTGATGCTGAAGACATAGTCATTCCCAACCTCAACGCCTCGACAGTCAGGATCATTCAAGTGCAAATCCCAAACCTGAAGGGAGATCAGTGAAAATGGTTTAAAACAACTTTAAGCATTGCAATTGATTTAATTATTTGTGAAATAAATGGCATGAACATACATAAACAGGTGGCTCCTTGTTTAGAAAAAACACACTGGGAATGATAACTTGCATCTGATCATTGGTGCAAATTACTGTCTCGTTGAGTTCTAAATGAAAAATAGAAAAAAAGAATGTTTAAGTGTTAATTTAAAAAAAAAAAAAAATAAAATAAAATAATTTAATATTGCATATATATTCCTAATATTGAGTTAATGCAATGGTACATGCTTTTGCATTTTTTTTTATTTTTTATATACCATTGCACTGCAATGAATGTATATTTTATATACATTAATTGTACATTGTACAATGCATTTTTTATTAAATGTACATTTTAATGCATTGTGTGTGTGTGTGTGTGTGTATGTATATATATATATATATAAATTTATATTTATATATATACACAATATATAATTATGTATTGCATTAATTGCATTGCAATTGCTTTAGTGTTACAAAAGATAAACAATAATGCATAAAAGACATTGGTGCATTAAAAGCTCTTTTTAGGTTAATTTTAATACAATTTGCCAACATGTGCATCCCAAATTCAAACTGGTTTACATGCATGTAACAAAATGCATTTGAATTTTTCATTTTGCACGTGTATAATCAGACTTACCTCCGTCTTCAATCTGCACAGCAGAAGTTACTGTCCATATTGAGAGCCATGTCAGTGCCAGAGTAGCAGGTGTCATCCTTAAAGCAGATGTTTTCTGGCTTCTTCTCTCCTGAAATTTATTTTCCACCAAATCTTCTCAGTTATCACCACAACCAGCTGTCAGAGTCAGACGTAGTGCTTGCGCTCTCTCCAGCCGTCCGAAACACAGCTCTAATGAAGTGGGAACCTCCAGTTGCTTTGGAGCACCAGCTTGAATGATGTCCACACCAACAATGAGATTCCACACATGAATAGAAAAAGCTGGGGGGAGTCCAAGGTAACACAGACCAACTAGATTTCAGGCAAAAGCAGAAGAAAAAAAAAAAACTACTACTGACAACCCACTTAGCAGACAGCGCACTACACGTCTCAGTGCGTTGGTCGACAAGGAGTTTGTTTGTCATGCAAAGGGAATGGAGGTACAGGGGCGGTTTCTTGTTTTATCTCACTCTTTTGTCTGTATAGGTTTTTAAAGGGCATGGCAAACGCTTTACTGTTTCGGGAACCCCAACGACTTGTTTGAAAAGAAGTCCCGTCACACTGAGTCAAGGGCAGTTCACTGACACCTTTGCCATGGAGTTGATGTCTTTAAGACTGTTTGGACAGAGAGAGAGGTCAGTCTTTCAACCTTGTGAGGGAGATTTTCAAATGTTAGATGCCAAAATATAAAACAATGGCATTGGAATCAATGCATTTTAAGGGGATATTCAACAAAGTGATCAGTCTGCTAAGCCTTTGCCTGAAAAGGAACATTTTTACATTGCAAACTACACAAAATTCAAAGGAAATACACAATAAAATGCATCTCTTTTTGTGAACAGAAATTTATTTTTGGTTAATTCCTCTGTTTACAAATCATTGTTTTTTTCTATTTGAGACAATTTTAGGTCTGAGAAAATTTTTTTTTTTGAACAGTAAGATATTTTGTAATGTTTTTTTGTTTTTTTTTAAAGAAGAGCTTCTGCTCACCAAACCTGCATTTATTTGAAAGTACAGCAAAAACAGTTTTTTATATATTATATAAATATTTTTACTATTTAAAATAACTGTTTTCTATTTGAATATATTTTAAAATGTAATTTATTCCTGTGATTTCAAAGCTGAATTTTTAGCATCATTACTCCAGTCACATGATCTTTCAGAAATCTTTCTAATATTCTGATTTGCTGCTCAAATATTATGTTGAAAACATAATATATTGTCATATTTCTTGATATTTCTTAAACAGCAAATCAGCATATTAGAATGATTTCTGAAGGATCATGTGACACTGAAGACTGGAGTAATGATGCTGAAAATGTAGCTTTGATCACAGGAGTAAATTACATTTTAAAACATATTCAAATAGAAAGCAGTCATTTTAAATAATAAAAATATTTTACAATTTTTCTGTTTTTTTTTCTGTACTCTAGACAAAAAAAAAGCAGGATTGGTGAGGAGATAAGCCTTCTTTTAAAAAAAACATTAAAAATCTTACTGTTCAAAAACTTGACTAGTAGTGTATTCAAGTTTTCACACCCTGACACGAAATATATTATGCATTTTAATACAGCTTGACAGAAAGAATTCAATTTCCCTGTCTGTCCTTGGCCATTTTAGGACAAAGAAAGTCTCTTTCCTTTTACTTTCTGGTTTTACTTTTTACAAGTGCTCTTTATTGTATGAGTTTTATGGACACTGAATCACATGTCTTTTGTTTTGCAAATAGCACCAGATAAATGTTCAAAATGGTCTGCTACATCTTTGTACAGACAATCTACTGAAAGGAGCGTCTGAACGGAAGACGCTCCAATAATGATCAGTGCTGTAAAATCAAGCAATTTCCTTCCTAAATATCATAAAATGCATTTAGATTAGAAACCAGGACAAGAGCATAATTCTAATAAAATGTCACATAATGTGTTTTTTAATTGACTTTACAGCACAGATTGACAGACTGTGATTACTGTGGGTTTCTTATAAAAGGTTTGTTCAATCAGTCCCAAATACATGAGTGCTAATGTTAAAACCATTGCACTGTACAGCATTAGAAATGCATTCTAATTTCAATTCGGTTCATTAAAAATCATTTGTTTATGCACAACATGGCATTGATAAAAATTAGACCCACTAAAAAGATACAGGACTGATACAGTATACATACGGTACATCAAATCATTTTCTTTTTCACATTGAGTATCATGAATAAATTACACCATAGGACAGACCATATAGAAAGGGGAATGTGCAAAGCAAACATATAGGATAGCTGGAGTGCAGCAGAAAGCTCGTCTCCTGGCTGGTGTTAGTGTAGCGTTCACATTACTGGCCTTTGGACTGGCAGGTCTGGAGAGACATTTACTCAAGAGACTCGCTGTCCTCTGTGAACAGCTCGGCCAGGTCTGCCACTGTAAACACGGAGGCCTCCGAATGCTTCATGGATGTGGAACTATGACTGGGGAAGATGTTGGTTTGAGACAAATTAGTCAAGGTCATTTTCAGTAAACAAATCAAAAACAATGCAAATCTACAGAATACTTGAGTGTACAATTGTATGTATTTAAAGAACCCATTAATTTGCTTGACAAATGCAGACAATTTTTTTTTTTTTGGAGTGGGACATACAGTTAAAGTCAAAAGTTTGCAGAATCTGCAAATTATTTTACCAAAATAATTGGGATAATACAAAAAGCATGTTATTTTTTATTTAGCACTAACCTGAATAAGATATTTCACATAAGATGTTTACATATAGTCCACAAAAGAAAATATGTTGAATTTATAAAAATTAGCTTGTTCAAAAGTTTACATATGCTTGATTCTTAATACTGTGTTGTTACCTGAATGATCCACAGCTGTGTATTTTTGTTTAGTGATAGTTGTTCATAAGTCCCTGTTCTGTCCTGAACAGTTAAACTGCCTGCTGTTCTTCAGAAAATTCCTTCAGGTCCCACAAATTCTTTGGTTTTTCAGCATTTTTGTGTATTTGAACCCTTTCCAACAATGACTGTATGATTTTGAGATCCATCTTTTCACACTGAGGCACTCATATGCAACTATTACAGAAGGTTCAAACGCTCACTGATGCTTCAGAAAGAAACATGAAGCATTAAGAGCCGGGGGTGAAAACTTTTGAATAGAATAAAGATGGTATCTTTTTCTTATTTTGCCTAAATATCACATATATATTTTTTTCATTTAGTACTGCCCTTGAGAAGCTACAGAAGATACTTACATGCTTTCCAGAAGACAAAATAAGTCAAATTTACCCTGATCTTCAAATTCAAAAAGTTTTCACCCCCCCCGGCATTGTGTTTCCTTCTGGAGCATCAGTGAGCGTTTGAACCTTCAGTAATAGTTGCATATGAGTCCCTCAGTTGTCCTCAGTGTGAAAAGATGGATCTCAAAATCATACAGTCATTGTTGGAAAGGGTTCAAATACACAAAAAATGCTAAAAAACCAAAGAATTTGTGGGACCTGAAGGACTTTTCTGAAGAACAGCAGGCAGTTTAACTGTTCAGGACAAACAAGGGACTCATGAACAACCATCACTAAACAAAACAACAACAACAACAACAACAACAACAGCTGTGGATCATCCAGGTAACAACACAGTATTAGGAATGAAGTGTATGTAAACTTTTGAACAGGGTAATTTTTATAAATTCAACTATTATTTACTCTTGTGGACTATATGTAAACGTCTTTTATGTGAAAAATCTTATTCAGGCCAGCACTAAATAAAAATAACATGCATTTTGTACGATCCCCCTTATTTTGGTGAAATAATTAACATTTTGCTGATTCTACAAGATGTACATAACCTTGACTGTATTTAAATGTGTCAGAGACTTACCTCTTTTCTGCTGTTTTAAGCATTGCTTGCATCCGCTCCTCAATGGTGGACTTGATCAGAAACCGATGAACGAATGTGGGTCTGCAGAAATAATACGAATAATTTAATTTAATCGACTAAACATCACATAAGCCAAGACATGGTACATCACCTTGTGATCTTGTGAAGTCAAAAGCTGTGTGTTTGTAATAAACAAATCCATCAATAAGACATTTTTAGTATCTATAATATTGCTTTCTTCAGGGAAAACATTCTCTCGTCAGAGTCAGGAGAGAAATATGCACAGATCAAGCACCGTTTATGAGCCAAAACAGTTTTAAACAACCATGTGGGTGGATTTTGATGTGACTTTCCTTGGAGGAACATTTATATGGAATATGGACTCGTGTATTTTAGCCAAAAGCTGTGGTTTAAAGTTAAAATGCCTTAACGATTGATTTGTTTCTAACAAAGCTTTTTTGCATCAAAGGACATTAACTGATGGAGTGGAGTGGTGTGGATTATTGTGGTGTTTGGACTCTCATTCTGACGGCACCCATTCACTACAGAGGATCCATTGGTGAGCAAGTGCTGTAATGCTACATTTCTCCAAATATGTTTACATAAAGAAACAAACTTTACATCTTGTGGATGGCCTGAAGGGGAGTACATTTTTGGATGAACTATTTGTGCCATTTTAACTGATTTGAGAGAAAAGCTGCAAGCTACAATCAAACTCATGTCAGCAGCATGTTTTGAATGTTACACGACTGGGTTGACGCCTACTTGGTCTGGCCAATCCGATGCACTCTTCCTATGGCCTGCAGCTCGTGGGCGGGGTTTAGGATGGGCTCCACCAGCAGCACATGCGTCGCTTCAATGATGTTTAGCCCATTTGAGCCTGTGTGCAGTGGCAGCAGCAAGATGTTGATTTTCTCCTCGTATTTGAAAGCACTCAGGTTCTCCTAAAAATGAATGCAACAGTCATTTCACATATGTGACCCTGGACCACAAAACCAATCTTAAGTAGCATGGGTATAATTATAGCAGTAGCCAAAAACACACTGTATGGGTCAAAATTTTCTTTTATGCCAAAAATCATTAGGATATTAAGTAAAGATCATGTTCCATGAAGATATTTTGTACATTTATTACTGCAAATACATCAAAACTTAATTTTTGATTAGTAATATGCATTGCTAAGAACTTCATTTAGACAACTTTAAAGGCAATTTTCTCAATATTTAGATTTTTTGCAACCTCAGATTTCTAGATTTTCGAATAGTTGTGTCTCGGACAAATATAGTCCTATACTAACAAACCATACATCAATGGAAAGCTTATTTATTCAGATGATGGTAACTAACAAACCAGTCTGATTAACTGGATAAAATTTGGTAATTTTCAGATTCTTGTCATCAAATGTTAACTCTGCTCAACTGGCTAAATAACAGAAATTGTTAAAAAAAAGTTTCAAAATTCATTTAATTTCACGATTCATTTATTTTTATTGCAGAACTCTGCATGTCTTATTTAAAATAAATACAAATAAATAAATATTATAAATAAAAACAAATATTACATTTAAAATAAATTAATTTAAAAAAAATATCAACTAATTTAGTTTGCAGTCTCATCTGAAATAAATAAAAATTAATTATTATTACATTATAAAAAGAAAAAAAGTAAATAAATAAATTAAGTAATTAATAATTTGAATTGAAAGGCAACACAAATATTTACATTTAGCAAAAATGGCTCACATTAGGATGCATTTAAATGTATTTAATTTCCAGACTTTTAGTTTTTTTTTTCCCAGAATTTTGTGTCTTATTTGAAATAAATATAAATAAATAAATATTATTAATGTAAATATACACATTTAAAAAAAGAATAAACAGTTATAAAAATGCACTTTATTTAAATAAACACATAAAAAGCATTTTCAAAAAACATTTCCAAAATCAACTAATTTATTTTCCAGTCATCATCAAGTTAATTAACATTAAATTATATAAAAAGTAAATTAATAAATAGTTAAATAAATCAATTAATTAATAAATAACTTGAATTGAAAGTCAACAGAAATGCTTACATTTAGCAAAAATGGCTAATTTTAGCATTGGATCTAATCATTTTAGAATGAGATTTTTAAGTAACTGGATAAATAACAGAAATGGTCGTTTTTGTCATTTTCAAGATTTTTCAAGATTTAATTTGCAGATTCATTTATTTTTCCAGACTTGTGGGTCTTATTTGAAATACATATAAATAAATATTATTAATTTAAATATATACATTTAAAAAAGAATTTCAAAAAGCAGTTCAAAATGTTCTTACTTAATTTAAAAAAAAACACATAAAAAGCATTTTCAATAATTTCCAGTCTCAATTTCATTAATTTATTTATTAATGTTATTATTTATTTATAAATAAATAAATAGATCAAACTCAAAGGCAACAATAATAATTATGTCTCAAATATGGCCCCTTTAGAATTTGATCTACTCATTTTATAATGAGATTTTTAAGTAATTACAGAAAAGAAAAGGCAAAAAACTTCATATTCAACACAAACCTGAAATTTGTGAATTCCGTTGATCTGTGCAAACTCCATGTTGTTGTCGAAAAGGGCTTTTGCAATGATGTCCAAGACGCCCTGCCACTGAGAGACGAGGCGTAAACGTAAGGTCAAAGGTTAAGGGCTGTAGTCTAGCGTTTGATGTAGTAACTCATTTAATGAGAGCGTTACCGTGGAGAACACAAGAGACTTGGCTCCCGGGTCGGTCATCTGGATTTTCTTTAAAACTCGAACCACAGCCTCGACCTTCGTGGAGTGGCTACCCTACAGGGGAAAGAAATTACAGAGATGCTACAAATCATATCTGACCTGATTGAAAATGCCACATTGTAAAATACATATTAAACACCTAAATAAAGCAGGAATTGTGTCTGACCTTCACAGGGATGTCCTGCCCCTGGTTTGCGCTCTGAGTGGTGAACACATACGAGATCTCCGAATGTGAAGTGGTTTGTCGACATATGGCGCACTTTATGGCTCTGCGTCTATTGCCGACGCTGTACTGCTCCACGATAATGGCGATGCACTCGTTGCAGAAACAGTGTCCGCAGGTCAGTACGGCCCACTGAAAATAAAAACACATGCAAGTCACGTTCAGAGTATATACCCATAGATATACACTTGACAGATTGATTTTTGCTTTGATTTTACCTCCTGGCCGAGCGGTCGAGCGCAGATGGGACACGGTTCTGGATTCAACCCTCCAGTGGACTTATCCTGAGACTGAAAAGATCAATACATGAATTACTACATTAAATGTGACAGTTTCGGTCATCTATATATGCTAAGATAATCTTAAAATTTTTACTACAAGTGAACAGTGTCTCAATGGGGACATATCAGGCAAAACAGGATTTTCTTGCTTTTTTACAGTGTGATCTACTAAGGAGACATGCTCATATTCACAACATACCATCGTCAAACTACACAAAACACTTGTGGAAGCTAAAGAGTTGTTGTTACTCAATTCATGTGCAAAATGTTCAGCCATAACAGAGGTTTGTGTACTGTATCTTTAAGGCAAGACACTACAGGTGAATAGGGTAAAAATTTGGGCTAAAAACTAATATTGCCATACCTTCACAGGTTGATAAATCACAGTACATTAAGACAATTGCTTTATATGACAAGTTTTCTGAAATGTTATGCTTAACTATACAAATGATGCATTATGTAATTAAATGTGCGCTAATTTGCACGCACTTTAAGAACAGAAATCTGAACATATGATAAATCCAAGTTCAAATTTCTTTTCCTTTTGTTAACATATTAGATTGAAAGGTTTTTACATATTGCAAGTTTCTGAAATGTTGTTTAAATATGCAAATTATTTAGAAATAAATATGCACAAATTTGCATGCATTTACAAAACAGAAATCCAAACATATAAATCCAAGTTCAAATTTCTTTTTCTTTTGTTAACATATTAGAGTTAAAGGTTTTTACATATTGCAAGTTTTCTGAAATGTTGTTTAAATATGCAAATGATGCATAATTAAATATGCACTAATTTGCCTGCCTTTCCAGAACAGAAATCCGAACACATCATAAATCCAAGTTCAAATTTCTTTTCCTTTTGTTAATATATTAGATTTAAAGGTTTTTACATATTGCAAGTTTTCTGAAATGTTGTTTGAATATGCAAATTATATATAATTAAATATGCACTAATTTGCATGCATTTACAAAGAAATCCAAACATATAAATCCAAGTTCATATTTCTTTTCCTTTTGTTGACATAGTAGATTTGAAGATATTTTACATATCACGTTTTCTGAAAATGTAATGTTTAAATATGCAAATTGTGCATTATTAAATATGCACTCATTTGCATGCATTTCCAGAACAGAAATCTGAAAATATGATAAATCCAAGTTAAAATGTATTTTCCTTTTGCTGACATATTAGAGAGATTTGAATATTTTTACATACTACGCATTTTCTGAAATGTTGTTTAAATATGCAATTTGTGCATAATTAAATATGCACGAATTTGCATGCATTTCTAGAACAGATATCCGAACATATGATAAATCCAAATTCAAAATTCTTTTCCTTTTGTTGACATATTAGACTTGAAGGTTTTTACATATTACAAGTTTTCTGAAATGATGTTTATGCAAATTATGCATACTTAATTATGCACTTGCATTTATTTCCAGAACAGAAATCTGAACATATGATAATAAGTTCAAATTTCTTTTCATTTTGTTGACATGAGTTAAAGGTTTTTACATATTACATATTCTGAAAAGTTATGTTTAAATATGCAAATGATGTATTATGTAATTAAATATGCACTCATTTACATGCATTCACAAAACAGAAATCTGAACATACGTTTAAGTCACTATTTAATGCTTTTCATTCTGTTGACATATTTAAATTAAAGGTTTTACACAGATGGTTTTGAATATCTTTCTCTATCACTCAGAAAATACTGCCAACAGCTGGAACAAAATAAATTTTCACCATGTTTTTAGGAACCTGGAGATTTCTGACTTGGTGGAGGAGAAAAAACTTGTTTTGAGAAAATGACCTTTGAAGATATGTATCATAATTGAAATCCACTGGCGCAAATAGATAAAGTGCAATAAAATGCTTTATAAATCAGGCAAATCATGTATGAAAAAACAGTTCTTTAAATACATTCAGAATATAGACAGAAATAAACAGAAGTGCTATTAAAATAAATACATATAATATAAAAACAGAAATACTAAAATAAGGACTAATTTTGTAATAAAATAAACACTTAAATGTGTATTTTGGAAATAAAATAGCCTGAAACTCAAAATTTATCAGTGCATTAAAAAACAACAACAAAGGTTTTGCCAGTGTCTCACCTTCTGTTAAACATAAAATAAGATGTTTTTGAAGAATGTGCCTGGTCTCCACTGACGTCCATAGCAGTGAACAAAAATACTACGGAAGTCAATAGGGACCAAAAACTATTTGGTTACCCACATTCTTCAAAATATCTTCTTTTGTGTTTAAGAGAAGAATAAAATCATACAGATTTGGAACAACTTGAAGGTGAGTAAATGATAACAGAATTTTTCTTTTGGGTTGAACAGAAGTCTTAAAGGTACAGTAACAAAAACACTTGTTAGTTCAAGGATCAGAGAGAGGGTGAAAATCTGTGGACTGCTACTAAAGTGTTCAATAAAGAATAAAGCTGAATAAAAACAGCATGCTTTACCTTCTCTAGGTTTGTGAGATAGAGAAACTGCCCAAGCTTTTTTTGCAGTTGTGATTTGGCCACTGCCCTGTCATTGAGGAGCTTTATCCTGTTCTGCTCCACCTATTCACATGTAAAAAGAAAAAACTAATGTTTCATAGTTCTCTCAGTCTAAAAATCCAAAATAGCATGACAGATGGGACAGGTGTTGTCATCACCTCATGAGGTTCTATGATATGAAGAACTTTGGGTTTGGGCTCATCAGGTAAACGCACACGAAGCCTCTCGGTGGCCATGCCCAGCTCATCAATGGCCGACACGTGATCCCGCAGTGACATCCAGTACTCATGCAGCAGCTGAAAGAGCACGGGACATTTTGATAAAGACATTCAAGCACTGCATAATTCATCATGCGATGAAAAAACAACCTCAAACCTTATATTCTTTCTTCCAGGACTCAAAGAGCTCCATGAAGGAATTTCCTTCCTCGATGAGTCCAGATTCTAAGCGACGGGCCTTGGCAAAGGACAGGATGGCTTTAAGGGCTCGTTCTGTCTCACTGGCCGCCCACAAACCTCGACTGGTCGTGGGGAGTCTGTCATCTACCAACCCTTCTTCATCTTCAATCATCTCCTCAAAGATGGCCGTCTGCCCCTTTACTCTGCCCAGAATGCATTAAAAATAAAGTTTACTCACTACACTTTATGTATATGGGCCATTCTAAAGAATTAGTGCAACTGCTGTCCCACAACCAAAAAACACATTGAAAAAAGGATATAAGTATTCAAATCTTAGATGTTTATAAAGATCCTTCTATTATCTATTGAAACCCACAATACTATATAAAATATTAGTAAGCTTAATGTATTTAAAATCATCATTTAGTACTTTCAGCTGGGAGGTGGCTGTCCTGAACCCAAACGCCTAAATTATTTTTTAAAAAATGAAGTTCAAAAAAAAAAAAAAATTGATAGTTTCTTTGTAAATTAGGAAACTTTATGTAAAAAAATGTGTCCCGCATTTTCATGTCACTACTGAAACAGTGTATGTTTTAGTCCATTGGCTGAGACTGATTTTAGCTACACCCCTACATTGATGATCAGGAAATATTCCTGTGATCCCCTCTCTCATAGCTACATAGTGAGTAGATAGGCTCTATGATTTTGAGGTAAATGTGTCCAAACGTATGAAAAATCTGTGTAACTTTAAGGAACGTCACTACTGAACACCTCTTTTCTGCAATTAGGCACACTTTTTTGGGAGTTATTCCAAAACATTTAGTTTTTATATGTGTACCACTGTTCAGAACTGTGCTAGCTAACCATGTGCTGATAAACATCTTTCAGCTAGGTTCAAAAGTACCTAAAATTGTCACTACTGAAACATTTGGTGGAGTTTTGCTAGTGACATTTTTGTTTTTTTTGGGTGTTATCCCATAAAATTGTCACTACCAAAACATTCACGAACAAACATATCATCATTGTTTCAGTAGTGACAAAATGGAACACATAATCTTCATATTTGGGGGAAATAAACACAATTTTAGTACACTTATGGCATTTTTATTTTAGTATGTTTCAGTTTTCACTTTAAAATTCTGTATACCAAAGCATTACTGTCACTACCGAAAATGTGCAGTCACTACAAAAACATGGGTTATTTTGTTAAAAATAAAGTATACTGCATTATCAGCTTAGATGTTATGGTAGTTTTTGGTTCAATGTATATCCAAACTGATGAATCCTTAACTTTAAAATCAGTATGATCAACTTTTTGGCTTTTACAAAGACAATTTGGATTCAAAATACAACAAATCTCACAAATTACACTTGAAATATTGTTACAAATGTAATTGTTATTGCTTTACCTCTAAAAAAATGTTAATAAAATATTTTAAAAAATTAAAAAAAATTTCAACTCAGATTCTGTAGAATGGCCCATATATGTTTTAAAGGAATAGCTCACCAAAATGTCTATAACTTTCTACTATAACTTTGTCTATAAATTTGATATTTATATAATTTTCCACTTAATGAAACTAAATGGTGACCTTGGCTTTTAAGCATGATTTTTAGTAAATAAATAAAATATCAGTTTTTTTCTCACATAAAGCTATTGTTTGACTTGGAATATAGTGCTGATTCTGAAGTCATATGAATTACTTTTATGATACTGTTATGGTGCCATTTTGTCCTTTTTGCAGGTTGACAGTCTGCAAAAAAGATACTTCCTATCAACCTTTATTGAACAAGAGCAGCTTGGACATTTTGCTAAACATTTCCTTATGTGTTGTACAGATTAAGCCATATAGATTTTGTAAATAATGACAAAATGTTCATTTTTGAATGACCTAAAACTTTAAATGGCAAACTATCTAATGTGTTTATAACTTACGTGTGAGAGAAGAGTTTTGACTCGTAGTCCGTAAAAAGTTCATCGGCTTTGCAAAAGACACAGCTATGCAATGGATATTAAAGGAACAAATGTTAAATTCAAAGGTAAACAATTTACTATTGCATTTGCAAATATGACATTTAACCTAACCCTAATGTGTAATAATAAAAAAAAAAAAAAACCACATTAACAAACATATGTAACTCAAAAGAGTCTGTGCATTTTTGTTATATAACGTGGAATAAAAAATGTAGCATTGAAAAATAAAATTAATCCATTTCCTCTAATGGCAATATTGCTATTGCTACTGTAATAGAAAGTATGCACTTCATCTATAAACATTTAAAAGGTTTTACTTGTTCAGTGGCAGACGAACAGGTCGCAGATGGCAAAGTGTTGCTTCCTCGATGACTTGCTGAGATGGCGGCCCCTCCAGCTTCTTTACAGCATCTTGAACCGTTTTCTGCGATTTCATCAAATCATCCATTTGAGTGCTGAGCAGAAACTGAAGACCACGAGCGTCTCGAAACCTATGAGCGAGACATTTTTGTTGAACAGCATTTCTTTTCCATCAAAAACTATATATCTGCAATCTATCAAGTGAATGGATGCTGGATTACTTGTCTGCCAATGAAAGCTTGTTGGCTTGTTGTTTATAACTGCAAGTGAGCTCATTTTGGATGCGACCCACGAGGTCGTCGTCCATGGAGTACTGAATGGCCTGCTGTATGACATCCAGCCACCATGGAGAGCGAAGGTTCACCTAGTGCAGAGCACACAATTATTAAACTAGAGTACAAAAATAACTCTGCTAAAGCACAAATCTGAAAATGTGTGAAAGCTAAGCTTTTACCTTGCGTTTTAGCTCTTTAATGTGCTGAAGAACAGGCTGTAGGTTCTGATGTGCTTCTGAAACCTCAGAGTTCACTTTGGCCATGTAATGCTGCTTCAGCTGCTCAGCCTAGGGTGAAAACACAGGGAATTAGAAATGACTAGCAAATGATCTCATTTTCTTATTAAAAATATATTATATTTAAGCCTATGAGTTATTAACCAACCTCTTCTTTGAGACTGTCGTCTCTCAGGGTTGGAGGAATCCCAGGATGCTTTGCATTCAAAAGCTCCATCAGATTGTGGGTTGCATGAAGCCTCTATACATTTCAGATCCAAAAAAGTTAAGCAACAATAAAAATGCATATGAAAAATACTTAACCATAAATACAGTCAAACCAAAATTTATTCAGACATCTTCAACATTTCTTACATTATCAGTTTATTCACTATAGTTTAGAAAATGGTAATAAAATATGACAAGAACTCAGAGTTAAACTGTGTCAGAACAAATTAATTTTGATAATGTCTGATAACTTTGCTAGAAAGGTGTGTAATGGTGTGTAACAACTGTTAGTGTGACAATATTTACACAACTATCAATATTTTGTTGACCAATTACCAAGCAATGCTTCATTTTGTTCAGTCTGTGTTGTAAAACGGTCGCAATAGCAATTAAAGAAAATACACTTAAGCAAAACATGGTTAGGTCAAAGTGTCTAAATAATTTTTGGTCCCAAATTTTTATCAATTATTACTGGTAGTCCACTGTATGAAGAATTTTTGAGTATAATATGTCACAGTTTACTTTATTTTGCTATCCTCACTTAAAAAAAAAAAAGAACTATAGTGTCCTGCACCCACTAGTAAAAAAAAAAAATATAACTAGTAAAATTATATCTGGTGTCTATATAATTGAATTGGAACTGAACTAAAATGAAATGCTTTTGAAAGAGAGAATTGAATTTGAAAAATAAAATAAAATAAAATATATTATATATAAAATATATAAAATAGGGTAATATATATTTTATATATATTTTAAATATTTTAACAGATAACCATACTTTCCCAGTTGATTAATCATGGCACATTAAGACTCTTGTTTTGTATGACAAGATTTTTAAAATGTTATGCATAAATAGGCATTATCTAATTAAACATGCACTAATTTGCATACAAGAACAGAAATATGAACATTGGATAAAGTTTTAAAATTGTTCTTTCATTTTGTTGACAGAGATAAAGAATTTTATAGAAGGGATTTTTGATAACACTTTTTAATCACTCTAAAAATACTGTCAACAGACAGAAAATCTATATGCTCATATTTTAAATATTATATTACCATTCCATATTTTTAAAAATAAAATGTTAATAATTCAGGTTAATGATATATAAACAACACCTTCTTTAAAATACAGAAAAACTAATTTTGAGAAAATGCCCCTAAAGATATGTAGTTCAACTGAAATCTACATAAACGTATAGACAAAGGTGAAAAAAAATTAAAACCTAAATGTGTATTTTGGAAGTTTTCTTCTCTAGACTGCCCCAAATCTTGCCCAAACATCCAAAAAAAATCTCCAAAAAATTTTTTGCAGAGCTGATTTTGGCAAGGTAAAAAGGGTGTTGTTTTACACTACCACTGAGAATTTTTAACCAAAGTATATTATAGACTTTTCATTAAGACCCTAAAGAATCATATCAACTTGTGGAAAATGGGCATCCGATGACCCCTTTAAAAAACAACCATGGTTTTACTTGTGGTGTACTACAATTAAATTAAATTGTTTTAATTTAATTGTATTGTTTACCTGAAGGGAATCAGTTTTCAGTCTTGCTTTATGTTCTTCAGATGATCGCAGCACTTCTCTGTACATCTCTGCTGCATCCACAAACTCGCCTGTTGAGAACAGGAAACAGTTTATTTTTGTCGAGGCAGATGCAAGTACAGCTAAATACTGTAGATGAATACTGATACTGTAGAAACGGGGCTCACAATACCTCTGATGATGTGGATTCCAGCCAGACCGTTGAGAGCACACACCAGCTGCCTGTGGGCTTCTTCACACTCCACACGACATTTCTTTTGCAACGACTTCAACAATTCCTCCATTGTCATAGTGCTTAAACAGGAAACAAATAAATCAACAAACAAATCTCTCAAAAACTGATCAACCACATTTGAAATCTCTTTCTACCTCTTCTGGAGGGGAAGAAACTCTCCTCTGACAGCTTGTGGGTGGCAGCAGGCCTGACGCAGGCGTAACAGGGGGTATAATATGGTAGTGACGGTACGTCTGTCCAAACTACCTAGCTTTATTGACCAATCAGAGATCTTCCTTAGCTTGACAAGAGCATCCTGGGAGCAAACCTCATGCTGACGGTGGTAAAAGTGTCCCTCTACTGGAGAGAAGTTGAGCCAGTGGATCTCTTCTGTTTGAGGAGGGATTTGGATCTAAAAATGAAGTTTGTGACATCAAATCAATGCAGTGACAAGATTATGATAGATAAGTTAGTTGTAAATAGTTACTACTAACCTGATCGATGACATCTTTTTTGGCAGATCGCCATAGTAGTTGACCAATGACATTGTAGAGCTGTGTCGTATTGCCATGGCGGTACGGACGATAAAGTAACTGGTCCCACCAGTACTTGACCCAATAGGGATCAACACCCAAGAACAGGACAAGACCATACAAGTCTGAAAGATTTAATATAAAACAAAAACAATTACCACTACATAATAAAACTGTCTTTTGATTACATTGTGCAGTCTTTGCAGGATTCCAATGACATATATGTGACCCTGGACCACAAAACCAGTCACAAGGGTCAATGTATGTTAGGATAGGACAGTATTTGGCAGAGATCCTGTATCTGAGGGTGCAAAAAAAAAAAAATCGAAATATTGAGAAATTCACCTTTAAAGTTGTCAAAATAAAGTTCTTAGCAATGCATATTACTCATCAAAAAATTACGTTTTGATACATTTATGGTAGGAAATGTACAAAATGTCTTAAGTAGCACGCGTATATTTATAGCAATAGCCAAAAATACACTGTACGGGTCAAAACTACAGATTTTTCTTTTATGCCAAAAATCATTAGGATATTAAGTAAAGATCATGTTCCATGAAGATATTTTGTAAATTTTCTACCATAAATATATCAAAACTTAATTTTTGATTAGTAATATGCACTGCTAAGAACTTCATTTGGACAACTTTAAAGGTGATTTTCTCAATATTTAGATTTGCACCCTCAGATTCCACATTTTCAAATAGTTGTATCTTGACAAAATATAGTCCCATCTTAACAAAACATACATCAATGGTAAGCTAATTTATTCAGATTTCAGATATTGTATAAATCCCAGTTTCAAAAAAAATGATCCTTAATGAATGGTTTTGTGGTCCAGGGTCACATATATGTCAACAAATATCTTGATATATGAAATGGAAAAGATTTTTTTTATTTAGAAAATGATTTTTGAGTTGCTTTTAATTATGAATTATTTATTTTTAATTACTTTTAATTTTGCATTTAATTTTTAGATTTTAATAATTTTTCTATTTTATTAATGCTTATTTGCTAAGAACGTAATTTGGACAACTTTAAAGGCGATTTTCTCAATATTTAGATTTTTTTCGCACCCTCAGATTCCAGATTTTCAAATAGTTGTATTTCGACCAAACATTGTCCTATCCTAACAAACCATACATCAGTGGAAAACTTATTTATTAAGCTTTCAGATGATGTATATTCTAATGATTTTTGGCATAAAAGAAAAATCGATAATTTTGACCCATACAATGTATTTCTGGCTATTGCTACAAATATACTAAAGAAGTTTTGTGGTCCAGTGTGTCACATATGCTGGAATGTATATGGAATATTTACAATATACTGTATATTTCCTATCATTGTGCTGCCAATGTAAAATTAACCAACACTGTGAAAATTAATCATTTTAGTGTTTTTTTTATTTGGCTGTTATTTAAACTAGTAAGCCAGTTTTATAACTGATTCTTGCATCACAACTCATAGAGGTTGATAATGCTAAGATAAATATTTTATTTCAATAGTAATCATAGTAGAAAAATGGCAAAAGAACTGGTAAGTTTTTTTTCAGGGAGTTGATTAACAAAAAATAAATAAACAAATAAAAAATATGCAGTCATGAAGTAAAATTCAAGTCCCTAAGTGGCATTTTACATTACATTAAAATGTGCCAGTAAAAATATATGTTGGTTAATATTCTCATTTATTGCTTTATATTACACTGGTGCCTATAAATAAATGTATAAATACATTAATACATTTATAATATGTGACCCTGGACCACAAAACCAGTCTTAAGTCACTGGGGTATATTTGTAGCAATAGCCAATGGGTCAAAATTATTTGGACTAAGACTAAGATCATGTTCCATGAAGATATTTTGTAAAATTTCTACTGTAAATATATAAAAAAATATAAAAACTTTTTGATTAGTAATATACATTGTTAAGAACTTTATTTGTACAACTTTAAAGACAATTTTCTCAATATTTTGATTTGTTTGCACCCTCAGATTCCAGATTTTCAAATAGTTGTATCTCTGCCAAATATTGTCCTATTCTAACAAACCATACATCAATGGAAAGCTTGTTTATTCAGATTTCAGATATTGTATAAATCCCAGTTTCAAAAAAATTGATCCTTAATGAATGGTTTTGTGGTCCAGGGTCACATATATGTCAATAAATATCTTGATATATGAAATGGAAAAGATTTTTTATTTAGAAAATGATGCTGATGATGCTGTATAAATCTCAATTTTGAAAAATTGACCCTTATGACTGGTTTTGTGATCCAGGGTCACATACAATTCTCATGTGTTCATTTAGTGAGAAAAAACACCTCATTATTGAACTATATTTTAAAAGAATTTTACAGTATAAATATTATATTAAATTAAAAAAAATAAATTTTATGAAAAAATATAAATTAGATATAAATTTTAGATTTTAACATTTTAAATTGGAATAACATAACATAAATAATTAAAATAATCAATTAAATAATAAAGACAATAATAAAAAGATAATAAATAAAGATTAAATAAAGATAATATAAAATAATTAATAAAATAGAAAAATTATTAAAATCTAAAAATTAAATACAAAATTAAAAGTAATTAAAAATAAATAATTCATAATTAAAAGCAACTCAAAAATCATTTTCTAAATAAAAAAAATCTTTTCCATTTCATATATCAAGATATTTGTTGACATATATGTGACCCTGGACCACAAAACCATTCATTAAGGATCATTTTTTTTGAAACTGGGATTTATACAATATCTGAAATCTGAATAAATTAGCTTACCATTGATGTATGTTTTGTTAAGATAGGACTATATTTTGTCAAGATACAACTATTTGAAAATGTGGAATCTGAGGGTGCAAATCTAAATATTGAGAAAATCACCTTTAAAGTTGTCCAAATGAAGTTCTTAGCAGTGCATATTACAAATAAAAAAATAAGCTTTGATATATTTACAGTAGGAAATTTACAAAATATCTTCAAGGAACATGATCTTTACTTAATATCCTAATGATTTTTGGCATAAAAGAAAAATTGACAATTTTGACCCATACAGTGTATTGTTGGATATTGCTACAAATATACCCTTGCTACTTGACATTAATTCACATTAATTCCACTCACCTTCCAAACCTCTCTGCACAGGTGTTCCACTGACACACCAGCGATTAACAGATGTGAGACGCAAAGCCATTTCTGCAGCCTGAACAGAGAGATTTTACCATTATAAAAATGAATGTCCTAGTCTTTCCAAATGAAGCTGTTCTCTGACTGTGCTGTCTCTGGGATTAAAAATGAGCACGATTAAATCCTGCAAAATGAATATGACAATAATGTAATCACCTTGGCTGTGGTGCACTCCACCATCTGAGCTTCATCCAGACAGACACGCCACCACTCCACGGCCACCAGAGGGCTCGGTATGGCCATGTAGCGCTTCTGGTTGCGGAATCGGCGGCCGTCTTTGCTATTGCTGTGTGGGATGTCGACGTAATTGAGTTCAGTGCGCAGCACGTCGTAAGTGGTGATGACCACATCCTGCTCTGCTAGAATGTGAGGCTGGATGAAACCGTGTCTCTTTACACCATGATACACCTAAAAAAAATGATTAACAGAGGATAAAGTTCATTCACACCAGTGATGATATCTATAAACTTCATCTAAATAGCATTGCAGCTCTCTAGTTGGTACTTACCAGCACTCTGAGGGAAGAAGTGTGAATGTGCCGGTTAATTTCATCCACCCACTGGTGACAGATGGAGCTGGGTGAGATGATAAGCGTGGCTCCAGTAGACACAGGTGTCATGGCCACCAGGCAGTGAGGGCAATAAAACGGGGTCGTTTCCAAGTTCTCCTCTTTGTAGTTAACACACTCCGCATGCTGCCACAGCAAGCAGTTCAGGCACTGGACCCGAGGCTTGTAGTCCACCAGGCCGAGCTCTCCACAGATGCACTCAAAGCGGTAATCTGGAGTATTAAATGGGATCACAGATGCTCTGGTTGGGGTTTCAGGTTCAGGTTTTGAGTTTTGTGTAGGATCTGATTCTGAACTTTCAATGTGGACGTCTTCGGTTGTTTCTTGTTGGGGTTTGTCTGTTGTTTCTTTGTCATCTTCATCTGTGATGTCTACTGAAGTCTTCTGCATTGGTTTTTTTGAGTCTGTAAGGGAATTTGGCTCACATTTCAGTTCCTCTGTGAGGAGAGGAGGATCCACACTTTCTTCAGAATCTGATGCTGTCGTATACGAGGTCTGTGATGCCTCTTTCTCCTGACCAGAAACCCGGCGAGATGTTCTCCTGGGAATGGTCTTGTCAACTGACTTCTGCAAAAATAATACAAAACATATGAATAAGTACATTATGCATTCTACATATTTAAACAGTGTCTAATTTCTTTTAGAAAAGGAGTCCTATAAAAAAACAAACAAAAAAAAAAACAAAAAAAACCCCCAATAAATTAATAAAATAATAGAACTTACAAAAATAGTAAAAAAAAACAAAAAAAAACAAAAAAAAAAAACAATGGGGTGCTAAAATGGGTAATAATACATATAAATTATATATATAGTTTCTTATTTCCTTTATAAAGTTACTTACAAAAATAAAATTACACAAAACAAAAAGTAACAAAATAATAAAATAGCTATATATATATATATATATATATATATATATATATATATATATACACACATGTGTGTATATATATATATATATATATATATTTTTTTAAATAAAGTTAATTCATTAAGTAGCATCCTCAAAATAGAAAAACACAATTGAAAAATACAATTGTTCTACATGTTATAGAAATTTAGTAGTTAGTATTTAGCTTTGTGTACCTTTTCAATCAGATTTTAAAGCATTAACTATTATTTTTTTAAATATTATTATAAAAAAGTATACACTACCAGTCAAAAGTTTTTGAACACTAACAGTTTAATGTTTTTTAAAGACTTTTCTGCTCACCAAGCCTGCATTTATTTGATCCAAAGTACAGCAAAAACAATACAATTTTTAAATATTTTTACTATTTAAAACAACTATTTTTCTATTTGAATATATTTTAAAATGTCATTTATTCCTGTGATTTTAAAGCTGAATTTTAGCATCATTACTACGGTCACATGATCCTTCAGAAATCATTCTAATATTCTGAATTTCTGCTCAGAAACATTTATTATTATTATTATTATTATGCTGAAAATAGCTGAGTCAAATTTTTTCAGGTTTCTTTAATGAATAGAAAGTTTAGGAGAACAGCATTTATCTAAAATAGAAATATTCTGTAACATTTAATTTGATGTCTTCAATTTAAAGCATCCTTGATAAATAAAAGTATTAATTTCTCTCATTTCTTTCCCCCCAAAATAAAAAAAATTCCATGCTTTTGAATGGTATAGTGCAGGGCTACTCAACCCTGGTCCTGGAGATCGACTTTCCTGCAGAGTTCAGCTCCAACCGCTGAGCGCTGGATATTTACAGACAGGTGTGTTTGATTAGAGTTAGAACTAAAGTCTTAGGGAAGTCGATCTCCAGGAACAGGGTTGGGCACCCCTGGTATAGTGTATAATGTTACAAAAGCTTTTTATTTCAGATAAATGCTGACTGATCTTTGGATGTTTCTATTCATCAAATAATCCTGATGTACTCAACTGTTTTAAATATTGATAATAATAATAAAAATGTTTCTTGAACAGCAAATCAGCATATTAGAATGATTTCTGAAGCATCGTGTGACACTGAAGATTGGAGTAATGATGCTGAAAATTTAGCTTTGATCACAGGAATAAATTAGATTCTAAAATATATTCAAATAGAAAACAGTGATTTTAAATAGTAAAATTATTTCAAAATAATTTTGCTGTATTTTGCATCATATACACGCAGGCTTGGTGAGCAGAAGAGACTTCTTTACAAAACATCAAAAATCTTACTGTTCAAAAACTTTCAAATGGTAGAGTAATTTTATATATTTTATAACTGTAATAACTTATAATAACCCATTCATCTTGAATTGGAGAATAAGTCACTGAAATTTAAAGGTTTTGCATATTTGGTGTGGATTTTTAATCTCAGAGAGGTTTTTGCCTGGTTAACTAAAAGTTATAATAATAATTTATTATTATAATTATTATTATTCATTTGTTCTACATTTTCAATACAAAAAAAATCTCTACAGAAAATGTAAAAGTTACGCACAATTCGAGGAGTGGCAGGTTTCTTCTTCTTTTCTTTGTAGTTCTTCCCTAGTTTGAAGGACCCTGCTAACCCTCGTCCTTTGATCTGCTCCACAATTTTCTCACTAATAAGCTTGGTCAGGATTTTCTTTATGTGGTTCCGGTTCTTTAAGGTGTCGTACTTGTACATAGTCCGTAGATAAGCAAAAATAGCATTGATTGACGCTCCTTTCCCAACCTTCATTTCCTTAATCGCAGTCAACAGCATCTCACGCACAGCTGGAAGAAGACAGAAATTGAATTAAATTACTTATTATACAATTATTATACATATTTATTAATACAATTAGGACATGTTCTTGGATCAACAAATTTTCAACTATCAAACAACAGGTTAAAGGAATGATCCAGGAGCATGTCCTCATTTGGTAGAATGGAATGTTTTTAAAAACATTTTTACCTGGATAAATGATCCTCTCTTTGGGTCTCACCTCACGCTTAATGGTTCGTTGTCTCTCTAATGGTGGAGGAGGGACAAAGTAATTCACAGATCGTCCCTGAAGAGCACAGAGACACAAGAGTACGAAAAGTGTAATTTCTGGAAATATTTAATATTGTCGCTTGCTTTTTATTACAAGGTTCCATTTGCGAACAGTAGTTAACTACATTAGTTAACAAAAACTTATACATAAACTAATACAAAGGCTGTATTAAAATCAAAGGCTGTATGTTGGCTTTATTGCTGGCTTTAAATAACAATCAACAGTTAATTTTTATTTTCTAACATCAACAAAAATTGATAAATGTTCTAATGGATGCTCCTTAGTAAAGAAGTTTGAACTCAAATATAAATTATTCTATTCAAAACATCAGAAACTATGGATTGACTTTGGATGCAGATTTTTTATAACTGACATAAATTAAGAAATTACTGTCCTATTTCATTCTAATGATACAGTTTGTCAAGATCAAGTACAGCTGTGATGATTAGCATGGAATTAAGATAAACAACTATCTAATTAACAGCCAGGCTAAAAGGTTAATGCATTAACTAACATTAACCAATGGAGTCTGAAATTACATTATTGCAGAGCTTTTTGACTTTTTTTTTACTAATTTGCATGCATTTAGGGAAATTCGTACCACAGGTAAAGTGAGAACGCCGTGCTCCAGGTTTTGCCGGGTGTTACATAGAATAAGGGCCAGTACTTCCACAGTTTTCCCAAGTCCCATCTCATCAGCAAGGATCCCGCCAGGCCAATCCACTCCAGCCAGAGGAAACTCTCGGATCAGGCTGTGATTGAGTTCAAAGTAATTAAAAAAGTGCAAAACTAAATGCTTGATATTTTAAATAGTCCATGCACATCTATTTTAACTTCTGTTTTATTGCATTCTAGGAAAAAGAACCATACCATCCAGTGTAGGGATTGTAAAAGAGCTTTTTGCCACAAATCGTGACCATTTCCCGCCAAAGAAAATGCAACCTTTGTTCTGTGCAAGGAATACAAACACCGTCAATTAGCACTGAACTCTTTTCATGCACTTACATACAGCAAAGATGATGATAAACACTTGAAAAACATGTCTGGACCTTGAGAGCTGCTGCTTTGGTACTTCTCTCTCCTCAGCATCCAGTTGACCGCCTGGCTCTGATAGGGTCTCAGCACAGGGATGAGGCCCGGGTGCTGGACATCGAAGCTTTGCTCCGCTGCTTCTGTCTGATGAAGGTGTCTGACATGATCATACAGCTCCTCGACGTTCTGACGCTCCAGATCAGTGTCACACTCTTCCTCCTCATTCTCCATTACCTCTATCATTGATCAGAAATAGGAAACCACATTAGAATAAATTTAGAAAATACAGGAATATTACAGGAAATATTTAAATTCATGTCTATGCACAGAATATGCATCATATGTTGCCACTTAGCATTCATTTAAAAAAAATAAACAGGAATAAACTCATGTTTTGCCTTAGAAAAGACGAACTTTGCATATTTCAGTACTTCTAGAAAGTGTTTTAAGGCTCATTATTTATTTGTTGTTTATTTAATTGTTTGTTTTAGTCTATTTTTTGTTAACTAATATTGATTTATATATTTTAAATCTTATTTTATTTTTACATTTTCTCCTACAAACATTTTTACAAAACCCCTAGCATTCCCTATTCAGCCCTTAGTTTGAAAGCCCTTGCTTAAGCAGATACCAATTACTTTTTAAGCTGGTTGTGTTTTTTTTTTTATTTGCACTTATGTTAATGACATTATGCTAATGCTCAGTGGGTCCTTTGGCGCAGCTCCACCTCCAGGCTCAACTGTATTACTGTATTGTGTTTCCTGTTTGTTTTTACAAAATAATTAAGAACAGTCTTTTACGGCTTATTAAATCATGTCTGGTAATCCGGTTTATTAAAATAAATGACATCACACTAATGCTCAGTGGGTCCTGTAGTGCAGCTCCACTTCTGGGCATATTGGGCCTTGGAGTGCAGTTCCACCTCCAGGCCCAAGTGCATTACTGTATTGTGTTTCCTGTATGTTATTACAAAATAAATAAGAACAGTCTTTTACGGTTTATTAAATCATGTCTGGTAATCCGGTTTATTAAAATAAATGACATCACTCTAATGCTCAGTGGGTCCTGTGGTGCAGCTCCACTTCTGGGTGGGCCTTGGAGTGAAGCTCCACCTTCAGGCTCAAGTTTATTACTGTATAGTGTTTCCTGTTTGTTTTTACAAAGTAACTAAAAACAGTCTTTTATGTCTTATTAAATCATGTCTGGTAAACAGGTTTTTTTTAATTACTGACATCACACTAATGCTCAGTGGGTCCTGTGGTGCAGCTGCACTTCTGGGCTTAGTGGGCCTTGGAGTGCAGCTCCACCTCCAGGCTCAAGTGTATTATTGTATAGTGTTTCCTGTTTGTTTTTGCAAAATAACTAAAAACAGTCTTTTACAGCTTGTTAAATCATGTAAAGCGGTTTATTGAAATAAACTGAAGATTACCGGGAATGATGAAGTCGTAGAAAAATTCCATTAACTTTTGCAGAAGCTGATTAGCTTTTTTAATGCGCCCATTTCCTTCACTCAGGAATTCTGGTCTGCCCAACCCAGGTTCGATAAGAAAAATTTTCAGCTGTTCATAAAAACAAATGAAGAGAGAACACAGTGATTTGTTAACATTATGTTTACATTATGTCCTCAGTCACAAAACAGCTTAATCCTGATGGGTTTTGAAATACGCACCTTTACTGATTCATCTCCTGAAGCGTGGCACAGTTTAATGACCTTCCTTTTCTGTAGCCAATCCAGATCCTCCAACAATATCCCACCAAAAGAACATTCAACAGGCACAGGGCAGACAAGATCACTTCTGCACGTCTCAACCTCCATCTCATGACTATTTAGACTCATACTTAATGTGTCACCTGTTTGCTGCAAGCAGAAGGAATTGTCTCCTAGCATTACGGGAATCTTTGGACACAGGTTAAACTCTCCAATCAGCGCATTCCACCCCTGATCCAGAGCAGAAATTGGCATCACATTCAGTTCTAGTGTATCTGGAACAGAATCCTGCGTGGAACAGCTTGGACGCTCTTCTGATGGTCCTTCTTCTGGGCCTGCAGAAGACATAAAACATAGGTTTGCCTCTTCCTGGTTGGTCTCAAGCACCAGTCCAGGATGACAGCTGTCAGACAGTGCTGGGATTGACTCCAGAATGTCTTCACAATTTCCCTCATTTTTCCGATCTTCATGCATATTCCACTCCAGTCTCCTCTTGGCCTCCTCATCCATGCGCACCGGCGGCGCACGTTTCCTCCTGCTGCTCATTGTGGAAACCTGCTGAAACACAATGACACAAAGTTGTATTATTAACATGTTTCCTATTTATTTAAAATGCTTCAATAGGACACTTAATTCATTAAATGTAACAGAATACATTAATTAACACGAACGATTTATGGGTAAGTAGCAGATTTATATACTTACTGAGCAGAAGTGACTTCTTTAAAAAACATAAAAAACTTTTGACTGGTGTATTTTGGAGTCATTTATATACTGCTTATTTATCTTAGTAAGCAGCTTACAGTGCAATAATACAGGAACAGTACTCATGGGTCAACAACTGAGATAGTGCATTGTTTCTACACTTGCAAGATTTGAACCTACTATCTGACAAACAACACCACACCTGAGAGAAAGTTTATCCTTTAGAAAACAACCTCAGTTTTTGATTGCATTTATTCATGTGACACATCACAGGTGCTGTCAGAAGGTCAGAATGCTTTATATACAGGTTTAATTTGAAGTAGACATATATGGTAACATAATGCAATTTTAGGATATATAGTGCAAATAAATACACATAACTACAGATGCTGAAGCAAATATGTGACCCTGGATCACAAAACCAGTCATAAGGGTCATTTTTTCAAAATTGAGATTTGTGTATCTTATGAAAGCTGGATAAATAAGCTTTTCATTGATGTATAGTTTGTTAGGATAGGACAATATCTGGCAGAGATACAACCAATTAAAAATCAGGAATCTGAGGGTGCAAAAAATCTAAATATTGAGAAAATTACCTTTTAAAGTTAGTTAAAATTACCTTTTAAAGTTCTTCAAATAATGTTCTTAACAATGTATATGACTAATCAAAAATGAAGTTTTCATACATTTACAGTAGGAATTTTACAAAATATCTTCATGGAACATGATCTTTACTTAATTTCCTAGTGATTTTTGCCATAAAAGAAAAATCTATCATTTTGACCCATACAAAGTATTTTTGGCTATTGCTACAAATAAACCCCAGCGAGTTCAGACTGGTTTTGTGGTCCAGGGTCACATATATTTCGTTTAAAACAGTTCACAATCACTTACTCTGCTGTGCACTGTACAACATGTCATGTGCAGCTTTAATTCTACAATAATTCTATACAGAAAACAAGTGTGGTAAAACACGTGCACGAACCTATTTACTTGGTAAATATACATATACGCGATTATTATCACAAAGTCCATTGAAAATATGTTCTTGCAACGTCCGTATATATAACAATACATAATTGATATGATATATTCTATTCATTTAGTCAAACGCTGCAGATTACAGACTATTAATATACCGTCTCATTAGCAGTCGAAACGTACCTTTGTTTCGCTTTGGAATGTGTTCTTGTCAGCAGCAAGCAAATGTCATATAATAACTTTCATAAGCTCCAAAACCTGCGGGACATTTTCATGCCTTTATCCGCCATATTTAAAATACAGGATGTGACGTCAGTCGGAACCAAAACAATGCCAAAGCGCTGTAATATTCTAAACACTAGATGGCGCTAAACAGCAAAGAATGGGACTATTCCAGTAAGGTATGTGTTTTTAATTATAAATACATATTCTTGATAATTATCTGATGAAATTTCTTCTTATTATTTATTTATTTATTTATTTATTTATTACTACTTAGCCCAATTTACACTCATATTCAATATACTGAAATACTTTGCCTCCACGTTTTAGTATGTTTACAATCTTCATTGTTTTCAGAAGTCATAAATAGCATAAAAGAAATTATTTTTAATTGTTTAATGTAACAAATCTTATAAAAAGTGTTATTTCCAATAGTTTATTACATCTATAGGAATTGTATCTTCTCACAGAGTTTAGCAAAAGCTGTTTAGGAGTTGAATCAATCATACACAATGTATAATCATATAAAAAAGACCAAAATTTATTTACCAGTGACCCTGTAAAAGGCCAGTAAATGAAAGTGATTATTAAGCAGTTTAATAACACAAAACGTTTACTCAGTAAACATAATTCCCAATATTGGACGATTTTTATTGGGGGGTTTTTCTCTTCAGCTCACCAAGCCTGCATTTATTTGATCCAAAGTACAGCAAAAACAGTAAAATTTTGAAATATTTTTTACTATTTAAAATTACTTTTTTAATTTGAATATGCTTTAAAATATATTTTATTCATGTGATTTCAAAGCTGATTTTTTTTGCATAATTACTCCAGTCACATGATCCTTCAGAAATCATTTTAATATTCTGATTTGCAGCTCAAAAAAAAAAAATATATATATATATTATTATTATGTTAAAAACAGCTGAGTAGATTTTTTTCAGGTTTCTTTGATAAATAGAACGTTCATAAGAATAGCATTTATCTGAAATAGAGATCTTTTGTAACATTATAAATGTCTTTGTCATCACTTTTGATTAATTTAAAGCATCCTTGCTACATAATTTTATAATTTCTTTCCCCAGAATAAATAAAAACGACTGACTCTAAGCTTTTGAATGGTATGGTTATATAATGTTACAAAAGGATTTTAATTTACTGTTTTAATGTCACAGTTTCCTCACTTTAAATTTTTTTTATTTATATCACTTTTAAACTGTTTTAAATATTGATAATAATAAAAATGTTTCTTGAACAGAAAATCAGCATATTAGAATGATTTCTGAAGGATCGTGTGACACAGAAGACTGGAGTAATGATGCTGAAAATTGAGCTTTGATCACAGGAATAAATTAAATTTTAAAATACATTCAAACAGAAAGCAGTTATTTTAAATAGTAAAAATATTTCACAATATTACTGCTTTTGCTGTACTTTGTATCAAATAAATGCAGGCTTGCTGAGCAGAAGTGACTTCTTTAAAAAACATAAAAAACTTTTGACTGGTAGAGTGGATTTTAAGTCATTTATAAACTTTTATCTTAGTAAGCAACTTACAGTGCAATAATACAGGAACAGTCCTCATGGGTCAACAACTGAGATCCTGAACCTACAACACCACACCTGAGAGGAAGTTTATCATTTAGAAAACAACCTTATTTTTTGATTGCATTTATTCATGTGACACATCACAAGTGCTGTCAGAAGGTCAAAATGCTGCTGGAAGCGGGTCAATCACTGTCAGACTCATCTTGTATCTGAACTGCATCTCTCTGGGCAGAATACTGTACCATGTTAGGTAATCCTGATATGACACAACAACTCAGAGCGCTGCGTAAAATGGCCATTTCATTTACATCTAACCTGTGCAGACAACAGAAAAGAGATGCTGAGAACGCAAAGAAAATACATTAAACTTATATTGAGTGATATTAAGTGTTTATTTACTTTTTTGTACAAATAGTCCTAATTTGGAGGCATCAGCTCATGCAGACTGAAATGATCTGTGAGATTTAGTGTTTGTGGATATTACCATTTATTTGTCCTCTCATCGTAGCACTCTACATCAGCCGTGGTGGCGGTTCCATTAAACCCCCCGACAGCAAACAACTGATCATCAACTACCTGGTAAAAAAGAAAATTAAATAACATTCAGCTGAAGTCTTTACCCTTATATGAATAAATCTTAATATTGAAAACAATTTAATGCACAACACAGAACTTCTTGACTCTTAGAATTAGGTAGATGCTTTCATAGTCTAACACATTGGACAATATTTATTTATTTTGACATTTCCATGAAGCCTTCTAGAGTTTTTGAGAAACTTATCCTCAATATGGAACCAATACAGATTCCCTATATTCATAATTACCAAATTATTATAATGTTATTTCATAGTTTCAGTAGATTTCAGCAGATTCAGTAGGCTTACTGTGCACATCTCACCTCAATGCCAAAGTTGCTGCGTGAACTGTACATAGATGCAACATCACACCACATGTTAGTCAGTGGGTTGTAGGTTTCTGCAGTCTGCAAACGACTGGCACCATCAAAACCACCAACCTTTAAAAAACATTTTTTATTTATGTCTTTTGATATGCATACATACATTTACATAGTGCAACCTTTAACTGTGATTACTTCCGTAATTCTCTATGTGTGTAAGGGTTATTACAGTTAACTAAATCTATTTGAAAATTGTTCTTGAAATAAAAAAAATACATTAAAAACTTTATTTCAACATCTAACATTTTCATTTAGTTTAACACGAGGTGCTAAAAAAAAAATAAAACTGAAATAAAAATTATTTAAATTATATGCATTGCCAATCAATGTAATGTAATGTTTTTAAAGAAATCTCTTCTGCTCATCAACCCTGCATTTCTTTGATCCAAAGTACAGAAAAAACTGTACATTTTCAAAAATCTTATTACTATTTAATATAACTGTTTTCTATTTGAATATATTTTAAAATATAATTTATTCATGTGATTTCAAAGCTGAATTTTTAGTATAATTTCTCCAGTCTTCAGTGTCACATGATCCTTCAGAAATCATTCTAATATGCTGATTTGCTGCTCAAAAAAGTGAAATGAGTGAAATGTTTTCAGGTTTCTTCGATGAATAGAAAGTTCAGAACTATCTGAAATAGCAATCTTTTGTAACATTATAAATGGCTTTATCATCACTTTTGATCAATTTAAAGCATCCTTGCTAAATAAAAGTATTAATTTCTATAATTTTTTTCCTAAAAAAACTACACTGACTTTTGAATGGTATAGTGTATAATGTTACAAAAGTTTTTTATTTCAGATAAATGGTGATCTCTGGATCTTTCTATTCATCAAAGAATCCTGAAAAAATGTACTCAACTGTTTTAAATATTTATAATAATAATAATAATAATAAAAAAATGTTTCTTAAACAGCAAATCAGCATATATGAATGATTTCTAAAGGATCATGTGACACTGAAGACTGGAGTAATGATGCTGAAAATTCAGCTTTTATCACAGGAATAAATTACATTTTAAAATATATTCATATAGAAAGCAGTTATTTTAAATAGTAAAATATTTTAAAGTTTTACTGTTTTTGCTTTGAATCAAATAAATGCAGGCTTGGTGAGCAGAAGAGACTTCTTTAAAAAAACATAAAACATCTTACTGTTCAAAAACTTTTGACTGGTAGTACAGACATAAAATACTTAATTTAGTTTAACTTGCACTAAAATGAAGTACAAAAACATAAAAAAATTAAATGTAAAAATGTATTTAAAACTATATATTTAAAAATAAATAATTTAGTTTAATGGTGTACTAAAATGATGTACAAAAAAAAACTGTTAAAAATATACATACTACTATATATATATATATATATATATATATATATAAATGACAAAATTACTAAAACTTTAAAATAAAATCAGAAAATATTTAAAATTTAAAAAGAAAATTAAATGTGCAATATGAATAAATACTACAATAGTATCTCAATGATTATAAAGTAACAGTGTACTCACAGCATAAACTAGACCCCCGTAAGCGATCACACCAACACCACTGCGGCGGCTTCTCATGGGAGCGATGAGAGTCCATTGGTTTGTCTCAGGGTTAAAGCTTTCAGCTGAGAAGAGACACTCTCTCCCAGTAAAACCACCACAGACATAAACCTGCCAAACACACATGATGTGCCTGACTACAGCCTTTCATGCAACTGTTACAGATTGTTCAAAAAACACAAAACATAGTACACAGCATACAATATTCTGCAATAGTCCAGCATCTATTCTCTATTTCACCTGTCCATCTGCTTTACATGTCACTGGTGGATGTTCTTACCTTGCCCTGCAGTGAGGTGGCGCTGGCATCACTCCTCCGTTCAATCATGGATGCGGTCAGTGTCCACTGGTTGGTGTTAGGATTGTAGCGCTCTGCTGATTTTAGCCGTCCATGACCATCAAAGCCACCAACTGCATAGATGAGCCCATCCAGGACTGCAATACTAACATAGCATCGTCTTTCATACATGGGAGCCACCTTTAACACATCATATAAATCAAAGTAAAATGTCAAAAAAACATCTCATTGTTCTCTCCTATCGCGATTAATTGCATCCAAAAAAAAAGTTTTTGTGTACATAATATATGAGTGTGTACATTTCATATGTATATATAAACATACAGACACGTCAGACACACATACAGTATATATTGTATTTACATATATATATTTATATTCATATAATTTATATTATATATAAATATATTTAATATACAAACGTAACATATTTTTCTTAAATATGTACATGCATGTGTGTGTGTTTATACATACATAATAAATATACACAGTACACACACATATATTATGTACACAAAAACATTTCTTTTGGATGCGATTAATCATGAATAATCATTGTCCAACTCTAATTATATTATATTATTATAGTTATTATAGTTAACTAAAACTAAAGCTACACAAAAAGGTCACTGCATGAAATATAAAAACGAAGAAAAAAATTCATTGTATTTCAGCTAGCAAGACAAAATTTCAGATTTTCGCTTAGTTTAAAACTAAATAGCTAAAACTAAAACTAAAATAATTAAAACTACAAAGGCATTTTTAAAAAATTCAAACACAAATGACGAAAACACACACAAAAATTAAAATGAAAGTAAATATAAAAAATCTAAAAATTATTAAAAAATTGCTAAATAATTAATAAAAAATAATTAATAAAAAACAACAATAGTATCTCAAAAATACTTGAATAACACCGACTCAAGTATATAATATAATATAATATAATATAATCCAAATCAGGGTTATTACATTTAACTAAAGCTAAAGCTATACAAAAAGGTCACTGCATGTGAAAAAATAAATATGTGGAAGTTAAAAAAAAGGAAAACAATAAATAAAAATCTTAAACTTATTTTATTTCAGCTAGCAATACAAAATGTCTGACTTTCATTTAGTTTAAAACTTAACAAACCTTGAAGGTTAAATCTAAAACTAAAACAAAAAAATTATAAATATACAGACATTTTTTAAAACATCCAAACAAAAATCATGAAAACACACAACAAAATCTAAAATGAAAGTAAATATAAAAATCTAAATAAAATAATAATAAATAATAAAACAACATAATAATAAAAACAACTATAGTATCTCAAATATTCTTAAATAACACAAATCCAGTTATATTATATTATATCCATATATATATATATATATATATATATCATAATTAATTAAATTATATTCAAAGCTACAATAATTGTTGGGACACAAATATGTATCATGGTTTTGCCATTTTTCAGACATGTACCATGGTAATACAGTGTTATTTTTTTAAAGTAACTTGCTGCACTTTCTGATACCCATTAGATTTTACCACATAACATTTTTTGTAAAGGAAGCAAAAAAAAGCTACCTGTTGACCTACAAAATTACTCACCTCGTGCCAAGTTTGAGTGATGAGATTGAGCTTTCTCACGCTGTTGAAATACTCCACACTGTCATAACCACCAACACAGTAGACAAACTCGTCCAGGACCGCTGTGCCATGATAGGCTCTGGGACGCTCATCCTCAAGAGCCACTTTGACCCAGCGGTCTGCATTTGCATCATATGCCTCGATCATATTGGTGGGACTGCCACTGCTCCATCCTCCGATGGCCAATAGGATGGCAGAGGGCAGACGTGGGCGTGTCAGTTGATGTATGAGCTCTAAGCTAATGGGTCCGTCTAAATCCATGTCAAATTCAAACAAAGCCTTCATTGCATTGATGATAAGAGGTGTGCAGGCTTCATTCTCCATCACCAGTGCATTGCTCTTTACATTATTGATGAAGTAGTCTGATGTCATCAATCCCATTCGAACCTGAAGCACAGTGAAGGGAGAGCTTGCAATGGATGCAACACTACAAAATATTTGTATACAGTATTTTTGTCTTGTTTCTATCAAAGATATCTAAACTTTCTAAAATCAAGACATATTTAGTAAAATGAAGACAAATCATTTAAGATATTAAGTCTTTTTTTATGAAAAAATCATCCAAAATAAGCATGTTTATGATTAAAATAAGATAAATATTATATCTCTTAGTAGGTTAAAAAATAAACTTATTTCAAAAGTAAAACAAGATCATTTTTCTTACCACATTGGCAGGGATATTATATTTTAAAAAACTAAAATGATCATTACAAAAAAATAAAATAAAATAAATAAATAAATAAATAAATGTAAAAATAAAAATAAAATCTAAAAAACTTTTTTTTTTTTTTTATTTCAGCCAGTTGAGAAAGCAATATTTTTTATTTGATTTAGTGTAATTTGATGTAATAACATAATAAAACTAAAATTAATAAAATTACATAAATAAATAAATAAATAAATATTAATTAATAAAAACTGTAGACTTATTTTAAAAAATAACAAAATATATTCAAAAATGACAAAAACACAACAAATTTACTTTACAATTAAAATGATAATTGCAAAATGATTAATCGTGATTAATCATGATTAGTCGCATTAAAAATAAAAGTTTATGTTTACAAACTATATGTGTGCATACTGTGTATATTTATTATGTATGCATAAATACACACATATGTATATATTTAAAAACTATTATGTTTTATGTATGTATATGTAAAACTGTATGTATATATATATATATATATATATATTTATACTTGTATATAAGTTATATTATATATAAATATAACATTTTTCTGAATATACACATGTATGTGTGTTTATTTATATGTACATAATAAATATACACATTACGCACACATATAGCATGTAAACTTTTATTCTGAATGTGATTAATCGCGATTAATCATTTTGCAGTCCTAAAAATAAAAACTAATTCAAAATATTAATAAAAACTATAATATATTTTACTTGTTTTAAGCATAATCTCAATTAATTTTGTTATTAATTTATATTGTTTAGTACACAAGACTTAGTATCTTAGGTCATATTCTTTCTCAAATAAAATTATTTTGATTATATTTGATTTTTTTTTTGCAGTGCACGCTGTTGACAGATTTAAAGGTTGCTGTCTTACTCTGTCTTACCTTTGGCAGAAGCATGGCAATGTGTTTGCTCCTGCTTTCAGGTGCATAATCAATCCAATGGAGGACAGCTTCGAAAACCACCTCCTCCTGTTTGACATTCAGCTCATCCTTATCAAGGATCTCCTCAAGCTGTTCCAGTGAGAGCTCCAGAAACTCCTCAGATACTTGCAGAACCTCCTCAAAGTGCTTCAAGATGTAAAGTTTTGCTTTATGGTGGAGCTTTGAGCAGGAGTGAAAATCCTTTGTAAACATACAAATGCCAATGCAGTTCTCTGGACATAAGCATGACTCCAGGAACTCACAGCAGGCATCTACAAGACCCGAGACTAAGAACTGATCAGCCGCCAATAAGAGCTCCAGCACATTGTCTTCTGTAATGAGGACAGATCCTGTGTACGCGTATTGAATAATAAGAGACATGATGTTTCGGGACATTTCTGGAATATCATAGAAATGTTCTGTGCTTCTGGTCCAATTAGTGGAGAAAAGAACCCTGCGAATAAATTGACAAAAGAAATACAAGCATTATTAATGAGTATTTGTGTTACACACGTGAAAAATTTCATACCAGTTATCGCAAGTAGTGAAACATGCTGCTTTAAAACATGTTCTGCTTTAATTAATCATAAGTTTCACCGACTGCAACAAATTAATTTCACATATTAAATTCAGAATGATGGGTAAACTCATAAACATTCATACAATTGCAAATTAATTACAAATTAAAAATTAAATTTCAAGAAACATTTTTATCTAAATACTGTAGTAATGTTCTGTGTTCTGGCAATACACTCATTTATTTTTATTTATTTATGGACAGAAGGTTTTAACAATATGATGTTAGTAGTGAAAATTATGTATGTAATTATAATTATTTCTAGGTACTTTATACACACTTGCAGTTTAAATGCTTCCCCTCACCTAAAATAAGGGCTGCAGCCACACAAGATGATCTTGTGCACTTGAAATTCTCTGTCATTTGCCCTGATGATCAGGTCAGTGTGTTCACCCAGTAAACGTGCTTCATCAAACACATTAAAGGATGTGTGACTCAAGTTAAAGTTCTCCATTTTTACCATCTGTTGTTTTTAGTAAACATATTCAGTCTTCTCACCTTTAAGTCATCTCAGGACTCTAGAGTTCTACATATTCTAGTTCTAGAATATCTTTGTGACATCATAGTGGTAGAGTTTGAACATGTTTTTGTTTATCAGTTTGTGTCTTGGCTTTAACATTTGACTTTTGCATCCAAAATTCTCACAGTCGTTCAACATTAAGTTTTCATTAACAATTAATAACAATTAATCATTTCATTTTTAACTTAGTGGCAGACAAAATTAAGAGATTAAATAATAACATTTTACATAATTAAATACAGTGTTGGGGAAAGTTACTTTTAAAAGTAATGCATTACAATTTTGCGTTACTCCCTGAAAAAGTAACTACTTTTTATGGAAAGTAATGTGTTACTTTTTAAATTTGGGCAGGGCTTGCTTCTTTGTTTTTAATATAAAACAATTCTACTGTCTAATTTCACCAAAAGTGAAATGAATTCACCTCAGGCTGAAAGAAATGTACATTTATGCAGGAGATCACTCTTCAGCTATAAAAAAGCACAAATGTTTATCTAAAGTAATTTTGGCTTATTAGTATGGTTGAACTGCATCATCGAAGGTCAGCAGCAAAGACACTAGTTAATAAAATGGGATTAAATAAAGGTTTTATTGTTTTATTTAACATATTTAATTATTGCAGGGTTGCGTCATATTCTGAGTTTGCATTTCACTGTTTTTATTCATTTTGAGGAATACTAAATCTGTTTTTTGTGAATGAGATGAATTAATGCATGTTCACATTTAGTCTAGAATACAGTAACATCATTTTACTCCCGATTTCCCGACAGGAGACTTGTCAATCACTAAATGGGGAAAAAGGTAACTGGCGTTACTTATTTATAAAAGTAGCTCAGATATTTTCTTAGAAATTCAAAAGTAATGCGTTACTTTACTAATTACTTGAAAAAAGTAATATTATTACGTAACTTGCGTTACTTGTAATGTGTTACCCCCAACACTGATTACATATACAAGATTGTCAATGTTTAACTGAAATGCCAAATAACAACACTTCTCCGCTGACTATGTACAATCAAATTTACCTATTTACTTATTAGTCATTTGTAGCAAAATCCCGCCCATTTAAGAGCTCGACCAATCATCATACAGAGAAGCTGGGCTGGAAATAATGTGATTGAAAGCCCAATGTCCAATGAATAAGCAGATTTTTATATTGCAAATGGCGCTCATTTGAAAGCAAGCTTGCATCACTAAGGCCTGAAGTTCATTTGAAGTGAAACATGTTGCGTATTACTTTTATATATGGGTATTTTGACGTTTTACACTGACATGTCACTGTGACTTTGTAATGTAGACGTTAACGTAAAAAAATTAACGTAACGTAAGTATCTTAAACAAATTACCTCAAGTTTCAAACTTGATCGCGACGACGCGCCATCGCGTGATCATATACGGCAAATCCCTCCTAAATAATTTGAAATGGTATTCCTGCTGTATATCTGTACTGTTGCTGTTCACACTGAACCAAAATCCGTTTTGGAAGTTGAAACAGAGAAAATTAGATATATCCGGTGTTACTTTGGACAGTATTTAGAGAGGGTAACACATATCAGTAACTTCTAGTGCTGTGTTGTTGCAACTGGTGACCTTGCTGTACATTTTTGTCTTTTCAATTCAGAGATTTCTTTCTTGAAACAGAATCATTAATGCCATTGTTTTGTGAAATGGAAAAGGTAACAGATTTTGGTAGCCTTTAATACTGTCTTGACATATTTGGTCACCAATATCTATGTGTTTGTTCACATCAGACTACACAGTTATATAGAATATATAAATAAACAAACATCTCTGCCTTTAACCCACACAGCTGTAAACTCTTTCTTCTAGTCTTAATTTCAATGTGAATATAGAATCACATGCATGCACAGGGCTCGAAATTAACTTTTTTACTTGGTAGCACTGGTGCTCCCAACTTCAAAAAGTTAGGAGCACCAAAAAAAATTTAGGAGCACCAAATAAATATAAAGGAGCACCACAACTGCCAATTGAGCAGAACAGCCAGCACTCGGCCCGGCATTTCTTTGTAGTAATGCACCGATCTTGATTCTTCATGGCCGATTCTGATTGCCGATGTTTTTACAAGCAAATGGGCTGATTCTGAAAGCTTTTTTTAATTTATTTTACGCCTTAAGCAAGGGACAAGAATGAATGAAAATATGAGTACATGAATAAGATGTTTATTTTCTTTATTACATGTAGAGCCATTTAAATTAGAGGCAAACACTGCATTTTTAAACAATCTACAGTACAAATAACGAAAAACAAACGACACAGTTCTTTCTTAGTCGTATTAAGTGCAAAAAATAAATGCAGCAATAATCAAAGTAGGCTAGTCTCTCAATATTCAAAGTGCAAATAGAGACCGAATTTTTTTAAGCATGATACAGAGCCATAGACAACTACACAACCTATTATATCCGACAGCCTAGATATGTTCTGTAGCCCAATTTGCGCACACTGGGGAGTCGCTCTCTACTTGTGGTATTAAAACTGCTTTTGAAGGCGCGTGCGCGTTTTACTTTCGTTTTAACGATCGCGCGAAACTCTCGGCGGTGCTGAGCGTGCATTCTACAATACAAGACATTAATTTACCAAAACAATTTGAAAGTGGGACACAGTCGGGATTTGAAAAGTATCCCCCAGTGCAAATTACGCCCTTGCATGAGTGAAACTCTGAAGCTGAGTTATTTGATGTGAATGTATGCCGCGTCGTACAGAGACGGAGGCGCCAGAATTGCGTCTGACAGAATGTGCGCTGTAGCACGAATAGTATATTTCTACAAAAGCAGATCGTGGAGACATTTAAATTTAAACAATCAAAAATCGTCATATCACACACTCCTAATTTCAATGTAGTTTGTGCAAATCCGGTACAGAGGTTGGTTGAGAAAGAAAAAAAAAAACGTCCGGTTCCGAGTTTCAGCGGAGCGCAGTGTCAGTGACAGGGAATGATTGACGGCTAATATCTAAAATCTGCATTAAAATTAAGAATTAGTTATGTAATGTAGTTATGTAGTTATGTAATGTTGGAGAGAACGGCGATCCTGACACTGTATCAGCTCACAGCAGTCTGGGCAGTAGTTCAGCTAGCGAAAGTTTTGTAAAGAAATTAAAACAAGTCGCACCACAACAATTTCTGGCACTCGCACAAATGCTTCCAAATATATTTTGAGGTCGCACAGATTAAATTTTGGGAGCATATGCGACCAAAACGGTCGCAATTTCGAGCCCTGATGCAGTCTTTTTGTACATTTGAAGACATTTGAATGTGGCTCAACAAAAGTTTTTTTTCTTTCTGAGGTTCTGAGTACCGTCTAGAGTTGTAGATTTGGATCAAACTCATGTCAGATATAGTCTTTGTGGGTCTCAATAGACAGGGGAGTTGGAGAATCTCTTATACTGTAGTTGTTGAGTTTAAATACATTTAATGATCGCTTTTTGTCTTGAGTTCAACATTATTATGGGGTGATATTTTCTTTTCAGATTATGTATTTTATCCTGTTGCTTTCAAATTCTCACATTTAATAGAAAGGTATCAGTGTACTTTTTTTTTTTTTTTATTAATCATTGAACAGTAAAATGTTATTCTCTCACAAAATGACTTTTTTATGGTTCCTCACTCAATATGGATGCAAAAATGAAAAGTTTTTATTATAACCTTGACAAATCTAGCATGTTGCATTAGCTGTGTGAACACAAAAAAAGCATGGACATGATTAAAAAATTTATGTTTGCTTTAAACGTGACAATGATACACATACTTAATCCCAAAATACAGTAATTCATGAAAAAGTATGTTTCATGTACATAAGTATTCTATATTCCCCAGTGTTCTGGTCTGTTCCTGCGCTCATGCTGGAGGATGAAAACAGGAGGCTCAGTTTGTGCTCCAGCAGCTCAGGAGAGAGATGTGACGATTCACTGTGATTTCAGGTGAGAATGAGCTGATTAAATGAGCACTGAATGCATGACACAGATTTAATATATCAGCCTGCTAGTGTCCTTTTAGCAGTTACTGCATGTGACTGTAATTCCAGCTATTATATTTTAGTTAAATTATAGCACAAAACAGCTCATCTAAAGGAAACATGCTGCATCTTTAGGAAACTCTCAGATCAAAATGTATTTTTTTCCCATTGTTTCAGTGTCTTTTTGAGTCAGATGTCCATGACAGATATCTGGAATGATGTGCATTTGCATTTTCTGTGAAAATCATATTTATTTCAGAATTCAAAGGATTTCTATTATATTATCATTTTGGTGTTATTGCCCTTGACAAAATGACTTTCTGCATGTAGTACACTCAATTCACTGACTTTAATATACAGGCATGAATTAAAAAGGAACAAACCATGACAGTTTATTTCATCTGTAGGTGCTGAGATATTGTCTAAAATGTAAGTACTGGCAGATATCATGTTGTCATCTTAGCACAAGTAAAGTAAGAGTATTACTGTAAACACGCTTTTGTGTTTGTACTTGGATTAGAAGTGAACATGTTCAGAAATTAAGGACTTAGTTAACTCAGTATGATCTTGGGACTGTTTGTTTTATCACATTCTCACAAGATAATATTTTGTGGCCTCAACTGACGTTACGACTTACTATGTCATAGGCATATGACATAATAATGACTGTTGCTTTCGTTAGTGAATGAACTGTGTGTGATCATAACAGTATTAATCACTCTAAAATAGGACTGACACTGTATTCTGCTGCTGTGTGAACAGGGTCAAAAAAGCACTGGATGAAGTAAATATTAATCTACAATCTACAGAATCCAAACCTGTTAATGCATGTGACAGAGATGAAGAGTTTTTTTAATGTTTAACACCTGCATGTGCTGTTTGTATAACGGAGGCCAGCTACTGAGAGCAGGTAAACATCACTCCTCTAGGCTAAGAAGTGCACTAGCAACTACCGCTAGACTCGAGTATAGGGGGTTACACTTATGATCACTTCTATACAGTTTCATAGTAAAGCATATCATGGTGCCATAAGCCTGGGTTTGATGTAAACATATTCAGAAACAGAAAAAAACATTGTTTTTTTGCTTCTCTTTTTCTTATGAAAATAGAAACTGGTTCTGCTAGTTTATGACAAGTAAAACTATGCAATGAGGCTCAGTTTTATGGAAGGAAGAATGTAAAGATTCTTAGAAGAGAACAGCTGTTTGAAGAGACAGGATTTATGAAGTAGATGAAGTTTGTGTTTGATGTTGTTTGTGGTTCGCGACAGAGGTAGGTTTGAACTGACAAATATTTGGGGTCATTCTCATTGATCATTATTAAATGTGTAAATATTTTTAATAATTTACTGAAAAGCGGTTGGGATGCTTTATTCTCTGTAGTTAATTTTTCTGAGAGTTGATAGCTTTCCATACCAAATACCTGCTGATAAAATACAAAAATAATGGAACTGAACTATCCTATAAAAATGTGGATTCCAGGAATATGATCAATGATTTCTCAAAAGTAAATTAACAAGTCAGAATATCAGATGTTATAAAATCATATTCAAGAATCAGGGGCTGAATTTACAAAACTTTTTTTTAAATGGTCTTTTTACTTTTTTTTTCTAACTTTTTTTCAATTTTTAAGCAAAGTGTATAGTTATGTCTTTGTCACCTTTTTCACCTCTGATGAGTTTGTATCACTGTAAAATGTTTAAGTTATTGTTCCTTTTCAAATATTAAGCATTACAACCATAGACATAGTCAGAAAGTACAAATATTTTGTTACTGTACTCTATGTGCAGTTTTTTTTATTGCAGGGGTATGTAATTGGCATTTATATTTAAAGGATTTTAAGGGATTTAAATTTTAGAATGAAAAACATTTTAATCCTAATTCTCTTGTCATTAATTGTATTAAATTAATAAACATTGCTTACACTTCACCAAAAAAAAAAAAACACATTTTCACAGGATGGTTAAGCTACTTTATTTTTCTGTGTGACTACAAAAAGCATTTTACATTTTTATGTTTTCTGTCTTGATGTAGTTCATGTGTTTTTCCTAGCAAAATGTAGTCAGTCTGCTAAAACGATTTCACTTACATTATAAACTTAACTGAACCAGTTTCTGATTTCTCAAGAAAACAGAATAATAAAAACGACTGTGTTTATCAACAATGCACAGGTAAACCAGTTTTCTTCCTTTCTGCGTGTCACACACACAGTGACAAAAATTATAGTAACATTCCTCTACAAACTATATCTAACAATCTCACTTTATTAATAATTGCACCATTTTATCTCACCATTGCGGTTTCAAATATTTATGAGCATATATCTCAACAATGTAAATTATAAGAAGCCAGTTATGGTGAAAATAGCACCATGACAAGTTAAGTGAGAAAATCTGCAGTCATAAATATTTCATACTGGTCATAAAATTCTATTTTGCATTTTATTTTAATTAAGAAAGTTTTTAAATGTGTATTTTGATTAAAATATTTTTATCCACATGACAAAGGTCAGTGTACGTGTTACTTAGAGACACGCGGCTGCCCTTTCAGATGCTTTGACGGATACATGTGCATTTCAGTGCATAACTTACATTTTGCAGGTGATCTAGCATCTTTTTCTGTAAATGTTAGAAAGTCACACAAATATTTGTGTAATATAAGTACTATCTTCAAATGAGTAATTATGTGTTCTACCTACCCGTTGACCGTTAACATTTAGTCTCTGCTTTTGTTTTTGCATTGTTTTTAATTTATCATAAAACGTTACCTAAAACAAATGAAACACTGATTTATTTTCTTTAATGCAATCACTTTTTACTAGCCATCTGTTTCTTGTAAAATAAAGATGATGGCACAGTCTTCAAGGAACATCTTCAGCACAATCTGCAGTGTGTGAACAGATAACACCAAAGCCTGTCATTTTCTTTTTGAAAAACATAACAAAAATAATAATACATTCTTAAAATTTTTGAGAACTACTTAAGAATTTTTCAAGAATTTTACTTAGGAAAAGTCTTCCATTCTTCTTGGAATTGATTTTAAGAACTTTATCTGCTTTCTTAAGAAGATTTTCATGAATCCAGTCTTTTCACCTCTTTCTTATGAAAACAGAAGCTAATTCCGCCAGTTTATGACACAGGTAAACCTATTTCTGCAGAAAGACTGCAATTTGTGACATGACGAATTTGAATACACCATCTTGAATAGCAATCTTAAGAGCTAATATTTGTGCAAAGATCTCTATTTTTGTGAGAGTATGCAGTGGTACTTCTAAACTACCTCTAAACTATGGAAATTGTGACTTCATTCTTAACAGTTGTAGCTTTATATTGAAGGATGTAACCAAAACTATGTGAAGTCAAACACACTAATAGAAGGGTAATTCGATGCTGCTCACATCAACACTTATGATATATGATCTTAAACGCATGAAACGACAGTGGTGAGATATAATGGTTCAAGTTATGAGAGATAAAGTGACATTGGTTAGTTGGAATATTTGTGGTCCTGAACTATGATTTCTGTCACTGTGTGCGTGTAATACACAAGAAGGAAGAAAACTAGTTTACCTGTACATTGTTGGTAAATAACCAACATTGTTTTTCTGCTCCCTTATTTCTTGAGAAAAAAGAAACTGGTTCAGTCAAGTTTATAATGCAAGTGAAATGGTTTCAGCTGACTGACCACATTTTTTTTTTTTTTATCAAAAGAGAAAACTGATTAAAAAACTTTATCTAGAAATTGACAGAAGCTTAACTATCCTGTACAATTGTGTTATATCAGTTATAAGTAATATATAGTAATTTATCTGAATGTGATCAATGATTTTTCAGAAGATCTGTGTCTCTTTTGGTCAATCCATGACTACTTTGGTCAATTCAGTTGTATTTTTTCAAAGAACTGCCTGTAAAATGAGTCTCTGTGAGATGAGAGAGGAGGATGTTCACACACATAAAGCAGCATCTCCAGAACCCAGCTGTGTGGCTGTGAAGAGTGACAAGTCCATGGAGAAAACCCCTGATCTCAGTGATGGAGCAGTGACCTTAGACTCTGAGTAAGTATAAACAAGACGGACCATGATAAAAGGGATGCTGACTACAGATGTGTTTTATTTATGTAAGGAATTAAAGAAGAATCTATAGGAGTCGAAGAAAAAATACAAAAAAATGAAAAGCAATAAACATTCATTTATTGTTTCTGTCTGAACTGACACTTCTGTGTGAATGTGGTGTCATTTCAAACTAGAGTGCAGAATTTAATGTGCTGATTGATATGTTGATTCTTAATGCAGTTTTCACTGTTTCTTCAGAGTGAAAAGTGATGTGATCAAATCAGTGATGTCCTACCTGATACACTTTGTCTCCTACTGTCGGAATTTTCTGGGGTGGCAAAACATAGAAGCTCTGCAGACACACACACTGTTGAAGGAGACTGCAGACTTGCAGCAAAACTCTCACCAACCAGTAGATGATGTTCTACAGAGAGTGAGAGATCAACATAAAACCAGCATGAAGAACAGGTATGAGAGTTTATTTGAGGGTATCAAACTAGAAGAGAATCAAACCCCTTTGAACTGGATCTGCACACAGCTTTACATCATAGACGGAGAGAGTGAAGCAGTGAATGAAGAGCATGAGGTTTTACAGATGGAGAAAAAAGCCAGAGTACATGACACTCCAATCTACTGCAATGAGATCTTTAAAACCTTACATGAACCAGGATGTGAGGAGAAAGACAAAATAAAGACTGTTCTTACTAAAGGCATAGCTGGAATTGGAAAAACTGTCTCTGTGCAGAAGTTCATTCTGGACTGGGCTGACGGAAAAGCCAATCAGGATGTAGATTTCATGTTTGTGCTTCCATTTCGAGAGCTGAACTTGATTAAAGATCACCAGTACAGTCTTCACAGACTTCTGGTGGACTTTCATCCTGAACTTCAAGATCTGGACTCAAAGATTTATGAGGAGTGTAAAGTTGTGTTCATCTTTGATGGTCTGGATGAAAGCAGAATTACACTGTTGTTTTCAGACGATGAGAAAGTTTGCGATGTGAATGAGTCTTCATCAGTGGGTGTGTTGATGTCAAACCTCATCAGAGGAGAGCTGCTTCCCTCTGCTCTCATCTGGATCACCTCCAGACCAGCAGCAACCAATCGGATCCCCTCAAAATACATAAACCGTGTGACAGACATTCAGGGATTTACTGAGCCTCAGAAGGAGAAATATTTCAGAAAGAGAATCAGTGATGAGCATCAAGCCAACAGAATCATCTCACACATTAGAAGATCAAAAAGCCTCCACATCATGTGTCACATACCCGTCTTCTGCTGGATCTCAGCCACTGTGCTTCAAAACCTCCTGAAACAAGATGAGAGTGCAGAAATCCCTCAAACTCTGACTGAAATGTATATCCACTTCCTGCTGACTCAGATCAACATGAGGAATCAGAAGTATGATGAGAGAGATCCAGAGAAACTACTGAAGTCCAACAGAAGAGTGATTGTGAAACTTGCTGAACTGGCCTTCAGTCAGCTGATGAGAGGCAATGTTATTTTCTATGAGGAGGACCTGAGAGAGAGCGGCATAGACGTCACTGACGCCTCAGTGTATTCAGACATCTTTAAAGAGGAATTTGTGATTCATCAGAGGAAAGTTTACAGCTTCATACATCTGAGCTTTCAACAGTTTCTAGCTGCTTTCTTTGTATTTTATTCAAATGTTATCAAAAATAAAGAATCACTTAAGTTGTGCCTGGATGGGTGTAATTGGAACATCTGGGAATACTCTGTTCTGCTTGAGATACTCAAAGCAGCAGTTGATAAATCCTTACAGAGTAAGAATGGACACTTGGATCTTTTCCTGCGGTTCCTGTTGGGCGTCTCACTGGAGTCCAATCAGAGACTCTTTCAGGATCTACTGACACACACAGTGAGGAGCTCAGAGACCATCATGAAAACAACAAAGTCTATTCAAAGCAAAATTAAGGGTGATGAACATTACTCAGCTGACAGATGCATCAATATGTTTCTCTGTCTGCTGGAAATGAATGATCAAACTCTGTACAGAGAAATCCAGGAGTTTGTGAAATCAAAGAATCACTTAGTGAATAAGCTCTCACCATCTTTCTGCTCAACAATCGCCTACATGCTTCAGATATCAGAGGTGCTGGATGAGTTTGATCTGAAGAAATACAACACATCAGATGAGGGCAGAAGAAGACTTTTACCAGCTGTGTTGAACTGCAGAAAAGCTCTGTGAGTATTAATTGATGTGATTCTGTGTGGTTATATGGTAATATATTCGTCCTTATGAATTACACCCTTCACAAATCCAACAATATCAGATAAAGCTGATAAGTCACTTCTGTAAGTCACAGTTTGTTTCACAGCAAATTAGGTTTTCAAAGGTAACCTTTTTAGGTTTTCAAAGGTAATGGACTGAAAACTCTTCAGTTCATAAAAATGAATATTCTACAGTCCATTTTCAATAGTCATTCCAGAACAAGCCTGTAATTATATCCACAACAAACTTACATGATATCCTGTTTTTAGTTGAAAGTGTTTGTTTATATGCAATGTGTGTAAACAAAAACAAAAGCATTTAAGCTCACACAGATTAAAAAAACCCAGCACACATATGTCTTCAAGACGTCTGTAAAAGAACATTTAATCTAGCATCTGTAGTCTACAAACATCTGGTAAACACTTTAAAAGCTAATTTATATAGTCTAAAATTATAAGCATCTTGAATATTTTACTTCCATTTCAGATTAAAAGTCGGGAATCCATGAAACATGAACAGTGATAAAGCACTTTATTTCTTTATGAACAATAACAATTTTTGCCATTCTTATGCGTTGATCTCTTATTTTGTTTATACATTCGTTTAGACTGCACTGCTGTCGTATCATTTGCTGTGGAATTTAAAAATAGAAATTTAAAATATGAATGTGTCCGGTCATGTGATTTTTAGCAAACAGACCTGTGTCAGTATGACTACAACAGATCTTAAAGGGGTCATCGGACGCTAAGTTCACTTTTTCATGCTGTTTGAACATTAATGTGTGTTGTCAGTGTATGTACAAATCTACCCTATGATGATAAAAATCCATGCAGCAGTTTTTAATTAATCAGTAAAAATAATATCCCCTTTTTCAAATCGAGCCATTCTCAGATGCCTGTCGGTGTGGCGTCACACCGACAGATGCCGCTCCCACGATAGTTGACTGACATGAGCGATTTACCTTGAATCAGCGGTCACAGTCCGCCCTCTTTGTTTCGATGCTGGAGCAGGGATGTAAGTTAGACAAGAATATCTCCGATTGAGGTGTTGTGTTGCTGGATGTAATAATGAACATAGTGGTCGTCATTCACTCCCGACATCTGAGCCGCTGAAGATGCAGTAGATTACGTGTGTTTGTGAAGGGAATGCGCCTCCCGATCTACATATATCCGTCTATGTTCGCGTGAATCATTCATGATCCAGCTTCACTTACAGCAGAAGTGAGTATAAGGGGTTTTTTATGAAACTTTGCGATCGCCTTTCCTTATAACGTGATAATTAGGAAGTTTAGCGGCTAAACGCGGCTAATGTAAACAACACCGTCTTTTCCACAGAAAGTAGAGAGGGGCGGGGTGAGCAGAGCTCATTTGCATTTAAATGAACAACCCCTTAGAATGAGATGATTTTTGCAGAGCTGATTTTGACAAGGTAAAAAGGGTGTTGTTTTACAAAACCATTGAAAATTTTTAATCAAAGTATATTAAAGACTTTTCATTAAGACCCTAAAGAATCATATCAACTTGTGCAAAATGGGCATCCGATGACCCCTTTAAGTCAGTTTATAATAATGTCAGTTCAGTGCAGAAGCACAAAAAGGCTTTCTTCCAATGTTGTTTTGTGATGTTAGCATTTGACTTAATTTTCTCTCCTCTTTATTGAACCATGTTTCATCCTTTGTTATAGACTTGCTGACTGTAATCTCTCTGGTCATTGCTGTGAAAGTTTGTCTTCATCTCTACAATCATCAAACTCACTGAAAGAGTTGGACTTGAGTAACAATGACCTATGCGATTCAGGAGTGGAGATGCTGTCTGACGGACTGAAGAGTTCAAACTGTCAACTCAACATACTGAGGTTTGGGGTTTCTTTTTCAAACTGAATAGTTTTTTAAAGTGAAATAATGCAGTAGAATACCCATTTACACTGTATGGTTTACAGTTAAGAAGAAATATTGAACTTTTCCATTTTGTAAAATGCTTTCTGAAGTTCACATACAGTAAGCATATTGATGCAGTAGTGTAAATAGTATAAATAAAAATAATTTGTCATTGTCTTGTTTGTGCCTGTCAATTTTTTTCACTATTAAACGTTTTAAAGAAAGTAATAAATTGCATTATTCTGGGAAAAGTCAAGGTGACATTCTTTTAATAAAGATGAATGCCACCAGAACCACCAACAGGGTCTACTTTCATACCAATTTTAAAATTTTCCGTGAGTGTACAATATTTTTACTCTGATCTGTTTAGATTAGCAAGCTGTAAACTCACTGGTCAGTGCTGTGAAAGTCTGTCTTCATCTCTACAATCATCAAACTCACTGAGAGAGCTGGACCTGAGTCACAATGACCTACAGGATTCAGGTGTGAAGCTTCTGTCTGATGGACTGAAGAGTTCACATTGTCAACTCAACATACTGAGGTAAGAACAACAGATACATGGATATGAAATTAAATATAACCTCTGCTCTGCTTGTGATCTAGGTGTTTGTAATATATGAGCAGACCCCAGTGGGTGGGTGGGTGTGTGTGCGTGTGTGTGTGTTGAAGACTTTGGGTTTGTATTTGATCAAGCCTGTTGTTCAAAATCAAAATTGTTAGGAATGGAGATGAACAGAAACTGATAATGAGATCGACTTTGCTTCATAAATGCTGTGACACTAAGTAAAACACTGAAAATCCTTCATCTGAACTGAACCCATCGTAAGTGATCTGTGAATAAGAAGTGAATCAACAATGAATCAATGAATCATTTTATTAAAGCAGAGTTTAAGAGTCTCTAGTTCTGTAGATTAATAAATACATCAAGTAATATTACGAAAATAGAAATCAGAATAAAATTTGTTTTCCCCCATATCCATGATAAAAACAAAACATTGCCAAAAATTCATCTGCCAAAATCATTTCCAGGCCACTAAAATGGATGTAAGTGCATTTGCATGTTCTTGTATTTGATCAGTTATGTCACAGGTCATGTTATCTTGAGTGTTTGTGTGTTCATAGATTGTCTCGCTGCATGGTGACAGAAGAAGGCTGTTGTTTTCTGGCTTCAGCTCTGCGTTCAAACCCCTCACACCTGAGAGAGCTGGATCTGAGCTACAATCACCCAGGACAATCATTAGTCGAGCTGCTCTCTGATTCAGACTACAGACTGGAAAATCTCAGGTATGTTTAACACTACAGTAACAATCATCCTGTCACGTGTAAATGTGTGCAGTATGAAGTCACTAAAAACTGTTACGGTTGATAGAGTTGATAGATTTTATAACTCCATTTGACAGACAGAGTAAGAGAGGGTTAATTGTGGCCTTAAAGTAAACTCTCATTGCTGTCAGAGACATTAAGCAAAAACAGATATAAGATTCAGGCTCAGTATAAATGTGAGGAAATTTTGTTTTGACCTCATGATGGTGAATGATTCAAACCAGCATTACTGCAGTTAGAAGATAAATAAAAGTTACTGATTAAAACACTTGCACAAATGAAAGGATATACAGTAGGTAGTCAACGACAACGCATATTACTGCCATAATTATCGTTGCAGTAATGCCGCAGAGGCAAATACAAATCAGTCAGATGTAAAACTCGTTCATGAAATCACCACCAGGTGGTGCAAAGGGATGCTTGACACTGTGTCAACATTTGTACTTGTGACATTTTTTTCACTTGTGAATTAAGATTAAAAAAAATATTACCAGTTTAATAACAATAATATTATAGCATTATAAAATTAAATCTCAACTAATTACTCTAAATGCTTAAAATTCGACTATTTTTACTAATTTCACTATTTGACTAGAGGTTAGAGTGAAATATAGGCTACAGTGATGGCAGCGCATGAAGAGTGCTACTTTTTACTGTACAGTATTAACCAGTATTTGTGTTGGGTATATTTATTTAGCCAACATTAGGCTACTGTCACAGATAAAAGTTTTGAAACTTAAATGTAGTAATTCAATGTTTATTAAATGATTATCTTTTTATGATACACATTGTGGAGTACTAAACAACCCTGCTCATGACACAGCGAAAAACATATCTGTGATTTAAAGAAATTGTAGATCTCTTAAATAAAACAAACTTACTTCATATTAGTTAAAATGTTGCACAGCATTTATTCGTTCCAGCGATTTAACTAAAAAATGAAGTAGTCGTCAAATGTTTGGTCTTATACGAAAAACATATGGAACTTTAAACCAAAGGAATAATTTGTAAAGATGCCGTCGTGGCAACGTCGGCGGTAGAAGTATTATTCTGGATGAGTACCATCTGTAGACACACAATGATCAGCGAATGTAAAGGTGTGTCTGTATGTCAAAGCTTGAGGATCTTATCCAGTGATAGAGGCTGTGACAGTGGACAGGACAGACAGAGGATCTCCAAGAGTCTTCATCAGGAAAGACACCAGCCTAATGAGTTTAGAGATATCGTTCGGCTAATTTAGTTCCTAATTTACTCATCTTCAGGTGTATACAAAGGTTATGACTTTCACATAATGTTTTTTTTTTTTAATTTGTGTTATGAAGTTACGCTCAGTTAAACTAAATAAAAGCTGTATGATGGGTGATAATAAATGTTGTCTGTATAACTGTATAAACAGAATGATGTGCACTACATTATGTGCTATTGCAAACTTGTAACACACTAGCTGGTCTTCTGACAATAACAGTGTATGTTTACAGAATGAAGCATGTCTCTCATAATTATAATAGATAATAGATCTTTTTTTGTTGTAGTGTGGATCACGGGGTGCGTTCAGGATTACTGAGGGACCACAGAAATGTAGAGCACACACCCACACACACATACAAACCTTAATAGCTGTTGTTTTGTTGTGTTACAGATGTTATAATCTCTCTTCTTGTGTTCAGATGCATGTGATCTCACACTGGATTTAGACACTGCAAACACTCATCTCACTCTGTCTGAGAGGAACAGAAAGGTGATGCATGTTAATGTGGAGCAGCCGTATCCTGATCATCCAGAGAGATTTGATGAGTGGTGTCAGGTTCTGTGTAGAGAGAGTCTGACTGGACGCTGTTACTGGGAAGCTGAATGGAGTGAGAGGGCTGATATATCAGTGATGTATAAAGGAATCCGTAGGAAAGGATGGTGTACTGACAGTTTGTCTGGATACAATGAAAAGTCTTGGAGTCTGAATTGTTTTCATAACAAATTCACTGTGAGACACAATGAGAACAGAAAAATCATACCAGTCCCTTCACATCCTTCTAACAGAGTAGGAGTGTATCTGGACTGGCCGGCCGGTCGTCTGTCTTTCTACAGCGTTTCTGACACAAACACACTCACACACTTATACACATTCAACACCACATTCACTGAACCCCTCTATGCTGGAATTGGAGTTTATCCTGATAGGTCAGTGTCTCTGTGTTAGTTTTAATGGCTTTCTCTGAAAAACTAGTGAGAAACACACAGTTGAGAGAAAGAAACACAAGCACATGATCTCTTTAACTTGCACAGCTTTCTCATGTCATAAATATGCATCCACACACTATCATGCAAAGTACACTTCTAAGGCTATTCAGAATGAAACAAAATCATTGAAACACTGGCTAATGTTTTGCTAAAATACCCTTTAGTGGTATAGTGATATAGCTCTATCTAACTATCCTTCAGCCTTTAATAGCCTTTAATCATGATTAATGTTTTATCCTTTAAATATATATTTTATCCCGTTGCTTCCAACCATTTACCAGATAGTTATGATTTACCGCTCTCGTTTTGATTTTTATAAACCAATGACCAATAAAATTTTTTTTTTGCAAAATGTGTTTTTCATGGTCCTGCACTTAGAGCAGAGTTGATGTGGGTTAATGCAAATAAAGAAAATGTGTCTAACCTCGACTTTGATTTTATACCTGGTTTTATTTTGAGAGTGTTGATAGTAGGGACACAGCTGTGAAACTTTTAAATTTAATTTTTTTACACATCTGTCAGTTTCTTGTTTCTTTGAAATACACGTGTGTAAATTGATGCATCCTTGTTTCCTCGCTCCTCCATCCTCCAGTTTGTTTGGAAATTGATCAAAGTCAGTCATCTTGAAAGACATCTCAATTCTTTAATTGTACTGGGAGGAAGTGAGGAGTAAGAAGTGAGGAAACTGTCAACATTTCAAAATATTGAGGGGATTTAGGCAGGGCTAGCCCATTTCTCTTTACCATTGTCTACTTGCAGCTCAGATTCTTTGCACTTGCATAAAAGCCAGCAGTTTAACAGGAATAGTTTTTGCTGAAGCAGAGTTGGTCACAAGTAAGGTTGCTAATGAGGCCCTTTTTTTTTTTTTTTAAATATATTTTTTTTAATTAATAATTATTATTATTTTATTATGATTATAGTGGAGGACCAAATAAAAAGATGTGCTATTTTCCAACCCCTTATTTTTAAAACTCCAAAGAGATCTTTTTGGGTACTTCTCAAAAAAAGCCAGAGGCCTTTTAAGGTTTACTTATGCTGTTTAGTCTGTTCCTCTGTATATAAAGTTAGGTAATGTTACTGAGCAGGTACTGTGCAGTTTTTATTTTATTTATTTTTTTAACATAATTTATTATATTACCATTTTTTTGTTAACATAAAGCCATGCCCTAAATACAGTTTATGTTGGATTTTCACTACATTGTGATAGTGTGACATAATGTCAAATATTTAAATAAATATGTTTAAATATCATTTTAAATATTTGTAAAATTTAATCTAATTTTATTTAATATATGAAACATACATAAATAATAATTAACAGATAATGAATTTCACTATTTAGACTAAAAAAAATAGATGTCCTTTCTGTATGTTACATTGTCACATGAAACGTGCAAATACTTTGTACTGGTATGGAAATATTTTTGTCAGAGTAAAAATGGACAAAGAAACCGACAATATTGTGTCTAAACTGTGAATTAGTCAATAATAATTTCTTGTTCATTGAAATGTTATAGAACAGTATCATCAGCTGGCAGCTGAGAAAGTGAAAAGAGATATACTTTATTTACATTTACAAGCTTGACAACTCAAAAGTGGGTACAAATCTTCTCATATGGACAGCTGTTGTTCTCTTTGGGTCTCTCAATAAATAACCAACCTGTATGTGAATAAATATAACTATTTTTTAACTCTAAAACAGGACAGACAGCCATTTTTCGTTGCTGTTTGAATAAGATAAAAAGAGCGCTTGATGAAGGGAATATTTAACTACAGTACAATGAAACCCAAACCTGCAGAAACCTGACAGCAATGAAGAAAGTCTTTAACAAATTAAAGACCTGTATGTGATGGTTGTGATGTACTGTAGATAAATGCAGACAGTCATTTGAAACTTTTTTTTGCAAAAAAGTAGTATGATAAAATATGGCTAAACATTAGAAATAATAATAAATTATTAAAAATAATTCAGTGTCACTGGTAAAAGTACCATGTTATTACCATTACTATACCATGGTATTTGGCACCAGGAAACATAGGGCCCTATTTTTATGATCTAAGTGCATGGTCTAAAGCGCATGTTGCAGGTCCACTTATAGGGCACATCCAAATCCACTTGCCACTTTAACGACAAAAAAAAAATGATCAGCACACCAGACGCATGGTCCAAAAGGCTTGTCCCTATTCTCTTAATGAGTCTTGGGTGTGTTTTGGGCGTAACATGCAATAAACCAATCAGACTTCCATCTCTCATTCCCTTTTCCTTTAAGAGCTTGCACCATGGCGGATTCGCTAGTTACATGGCTATTAATATTTGGCATGTTTGTGTGCTGCTGCGCATCTCTGTGTGTGTAATAAGCAGAGTGTATGCTCGTTGTGCACCTGCCTATGGGCAAATATGTGACCCTGGGCCACAAAACCAATCTTAAGTGTCAATTTTCAAAATTGAGATTTATACATCATCCGAAAGCTGAATAAATATGCTTTCCATTGATGCATGGTTTGTTAGGATATGACAATATTTGGCCGAAATACATACAAAAATCTAAGGGTGCAAAAAAAAATCTAAATACTAAAAAAATCACCTTTAAGTTGTCCAAATGAAGTTCTTAGCAATGCATATTACTAATTAAAAATTAAGTTTTGATATATTTACGGTAGAAAATTTACAAAATATCTTCACGGAACATGATCTTTACTTAATATCCTAGTAATTTTGGGCATAAAAAATGTATAATTTTGAACCATACAATGTATTTTTGGCTATTGCTATAAATATACCTGTGCTACTTAAGACTGGTTTTGTGGTCCAGGGTTACATGTTACAAACACGCCCTTTAAATGAATTTTAAAAATACTGCACCATTGACTTTAGACCAGGTTTTGTTGGTAAATGGCGCAATCGTTTTCGGTTTCCTCAAAATAGCAACGCACCAACAACTCACCTGAGCACACCTCATTTTCGGACCAGCATGCCCATGGGCGAAAAGATGGGCACAAGTGCATTTGCTATTTAAACAACCGGGCACTGGACGTGAAAATGATACCTGCATCGGGCTGAAACTATCAAAAAACACTTGCATCACGTCTGGCGTCGCATTATGCCAGGTGTATGATAGGGCCCTTATTGTGTGTGTGTTTGTGTATTCTAGACAGAACATTGTGATCACATTATTGTGATCCAAATAGTTTGTTTATTATAAGTCATTTAATATTTTTTTGTTAAAATAATTATATATGAGATCACAAACCTGGATTAGAGGTGGATATAAATGGTAGAAAACCACCGTACATGTTCACATACTTCAAGACATGTTGTTGTCATCTTAGCGTAGATAAAGTGAGATCATTACTGTAAACAAACTTTTGTATTTGTATTTGGATGAGATGTGAAAGAAATGAAGAAAACAGATTCACTTGTGCAGGTGTTTTACAAATGACCAGCTTTGTTTTCCTTTCTTACAGGTAAAAAAAAATAAACCAGTTGAACCTGTTGGTCAAAAGAAAACTATTTCAACAGACCACCTTTTGTGAAAGGAAGAACGTTAACAACATCAGGACAGAAAAGCTGTTTGTGAATAATGTGAATGAATTTGAGAACACATCGGTTTAATGCTGCTATCTAGAGACAGAATGGATGTATAAACTTTATGAAGTTTGTGTTTGATCTTCATTATTGAAACAGAGGTAGGTTTGGAGAACACATTTATGGATTAATTCTCATGCATTGTCAAATCAATATGACTGCATGTGTAAATGTTCATATTTCTATCCTACTGTCATAGGCGAATATTTACAAAAACTTTACTTGCTACTGAAACGAGTTCTTACTCTTGGCAGCCTTTAAGTTTCAGACTGACTGTTGTTACTGAAACTGTTGAACTAAGAGTTGAACAGTGTGTGACAGGTGGTTATTCATCCAAAGCTTTGTGGTTCAAAGCACGAATCAGTTTATGAGACTATCTGAAAGTATAGTTTGTTTTACTATATATTTTAATATTGTGTAGCATAATAATTCATACAGGAGTTTTTTTAGGAGTTTCTATGCAGTTGTATATTTATTGTCTATTTCTACAGCACTGCCTGTAAAATATATAAGAAGAGAGAGGATGGAGAATGTTCACACACATAAAGCAGCACCTCCAGAACCCAGCTGTGTGTCTGTGAAGAGTGACAGATCCATGGATTATCCACCTCAATTGAGTGGTGGAGCAGTGACCACTGACTCTGAGTGAGTATAAAAACAATGTCTTGTGTGATGTAAAGAGAATATAATTATCTCACCTTCTTACTTGCTTCTTTGTGTGTAACACAATCAACATAAAGAAATGGGGATTTGCACTCAAAAATCCAAATTCATTATTTTTATTAATCACATGGGTGAAAAAAATACACTGTGTGTGAAGTTATTTAGTGTATTCACCCATTATTTTTGCAATTAATGTCAGCATTATCACAGGCATTTAACAAAGTGAGATATAAAGTTTTTTTTAATTGATTGTAAATTCTCTCTTTATGTGATGTATGTGAAAAGGAAGAAAACTGGTTTACCTGTGCATGTCTGATAAACCATCAACATTGTTTTTCTGCTCTCTTTCTGATCTTATCTTATCTCTTTCTTGAAAAGATATGAAACAGGCTGAGAAAACTTGCTGATCTGGTGATTAGATAACTAAACTGAAACTATTTCAGCTTTTCATACTTCTTAATAAAGAACAATTTAAAAGCATCTCAACCATAAGATCTAAGATACTAAGATCTGTTTTGGTCAACTGTGTGCAATGTTGGTCCTAAATGCTGCTTCTCAAACCAACACTAAACTATGGAAATCTGTTTTAGATTTAAAATACAATACAGAACAATAAATCTAATTGTGATACTTATACTAATGTAACCAAAATAAGTGAATCGCACCAAAAAGGATGAATATGTTCTGCTTAAGCCAACACCTATGAGGTCAGAAATAAGTCACAATTTTGAGAGATAAAGACTAAATAATGAGAAACAGAGTCAGAAGGTTTAAAATATTTGTATCATTCTGAACTGTGGTTTCTGTCTTTCTGTCTGTGTTAGAGTCCAACCCCCCATTTTGAGAAAACAGAAACCAGTTCAGCCATTTTGAAGAATGTGAACAACGTGAGAGATGATTTAAAAAAAACTGTGGCTTTTGCTGTCACACTGAAATAAATATGGAACTATTGTGTAAAGTTGTATTAAATTGGTTTCATATTGTATTTATTGATCTGAATTTGATGAGTGATTTCTCCAAAATTAAATGAGCACAACAGGGTAGCAGAATCTGTAACTTTGATTTAATTCATAACTGTTTTGAAAAAAAATTATAATGAAAAAACAACTTGTCGTTTTATTTAGCAACTAATTATATTGGTGAATTATTCATTAAAATAACTCAAAATGCCTTCAGAATATAATGTTTTGCAATATTGGCTTAAATGTTGATTCTGTCATTTTGTTTTTCTGATTATCTGTAGCTCATACTTATTATACAGTAAGTTCAAGTACAGGCTGCAGAGAAAGCTGAAACTGTATTTTATTTTCTACTGCTTCTCTTCTTGAGTTATTGACACTGGAATATTAAAATATTCTCTTACAAAAATGTACAAAATACAGTAGTCACTATTGTTACTGTATCAAACTTTTAAACTTCAAAAGCAACTATAATACAGAACATTAGTAGACATTAGTAATATTTATTGATGGAGGAAAAATTGCATGTTGCAGCAGCATTACTGACACTACGATAGTGTAAAATATACAGAAAATAATACACAGTTAACTGAAAATACAGAGGATTCCAGTACAGTACCAAAAATACACCACCGTAACATAGGCTGAATAATCCTTAAAAGTGTGATGCAAATTGTGCAAGTAATGCATAAAGCAGTTGTGATAGATTTATCATATCCAAGTCCACTCAAAGTTGGCTCTGGCATCAATAAAAACATACTGTGTGGTCAGAGGAATTGTGTGAAGTTTTGTGCTCTGTTTAGACTGTGTTTGCAAGAATAAATAAAAAACAATAGTTTTTGATATTATATGGCATAAGTTGTAGTTGACAAGAATTCAGAAAGAAATAATAATAAAAACAACAACTAAGAATTCAGTTGTTTCTTTTGTATGCCTTAAAATGTAAATTCTGGTGTATTTTTATTGTCTATTTCTGCAGCACTGCCTGTAAAATGAGTCCCTGTGAGAAGAGAGAGGAGGAGGAGGATGTTCAAACACATAAAGCAGCATCTCCAGAACCCAGCTGTGTGTCTGTGAAGAGTGACACATCCATGGATCATCCATTTCAGTTCAGTGATGGAGCAGTGACGTCTGAGACTGAGTGAGTATAAATGTGATGGTTTGTGTGATGTAAAGGGAATATAATTATACACAGTTATTGTATTAAATAGCCTCCTTACTTGCTCTCTGCTACACCTTTTTAGATAATGTATTATATATAACTGATGCCTAAGTTTAACACAATGAACATTAAATAATCCAATGGGAATATACACTTAAAATATCTAAGTTCTTTATTTTTATTAATCATATGGGGAAGAAACTTCTGTCTCTCAGGCCTTCTTTATTGTGTGAAGTAATTTAGTGTCTCCACCCACTATTTTTGCAATTAATGTCTTGATAACATCAGCACAGTCGTTGAACAAAGTGCAAATCAGTTACACATCATCAATATCCAAAAACACAAAACACAATAAGCAATCAATGACATGGGCATCATTAAGCTTATCATCACTATACAAAATCCAATTTTACACACTCAAGAACCACAGTGTGCTCAGTAGAACTGTTGCACTACTGGAGTCTTTATGGGGGAGTGTTCTTATTACACGGCTATAATAACAAGGGATAATGATAATACATCCCTTACATAAGAGAGATGGCCTGTGGAAAGGCACAAGTGTTCTTATGTCTTATTGTTCTGGTGGCCGGAGCTCTGTAGCACCTACCAGAGGAGAGAAGTTTAAAAAGGGAATGGCTTATGTGTAGGGTGAGTGATGATTTTGCCTACCTGTTTCCTCACTCTGGTGGTGTACCTCACTCTGGTGCACCAGTGATTTTCTCAACTCTCCTGACAAGTGCCATCATATTTATTCATACTGAACAGTTTCCAATTTTACAGACACACACACACACACACACATGTTGTGTTTACATGTTTTATGGGGACATTCCATAGGCGTGATAGTTTTTATACTGTACAAACCCTATTTTCTATTGCCCTACACCTACCCTACACCTAAACCTAGCCCTCACAGGAGACTGTGCACAATTTTACTTTCTCAAAAAAACTCATTCTGCATGATTTATAAGCCTGTTTCCTCATGGGGACCTCACAAATGTCCCCACAAGGTCAAAATTTACTGGTATTACTATCCTTGTGGGGACTTTTAGTCCCCATAACGTGATAAATACCAGGTGCACACACACACACACACACACACACACACACACATTTTTTATTTAAAAATAAAATTCCATAGTTTTTGTATGCACAAAATTATTAGTGCCCCATAGTCCTTGTCTTTTGGAGCACTTCACCGTTTTGAAAAGTGTGTAATTTAAGTGATTCATGTATGTGTATATATATATATATATATATATACACACACACACACACACACACATATATATATATATATATATATATATATACACACTACTAATAATAAAAAAGCTAATAATAGTAGTAATAATAATAAGAAGAAGAATTTGTCAATATAATAACATAAGACTTTTAGCATTTAATGAGACATGAATTATATATCCATTTATATGTCAGCCTTTCTTGAAAGTTACTTTTTCTGATTGTCTGAAATCTGTCACATATGTGGTGTATTTCTCTGAAGGACTTAATTCACAAAATGCACTAATGATGTAGTAATTATTAAGGTTAAAATTGAAATAAAGTTTTCTTAGATTTTTTTCCCCCACCCATGGATCACAAATAGTGTTACTTGTGTATAAGTCAGTTCTACTGTTTTCCATGAAAATGTGGTGTAATAATAAGAGTAAAGTAATAATAAAATTACACCACTAGACTATCATGTCTCACAGTCAGTGCCAGAGCTGTCACTTTCATGCAGATGGAGTTGTGCACAAAGAGCTGAATAATCATTTTAGACTGTAGAAATTCTAGAATGTGGTGTCATTTAATTAGAGATGAGATTATGGTGTACATTCTTTTTTTTTTTTTTAAGATTTTATTTTTGCCATTTTTGCCCTTATTGGCCAAAACAGTGCGGAGTATTGACAAGAAGCCAAGTGGGAAAGAGAAGAGGATGTGATCAGGAAAGACCATGAGCTGGGACTCAATCTCAGGACATATGAAGCACAACCACGCTACATGTCTAAGCGCTGCCCCCAAGGCTGTCAGCTCTGGCAATGCTTGAATATTTGATTTTTTTTATTATTATTATTATTTTAATGCTGCTTCACAGTTTTTCTGTTTATCTCACTGGTTCTGCAGAGTGAAAAAAGATGATGTGATCAGATCAGATCAGCAGAGTCTGACCTGCACTGACTCCGACAATCAGACCCTCATGAGTCAGATAGTCAGAGACAAACACAAAACCAGCATGAAGAATAAGTATGAGAGCATACCTGAAGGAATCAAAGTAGAAGAGAACCGAACCCTCTTGAACAGGATCTACACACAGCTCTACATCATAGAGGGACAGAGTGAAGGGATGAATAAACAACATGAGGTTTTACAGATGGAGAAAACACCCAGAACACAAGACACTCCAATCTACTGCAATGAGATCTTTAAACCCTTACATGAACCAAGCTTTGAGGGGAAAGACAAAATCAAGACTGTTCTTACTAAAGGCATCGCTGGAATTGGAAAAACTGTCTCTGTGCAGAAGTTCATTCTGGACTGGACTGAAGGAAAAGCCAATCAGGATGTAGATTTCATGTTTGTGCTTCCATTTCGAGAGCTGAACTTGATTAAAGATCACCAGTACAGTTTTCACAGACTTCTGCTGGACTTTCATCCTGAACTTCAAGATCTGAACTCAAAGAATTATGAAGACTGTAAAGTTGTGTTAATCTTTGATGGTTTGGATGAAAGCAGAATTACTCTAATGTTTTCAGATGGTGAGCAAGTTAGTGATGTGAATGAGTTTTCATCAGTGGGTGTGTTGATGTCAAACCTCATCAGAGGAGAGCTGCTTCCCTCTGCTCTCATCTGGATCACCTCCAGACCAGCAGCAGCCAATCAGATTCCCTTAAAATATATCAACCGTGTGACAGAAATTCAGGGATTCAATGATTCTCAGAAGGAGGAATATTTCAGAAAGAGAATCAGTGATGAGCATCAAGCCAACAGAATCATCTCACACATTAGAAGATCAAGAAGCCTCAACATCATGTGTCACATACCCGTCTTCTGCTGGATCTCAGCCACTGTGCTTCAAAACCTCCTGAAACAAGATGAGAGTGCAGAAATCCCTCAAACTCTGACTGAAATGTACATCCACTTCCTGCTGACTCAAATTAACATGACGAAACAGAAGTATGATGAGAGAGATCCAGAGAAAGTCCTAAAATACAACAGAGATGTGATTGTGAAACTTGCTGAACTGGCTTTCAATCAGCTGATGAAGGGCAATGTGATGTTCTATGAGGAGGACCTGATTGAGAGCGGCATAGATGTCACTGATGCCTCAGTGTATTCTGGGATTTGCACTGAGATCTTTAAGGAGGAATCTGTGATTCATCAGAGAAAAGTCTACTGCTTCATACATCTGAGCTTTCAGGAGTTTCTAGCTGCATTCTTTGTGTTATACTCACATGTAGTCAAGAAAAAGAAATCACTTAAGTTGTTTTTGAAAGAAGTATATCAGCAGTACCGTCGGGAATACAGTCTGTATGAAGTACTAAATTCAGCAGTTCATAAATCCTTACAGAGTGAAAATGGACACCTCGATCTTTTCTTGAGGTTTTTGTTGGGCGTCTCACTGGAGTCCAATCAGAGATTCTTGCAGGATCTACTGACACACACAGTGAACAGCTCAGAGACCATCAAGACAATCACACAGTACATTAAAGAGAAAATCAAGGTTGATGAACGCCTCTTAGCTGACAGATGCATGAATCTGTTCCTCTGTCTGCTGGAAATGAAGGATCAGACTCTGTCCAGAGAGATTCAGGAGTTTGTGAAATCAGAGAATCACTCTGTGAATAAACTCTCTCTATCTCACTGCTCAACAATCGCCTACATGATTCAGATATCAGAGGAGGTGATGGATGAGTTTGATCTGAAGAAATACAACACTTCAGATGAGGGTAGAATGAGACTGATACCAGCTGTGCTGAACTGCAGAAAAGTTCTGTGAGTATTAATTGATATGATTTGACGGAGGATTGTAATTCCTCCATCAAATCATGACACATTTTTTTGGCATGACAATAATTTAAAGCGAAATCAGAAGCTGTTTGAAGATGACACATGTTTAGCCCTTCCTGATTCTAAACAATGTGTAACCTGTAAGAGTCAGAGGGGTCATAAGCATGTACACAGTTTAGTAAAGTTTAGTACAATGGATTGTCATTTTATTTCTCCCTGAGGATCACTTAGTTTGTTTTTTATTCATCTTAGGTTTACAGAGTGTACACATTTATAAACATCTGTAAATCGGTCAATTTCACATTCTTTTTACTACTTTTTAAATGTTCAAAGATTTAGATAATTTATGACCAGTTCTTCCTTCTGTAAAGAGATCCTAAAATAAACTCACTGCATAAATTTATTCTTCATATCCCCTTTTTATTGGATTCATTCTGTTTTGTAGACTTGCTGACTGTAATCTCACTGCTAAGTTCTGTAAAAGCTTGTCTTCATCTCTACAATCTTCAAACTCACTGAGAGAGCTGGACCTGAGTCACAATAATCTGCAGGGTTCAAGAGTGAAGTTTCTGTCTGATGGACTGAAGAGTTCACATTGTCAACTCAACATATTGAGGTTTGGGATATTCACTGAATTATAGTTCAATCCAGAGACAATAAATTGACCTAACAGACCTATCACTGTATTTCAAAATATGAGCCAGTCACTCTTGGAATTGCATGTTTTGGAAAGATACATGAGAATATTTGTACTTTTTTCCATTTAGATTATTATGCTGTAAACTCACTGGTCAGTGCTGTGAAAGTTTGTCTTCATCTCTACAATCATCAAACTCACTGAGAGAGCTGGACCTGAGTCACAATAACATGCAAGATTCAGGTGTGGAGTTTCTGTCTGATGGACTGAAGAGTTCACACTGTCAACTCAACATACTGAGGTAAGAACAACAGATTGAGGTTCACTTGGTTATGAAATTAAAGAGATAATGTTTATTTATATATGTATGATTAAGACTGCAAACTTTCCCTCTTACAAAGGGACCTATTCTATCTAACAGAGAACACTGCTCCAGACCTGCCTAAAAAATGCCTTAAACAAAGTCCAAAAATTACTTTCCGCAGGGATGCAGACATGTCACCTTTCTGAAAAATTCACAATTTTGAATTCAGCATGGGTCATTTGTATGAATCGTGTATATCTGGACAGTTTTTAAAATTGTTTCGGGGAGTGGGTCTTTTTACAGTACCAACTCATTTCTGTGTCTGCACAAAGTCAAACGCTTTCAAGCACTCCTGTATATGTGCGCTCTGCTAAATTTTTTTACGTGATTCATTGCTATGATTTACAGTAATAACTGCATCAGTGGATGGAACAAATCATCTGACAAGCCCATGTCAAAATGGGGCTGTCCATTAAGTGATACAGAGTAACAAAACTATGGTTGCAACAAGTAGAACTTGTTTCTTTAAAGAAAACTTTCTTACTTAAAGAAAAAAATAATAATAATATAATAGCTTTTAATGCCTATTCTGGTCCTGTGTTCTGCCTTGGGAAATGTGGACAATAATGTCTTTATTAAACTCCCTGTGTATAAAAATCCAAAACACGACAAGATCTACTAACTGAAAATTCTAAATTCTGATGAAAAATAAATACTAGTCATGTGATTAATACCATGTGCAATACACAAAAACATTTTAACGTACCATCTTCATCTTTATTGAACAGTTTTCCATGTTGTGTTTTAGACTTGCTTACTGTAATCTCACTGATCAGTGCTGTGAAAGTTTGTCTTCATCTCTACAATCATCAAACTCACTGAGAGAGCTGGACCTGAGTAACAATGACCTGCAGGATTCAGGAGTGAAGATTCTGTGTGATGGACTAAAGAGTTCACATTGTCAACTTAACATACTGAAGTAAGAAAAACAGATAAAGATTTGGTTGTAAAATTAAATTTGCTCTCTGCTCTGGTCCTGATCTCCTGTGTGTTTGTAATGTATATCAGCAGACCACTGTGTTAGATGCCTTTGGTTTGTATTTGCTTAAGCATGTTGTTATAAAGAGACAAACAGAAAATGTTACTGAGACCAGTTATGCTTAATCAGCACTATTATGTTGAGTAAAACAATGAACCCAGAGTTACTCCAAATTAACTGAACCTGTTGGAAAAAGGTGACACATTGATCACAATGAGTCATTTGATTTAAAGCAGGGTTGCAAGAAATCTGAACTTTCGCAGTCCCAGATGATGTGATGTTGAGTGTTCATGTGTGTATTTGTAGATTGTCTGGATGTATGGTGACAGAGGAAGGCTGTTGTTATCTGTCTTCAGCTCTGAGTTCAAACCCCTCACACCTGAGAGAGCTGGATCTGAGCTACAATAACCCAGGACAATCATTAGTCAAGCTGCTCTCTGATCCAAACTACAGACTGGACAAACTCAAGTATGTTCAACACTAACAATCATCTTGTCATGTGAAAATATGTGCAGTATAAAGTCATTAGAAACTAGTCCCTGCATGCAGGACGTACTGCACAGAAAAATAAGAATGTGTCTTGACAGTTACTGTAGTTAAACAGATACAATCAAGAAGTATTTCTGATTATTAAGTGGATTACTTAGAATTTTACTGTCATTTGTTTAGTTTCATATATAGTCCTTTCTGTTGGAATGTAACATGATATGCATTGTGAGGAGTGTTTGAGCAGCAGTGAAACACTTATGATGAGTGTTAAAGTCTTACTAGTAGGCAGAGAGCACTGTTATGAGTGAAAATTGGTACTGTACATGAGGAAGTTCTCCTTGGAAATTTCTTATAGTAGCATCTTTCTTTCTATTCTAAAAAGTGCTACGAAAGATGAATCCAGAAAATACACAACAATATATTTTTTGGCTAATTCTATTTTAGGTATTTTTAAATTAAGAAAAGATATAAAGTATGAGAAATTCAATGAAAAGAATCCACAAACAATGTGAGATGAGTGTTTTGTGTGCTGATAGTACTTCGTCATATTTAAGTTAGCACATTAAAACTCTTGTCTCTTAATTTGTCTCAATTAAAGCAGCATTGCTACAGTTGTCAAAAGGGCACTTGTGTATGAATACATTGTCTGAAATATGAAAACAATCAATATCATCTTCAAATTGTTTTTTTGATGTCTGTCACCATTGTTATCTTGCAGAATTTACATGTTTATTAGTGAGGTAATTTACTGGAGTCTGTTGCTGTTTTTTATATTGTCTTATTCGCTCCCATGTCTTAGTTGCAAAATAAATAGGTTTGAAAAAACTGTTTATGCAAACAATATTGCCTAGAAACTAGATAGAATGCAGAGTGACTTAAGGATATACAACAAATTACTTAACTGTACAACTGTACTATATATATTAAAACTTCATTTAAAATATTTAAAATAAACATAATTTATTTTTATTTACTTATTTACTTTAATAAGTGCATAATTCATAAATATGGCCAACAAGCATCTATTATGCAGTCTCTGGTTTACAGAAATTATTGGGAGCTAATCAATGCAAAGCAAGCTGAACTGCATCATTCTGCAACGCTGCAATGCTCATAGGAGTATTTGCTGTGATCTTAATATGAAGAGTTCAGATGCAAAACCAGCTAAAAGCTATCTCGGTCAGAAATAAGATAATGATACTGAGTGAATGCTCCTAACACATATTATACGTCCATCAAATACTTTTACTTCAAACTCGCTAAATTCCAGCCTCAGCCCAATCAGAAGCACCAGTACCTACATAGAAACCTATACAAAGTAGCCAGAAAGAAATTCTCATTTTAAACAAATACACCAGATGGATTTAGAGGCTTTTGCATCTGAGCTCTTCAAATGTTAAGAAGACTTTAATAGATATGTGCAATAAATGCAATAATATGTGCAATATAGATATTTAGATTAAGTTACTCACCTTGAGTAATCTTAGAAATTATGCTAGTTTACTGTAATCTGTAGTGGAATAAATTCTAAAAGTAACCCTTCCAACCCTGTGTGCACTATAAAGTCTTTAAAATTCATACATTTTGTGTAATGAGTGACTTCTTTCATTTTTATAGTGTGGATCATGGAGGAGAGTTCAGGATTACAGCAGGACTGCAGAAATGTAGGTCACACAGACACACACACCCCAAGATCATTGTGCTATAAATGTTATAATCTGTCGTCTTTTGTGTAGATGCACGTGATCTCACACTGGATTTAAACACAGCACACACCCGTCTCACACTATCTGAGGAGAACAGAAAGGTGACACTTGTGACAGAGAAACAGCCGTATCCTGATCATCCAGAGAGATTTGATGAGTTTCTTCAGGTTATGTGTAAAGAGAGTCTGTCTGGACGCTGTTACTGGGAGGCTGAATGGAGCGGGTTTGCGGTTAATATTTCATTGACATATAAAGGAATCAGCAGAAAAGACAAGAATAATGACTGTAGGTTTGGATACAATGAAAAGTCCTGGAGTCTGAACTGTTTTGATAACAGTTTCAATGTCTGTCACAATAGTAAAATCACATATATACCTGCCCTTCCATGTCGCTCTAAAAGAGTAGGAGTGTATCTGGACTGGTCAGCTGGCACTCTCTCCTTCTACAGCATCTCTGACACACACAAAATAACACCATTACACACTTTCAGCTCCTCATTCACTGAACCACTCTTTGCTGGATTTGAGGTTGATAATAGCTCCTCAGTGTCTTTGTGTGAGATGAAACAGCTTCCTGTGAGAAACAACTGAGACACACAGATGAGAGAACTTACATTACTTACATTATCTCTGTCTTTAACTCAAGCAGCTGTAAACCCTTTCTTTTTTCTAATTTCAGTGTGGAATAGTATAGAAACACAGACATGTTGACTTTGGTCTTAATGAGTTACACCACAGATTCTGTTGTGTTTTTATAAAGACATTTGAATGTGGCTCAACAGGAGTTTTGTCTTTCTGAGTAACACCTTGAGGAAGATTTAGTTTCTTGCTCACAGAAAACAGTTGTTAACAAGAGCTTGCTCTGTTACTATAGTGACTAAGGATCGTCAGAGCTCATCTTCTAAAGACACTTCATTACAAATGTTAAATGCTGAGGAGTTCATCTAATATAGATGAACACTGACAAATTTAGTATAGATTTCCATATTAAAGGGGTCATGAATGGCCCGTTCAACAGGCAATACAGGCGGTCGCCTAGGGCCCCACGGCCGCAAGGTTATCAGTTGGATTCCTAGGGGCGTTCGACTTGAAGTGGCGCTGCGCAGAAAGATCCATGTTTAAAATCAAAGTACCGCAATGCTTTTAAAACGCTTTTGCGGTACTTTAATGTCATACACTGGTCAGCTGTGCAAAGCGCAACTTCAAGCCACACGCGCCTTCTGACTACATAACTAGGGTGACACACCAGGGCTGTACAGTGCGGCATTCCTCAGTAGAACGCGTGCATGGATTTTGCATAAGTTTGAGTTTGTTTGAAAACCTGTTGTCTATTGAAAACATTTTAATGACATGTTTTTGCTCCAAATTCATTTAATAACAGTGGTTAAACAGTGGTTAAAACAGTGGTTCTCAAAGTGTGGTACGAGTACCACTATAGTGGTATGCAAAGGAATCACTATATTAAATATAAATTAATGTTAAAACACAAAGGGTTGGTTTCACAGACAGGGCTTAGATTAAGCCAGGATTAGACCATAGTTCAGTTAGGTCATTAAAGTAATTTTTATAAACATGCCTTATAAAAGACATGAGTGGTGTGCATCTTGAGACGAAACAAGGCCTACAGTAATTCAAGATCCATCAGTGCAAGTTTCTTTCGGTTGAAACAGCTCAGACCTGCATTTTAGTCTGGGACTATGCTGAGGTCTTGTCTGTGAAACCGGGGAAATGCATTTTACATTTTTTTTTTTTTTAACATTTAAATACAGTGCAGTTTTTATGTAACTTTCAGGTACAACATGTTTTAATTTAACCATTCTCTAAGTTTTTTATTTACCTGTTTGTAAGCACAGTGCAGTGTTAATGTTTAAACTGTGTATTTAAAATATTAAAGTGGCTGACAACAAAAGTATTAAGAATAAAACCAGAATAAAAAGCTGTATAATACACTACAGTATTTTAATGTTGGTCGTTATGGTGGTACTTGGAGAGACAAATATTTTCTGAGGTGGTACTTGGTGTAAAAAATTTGAGTTTAATGCAGCTATGCAAAAGCATATACCTTTGTCCATATTAATGATTGCCTGTATGAATTAAACATTATATTACATGTATGCACTCACTACTGCTCACAACACCTTATTTTAGGTAAAAGTAGGAATAATAATACTTCTTTCTAAGTTTTTTCTCCAGTGTAAATGAGTTTTTCTCCTCTCTCTCAGTGAAGAGTAAGGTCTGTTTTGTTTTGTTTTGTTTTGTTTGCTTGTTTTTGTCAAAGACCTTTAATCATAATTTATTTTGTAATAAATCCTTATACCTTTCTAAACATTTATAGTTACAGTAGGCCTCCGGCATGTTAACAGGTCATGCTGCAGTTTTCTGTAAAGTATATTGATAATTATTAAAAATAATTACTGTTTGGCCAAACTGTGCAGCCTTACAAACAGGCACAACAATCTCAGTGTTCTTTATCATTTTTGGTAAAACCTTTTCTTTACAGTTCAGATTTTGTTGTTACGGTTTAGATTTTGGAATTCACTTAATATTGTCTTCCAAAATGGAGTCTTGTTACACATTAATGCTATTTTAATGAAAAAATGAAAGAGAGATTGAAGTGAAGAAATCAAGAACCAAACAATATCTTTCTGGAGCTGGAAAAACGGATGTTTTGACTTGTGTAAACATAATTGCTGTAGTATTTGTTTTATACATGCAATGATGCCCATAATCACAGACAGACTTGTCATATAAGGAAAACTTGAGCCACATTTAACATGTTATGTGTTTTTTTTTTGTGATCATCAATCAATCCTTAAAAACAATTAGAATAGCCTACAATTCTTATCATTTATGAATATTAGTAAGCCTATGTTTATTTTGTTTATGCTCTGTTTATGTTATTTAGTTTTTGTGTATACTTCATTTATATTTTATTTATTTGTTTTCATGTGTATCTGTTTACTTAAGCTCACTTACACTCCTATTTTTTTGTTCATTTGATTAAATATTTTTACATATGTTTGTTGAATGTGTTGCAATTAATGCAAATTCACAATTTTATGTGCTTTCTCTTTACTCATCAAATTTCTATCACAGTTTTTTACATTAGGGCTTATTTTCATTATCTTGCCCCACAAACCTACAGGCCAGCACTGCTGTACATATTTAGGACTGTAAATCAATATGGTGGCTAGTTATGATATCCCTGAATTAGCTATGTTTTGTGAAAGACTAAGTGCCGTTCATGTTGATTGTCTTATTCTCTCTCTGTGACACACACACAGACACACTCCCTTATACAGTTATGCATAAAAATACCACAGAAAGTTAGTCAATGTCAGATAGTGACAGTTTTCACCTCTAAAAATCAGCATGATTACAAATGTGATACTGATTTTAAGCAACAGTTCAATAAGCAACTTAACACTTAATAAACCTTTTAGATGCCATATTGCATATTTTTACTCTATTCTAAACAGACACAGCACTGTTTTGCATCCTGAATGAATCAACCATTTTAAAGCTGCAGTCTGTAAGTTTTGCCTCTTTGTCGCCATCTCTGTTTGAAAACCTGCAATTGCAGTTATTTGTGGAATTATTTTTCTTGCGTGGGTTGTGCACATACTGACAAGAGACTGAAAGTGAAGGTAAAAGCTGTGTAATTAAATCTCTGTGTGTGATCCACAGGGTGCCGTGATGTTTCTGTGATCCTTAACTTTGTCATTGTCATAGTGTATGTGAAATGGAAGAAAACTGGTTTATCTGTTAACAGTCAACATTGTTTCTGTTTTTGTTTTGTGAATTACAGAAAATAGCAGAAACTGATTGAACCAAAAATAAAGATAAACAGATAAAGATAGTGAAACTATTTCAGCAAACAGGCTGTTTTTTTGTTAAAGGAAGAACATGAACAACTTCAGGAGAGAAAAGCTGTTTGTGAATAATGTCAATCAGTTTGAGAGCAGTTCAGTTTAATGCTGGTATCTAGAGACAGAATGGATTTATGATCTGAATTAAGTTTGTGTTTGCTGATCTTCATTGTTGAGACAGAGGTAAGTTTGAACCAACACATTTCTGGATTCATTTTTATGTCTATTAATATTTAATATCATGTAAATCCATGTGTAATAATCTATCTGAAGGTGATCAGTAATCCTCAGAAATGAGCTCAACAATGTTACAGCAGGAGTCTGAGAATCATAATGGACCCTTTTCACATTTCAGGTCTGGATGTGAACAAACTATATCAAGTAGGGCTGGCTGGTATGACAGTATATATCATGGCAGTTGTATAAAGTGTCTGTTAGTGTATTTTGCTATAAGGTTTATATTGCGGTATGCAAATGTATCTGCATTGCACAGTACTAAAAGTTATATACTCTTTAGAATGATAAAGAAACATGCTTGAATGAGAAAATAAAGAGCAGGATGTGCTTGATGTGATCGAGGTGTTAGACTAGTGGCGGCTGATGGAATGCTAAACAGTTAAAGAAAATTATTAAGAGCACACAAAAATATTAAGACTAGAATTTAAGAGTCTTGTGTTTTACCAAGTTCAGTATTATGTTTGAGGATGATTATCTCAAATTGTTTGTGTGTGTGTATGTGTTAAACAAAAGAAAGGTTTGAAACAATGTGAGGATGAGTAAATGATGACAGAATTTAAGTTTTTTGGGTGAACTATCCCTTTGTTTTTATTTTAATTATCATTATTATTATTATTATTACATTTTGTTAATGAAATGATACGCTGAGAAATTATGAGTCATTCACTCATTCAATTTGATTCATTTAAATGGCTGATTCATTCAGGAATGAGGTGAATGATTCTTTTTATAAATGGGTCTTTGAATCATTGATTCACATGATTCGTTCAAAACGCAGATTCATTCAGAAACTAAACACAGCTGTGTTGCTTGGTGACACACGATAATTCTGCCATGGCTTCAAAGATATTATGTTCTCTGCGAAATTGCAAAAATATAACACAATATCAACTTCTTCTTTACTGAATTGTTGTATAAAATCACATTTAAGCTTGTGATAGACAAAATCAGCACTTGTGTCATATTGCTCTTGCTGCCTGTGATATTGTGTAATATGTGATATATATACTGCAATTATGAGACAAAACACATACAGGGGCATTTTTTTGAACCAATATCTTGAATTATAGGGCACAACGGCATCTATGGAGTTGTTGCCCTGCATCATATTTGATAACAGTCAACTATATGAAATATAAGTTGATACACAGGTCTGGAGGTGGGGCCAGCGCGTTAACTCCGTTAAAATATTTTAACCGTGTCATTTTTCATAACTAATTAAGTTTTCTTAGCAAAGGTTTTCTTACTCTTCACCCATTGAAGTACTTGCAGATAAAATTCAGTGTGGCTTGTGCAATATTTTGTTGATATGTAGCATAAGTGTAACTATCTATTTTTAAAGCACTGCCTGTGAAATGAGTCTCTATGAGAGGAGGGAGGAGGAGGAGGAGGTTCACACACATAAAGCAGGATCTCTAGAACCCAGCTGTGTGTCTATGGAGAGTGTTGCATCCATGAATAATCCCAATAATCTCAGTGATAGAGCAGTGACCTCTGATCCTGAGTGAGTATAAACAAGGTGTAATGTGATAAACACATCATGAACACAGCTACATATTGTCCCTAGACTGTCACCTGTCCAAAAAAAAAGGTGCATGACATCTTTCATTATGCCTTAAGAAATAATTAATCACTTGGCCTTCCATAATAATATGTTTTAACAGTGGTAAACCAACTTCTGGCACTTCTGTGTGAATGTGGTTTAATTTAAAAGCCACATTTGTGCTGGAATTATGTCTTATATGTTTTTCTGGATTTAACTACTTTGTATATGGAACCATGGTGCACACTCACAAAAATGGTCTTCTTTAAATGTTTCATTTTACATTCTTTATTGTGTACAGCGAAGAAGGCCTTGAGCCAAAACATTTGTGTTTTGTCCTGCTGGTAATCATTGTAAAATAAAAGGTTAAAAGAAGACTATTTTTGTGAGTGCAGATCACGGTTTTATATATGAAAAATTCACACTTTGTCACTATTTTATTTAATTGCTTCTGCAGAGTGAAAAAAGATGTGATTAGATCAGTGACGCCCCGTCTGACTTGCACCGACTCGGACTGTCAGACCCTCATCAGGCAAAGAGTCAAAGACCAACACAAAACCAGAATGAAGAACAAATATGAGATCTTATTTGAGAGAATCAAACTACAAGAGAATCAAACCCTGCTAAACAGGATCTACACACAACTCTACATGATAGAGGGAGAGAATGGAGTGAATAAAGAACATGAGATTTTACAAATGAAGAAAACAGCCAGAACACTAGACACTCCAGCCTACTGCAATGACATCTTTAAACTCTTACATGAACCAGGATATGAGGAGAAAACCAAAATAAAGACTGTTCTTACTAAAGGCATCGCTGGAATTGGAAAAACTGTCTCTGTGCAGAAGTTCATTCTGGACTGGACTGAAGGAAAAGTCAATCAGGATGTAGATTTCATGTTTGTGCTTCCTTTTCGAGAGCTGAACTTGATTAAAGATCACCAGTACAGTCTTCACAGACTTCTGCTGGACTTTCATCCTGAACTACAAGATATGGATTCAAAGATTTATGAGGAGTGTAAAGTTGTTTTCATCTTTGATGGTCTGGATGAAAGCAGAATTACACTGTTTTCCGATGATAAGAAAGTTTGTGATGTGAATGAGTCTTCATCAATGGGTGTGTTGATGTCAAACCTCATCAGAGGAGAGCTGCTTCCCTCTGCTCTCATCTGGATAACCTCCAGACCAGCAGCAGCCAATCAGATCCCCTCAAAATACATCAACCATGTGACAGAAATTCAGGGATTCAATGAGCCACAGAAGGAAGAATATTTCAGAAAGAGAATTAGTGATGAGCATCAAGCCAGCAGAATCATCTCACACATTAGAAGATCAAGAAGCCTCAACATCATGTGTCACATACCCGTCTTCTGCTGGGTCACAGCCACTGTGCTTCAAAACCTCCTGAAACAAGATGAGAGTGCAGAAATCCCTCAAACTCTGACTGAAATGTACATCCACTTCCTGCTGACTCAGATCAACGTGAGGAATCAGAAGTATGATGAGAGAGATCCAGAGAAACTCCTGAAGTCCAACAGAGACGTGATTGTGAAACTTGCTGAACTGGCTTTCAAACAGCTGATGAAGGGCAATGTGATGTTCTATGAGGAGGACCTGATTGAGAGCGGCATAGATGTCACTGATGCCTCAGTGTATTCTGGGATTTGCACTGGGATATTTAAGCAGGAATTTGTTCATCAGAGGAAAGCATACTGCTTCATACATCTGAGCTTTCAGGAGTTCCTAGCTGCTTTACACCTCTTCTACTCCCATGGAGTCAAGATTGAGAAATCAGTGAAGTCTTTTCAGAGTGAAGAATATAAGAGGTACAGTCAGGAAATCTCTCTGTATAAGTTAATAAGAGCAGCAGTTACTAAATCTTTGAAGAGTGAAAATGGACACCTGGATCTTTTCCTGCGGTTCCTGTTGGGCGTCTCACTGGAGTCCAATCAGAGACTCTTACAGGATCTACTGACACACACAGTGAACAGCACAGAGACCATCATGAGAATCACACAGTACATTAAAGACAGAATCAAGGGTGCTGAATGTCTTTCAGCTGACAGATGTATGAATCTGTTCCTCTGTCTGCTGGAATTGAACGATAAGTCTCTGTATAGAGAGATTCAGGAGTCTCTGAAATCAGAGAATAATTCAGTAAGTCAACTGTCTCCATCTCACTGCTCAACAATCACCTACATGCTTCAGATGTCAGAGAAGGTGCTGGATGAGTTTGATCTGAAGAAATACAACACATCAGATGAGGGTAGAAGGAGACTGATACCAGCTGTGCTGAACTGCAGAAAAGCTCTGTGAGTTTTAATTTATGTGACTGGAGATTAACCTAAATGTGTCTGTTTTGTTGAGACAGTAGCATTGTAATTCCATCAAATTATGTTTTCTTTGACATTACATTAATTTAAAGGGAAATCATTTATTCCTTACATGTACTATACAAGAACATTTACTGTCATTCAATTGTTATTTGATCTTTTATTTAATTTATACATTTTACTGCACTGTTATGAAGAATTACTTACAAATATATGACTACAACTGAGCCATAAGGACTATAACTGAGTTTTTACAAAAAAATATATTTTTGTATTAATAAATTAATTTTAAGATGATTGTCAGTCAATATTTAGAGTTCACTTCCTGAAGCAGAATAGAAAATTTGTCATGCAGTTGATATGTGATCGTTGCCATGTACAGAACACAGAAAACAATATTTTAACCCACCATCTCCTCTTTATTGAATCATATTTCATTCTGTGTTATAGACTTGCTGGCTGTAATCTCACTGGTCAGTGCTTTGAAACTTTGTCTTCATCTCTACAGTCATCATACTCCTCACTGAGAGAGCTGGACCTAAGTAACAATGATCTGCAGGATTCAGGAGTAAAGCTTCTCTGTGATGGGCTGAAGAGTTCACACTGTCACCTCAACATACTGAGGTAAGAAAAACAGACAATGATTCACTTGATTATGAAATTAAATATACCCTCTGGCCATGATTTCCTGAGTGTTTATAATATATCAGCAGACCTCAGTTTGTCTTAAGGCTTTGGGTTTGTAATTGTTTAGCGTGTTATATATACACTCCAGTGTCTGAATCAGTTTGAGATGATCTCCAGCGTCAGATGATGTGATGTTGAGTGTTTGTGTGTGTGTTTGTAGGTTATCTGGCTGTATGGTGACAGAAGAAGGCTGTCGTTCTCTGGCTTCAGCTCTGAGCTCAAACCCCTCACACCTGAGAGAGCTGGATCTGAGCTACAATCACCCAGGACAATCATTAGTCAAGCTGCTCTCTGATCCAAACTACAGACTGGATAAACTCAAGTATGTTCAACACTAACATTTATCCTTTCAAGTGTGTTTGTGCACAGCACATAGTACATACTGTTTACGCGTTTACTAGTATTAAAGTGAGTGATTTAGCATCACTAAGGTAGCGCCCGTGCCATCAGCCAATGAATTTCCGTGAGTCAATGGTGTTTCCATTGCATCATCACTATACAGTGTCTCGTTTCCTATTCGGGGAACATGGGTTACACAAGTAACCCGAGACATTTTCTTCATTAATATGCAAAATTAGTATGACATCTTTTGTTTATATAGTGTGGATCATGGAGGAGAGTTCAGGATTACAGTTGGACTACGGAAATGTAAGTCACACTCACGCATACACAAAGTCTCCTATTGCATTGGAATAAACGGTGTACTGTAAATGTTATCCACCTAAAACATTCCTGATACCATCCAGTTTTAAAATGCAGGATAAAGCCAGGTGTAAGTGAAGCCTTAGTCCCTCTTTACAAGGGATCATTGGGTGGTTATCTCAATGTAGGTGATTTCAGGTTTTCCATCATTTTTGAAGGCAGTTTCTTCAAACCATAAAATACAAATTTTGATCAATGTTGCTTTGTTGGGTTGTTATAAATGTTGTAATCTTTCTTCATGTGTTCAGATGCATGTGATCTCACATTGGATTTAAACACAGCAAACACTTTTCTCACTCTGTCTGAGAGGAACAGAAAGGTGACGTGTGTAGAAGAGAAGCAGTCGTATCCTGATCATCCAGAGAGATTTGATGAACGTTATCAGATTTTGTGTAGAGAGAGTCTGACTGGACGCTGTTACTGGGAGGTTGAATGGAGTGGGTTTGGGGTTTATATATCGGTGACATACAAAAGAATCAGCAGGAAAGGATGGAGTGATGACTGTTGGTTTGGATTCAATGAAAAGTCCTGGTGTCTGAACTGTGTTAATAATGGTTTATCTGTCAGACACAATAGTAAGATCACATATATATCTGCCCTTTCACGTCGCTATAACAGAGTAGGAGTGTATTTGGACTGGTCAGCTGGCACTCTGTCCTTTTACAGAGTCTCTGACACACACACATTCACACACTTATACACATTCAACACCACATTCACTGAACCCCTCTATGCTGGATTTACAGTTTATTCTGATAGCTCAGTGTCTCTGTGTGAGATTAAACAGCTTCCAGTGGGAAACAATTGAGACACACAACTGAGTGAAAGAAACCACTCACATTATGTCTCTCTTAAACTCACAACACTTCTGTGTGACAAATTTCTATCTGGATAATTTAGATCAGTTGTGGTCTTGTGTCTCATCTGATTGCCTGTTGATAGCAACATTGGCAAAAGTTGCCCAGCAACATTGCTCAAAAAGTTGCCCAGTGTATCACCAGCCTTTCACTCCATATGGAATTTGATGTCTCTTCCTGATCATTCATTCTTATAATCACTGTCAAACTAATTGCTCAATAGAGTTGAAGATGTTGATCAAACTCGTGTCAGATTTAGTCCTTATGGGACTCAGGAGAGTTGGAGAATCTATTAGAAAATATTCAATCATCAGCTTGTGTCTTAAGCTGTATTATGAGATTTTTTTTAAATACTCAAATTATATATTTGTTCTGTTGCTTTCAAACTACCATTTAATAGAAAGTTATTAATTACAACAATAATTGTTCTCAGTTTTGTAATGAGTGACCAATAAAATAAATAAATAAAACTTTCTTTAAAAGATACTTATGTGTGGTTCTGGTTTTCTTAACTTGAATATATAATTGAATTATATTAAATTAAAAAAACTTCATGTGTACTGAGTTGCATGTGTGCATTTCTGAATTTTACTATAGACCTACTTTCCTTTTGGAGATGTGTTGTTGAGTTAATTGGAAGGGTAATCTAGATAGCCTTTTTAACAATTGCTATTTAGATTGCATTGATATTTATTAACTAGCCTAAACAAAATACATACAACAATGCAACTTATTGATATGTTTTAATTTAAACGTGACGATGCACATAACATATTTGGCTAGATATAATTTACTAAATAGTGTGTCATATGATATTTACATTCTAAATGTTTCATATTCCTCAGTATTTGTGTCTGGTGTGTGAGACACTTTCACATGCAGTGATGATAAAGGAGAGGTTCCTGCGCACATGTTGGAGGATGAATATAGGAGGCTTAGTTTATGCTCCAGCAGCTCAGGAGATTTCAGGTTTTCAACCCCTGCAAATACTGCAGCACATCACTGAAACACAAAAATACCACCAGGCCAGCTGAAAAAGAAAAGCAAGAGACAAAACAACATTTTTATTTTTTTTTTAATTAAGCAATTACAAACAACATGGCAAAAACAGTACATTTTTACATTAGAATATACAGAACAGGTTCATGAAGAAGTACAAATATATACACATATATTTAAAGTAATAATAATAATAATAATAAAATAAAAGGGCTATGTTTTTCTTCTGTAAATCATATTCTTCTATAAAGGACTTTGAGAACTTTTGTAAAAGAAATAAACTCATTATAAAATACACAAAATGTTGGTTAACAAGCTACCTACTAGTTTAATGTTGTCAGACCTATGTGTACCCTTTGGACTGTTTGTGTGGTTATCCCGGTGTTTGCCCATATTTGGTCTTCCTGTTCCTGTCCTTGTTAGTCACGTCATTGTCTAATCATGATCACCTGTCCTGTTTTGATTGGTTTGTTCCTTGTATTTAAGTTTGGTTGTTCCCCCGTGTCTTTGTCGGTGATTATATTGTCTTCCTTGCTGTTTGTTTCGTTTATGTTTGTTTGGATTTCCCCGTCATTCCTGTCTGTTCCTGGCTCCTATGTGAATTTAGTTAATAAAGTGTGTGCATTGGACTTTCTCGTATTCTCCTCGTTCCTCGCACACCACGACAGCGTGACAAATGTGTTGATTAAGATCAAGATGTCGCCACGTTAACAACAACTTTGTCACTACTCTAATAATCAATATTTGCTCCTCTATCTGCCCGGTATTACAATATCTCATAGTGTCTAGGGATTTACATAACAAATAACAACATATGGCAAAAATGCTCTAACAACAGTTATTAGCAGAATGTAATAATAAATGACAATTGACACTGAGCATAAATAAATACTTAAAGTAAAACAAATAGAAACAGAAAATATTAAAATGAAGACCAAGGTCCAAGCTTCAAATGCTGCAATTTTTTTAATCCTCTATGATGCCTGTAAGTCCACCAATATGTGTATTTTATCAGTTTCTCTCTACAGATAACGATGTTGTAGGATATGACAGCATCTGAAATGCACAATTGAGTTTAGAATTACAATGTGTCTCCTTCCATTTGTTTTTTTTTTTGTAAAAACTAACAAAAAGGACCATAAATGAAATATTTTTGTTACTTACTTACTGGTGAAGAGAAGTATCCTTAACTGAACAGGGCTGGTCACACTTACATGTTCTCTTAAATAGAAAAAAGAAAAAGACATGATTGGTAGGAAACCAGTTACAATTTGAAAGTTTGTTATATTAATTATAGACATTTTAAAAAAGAAATCATTCACCTGCTGGGAGTGTGTTCACAGTCTGTGTAGTTGGATAGCTGAGCTCCAGAAAATCAGTGATGACTCATCTTTTGGAGTGTAGCCTCTGTTAGTAATAATTAAATAAGTGTTAATTAAAAAATTCTAACAAAAAGTCTCTGTTACTTGGTGGAGAAGAGGAATATCCTTAGCTTAACAGAGCTGCTCACACTTACATGTGATCAAAAAAAGAAGAGAAAAAACATGTTTGTTTGGAAACCAGATACAATTTTACAGTTAAATTTGTATTTAAATTTAAGAATAAAATCATTTACCTGTTGAGAGTGTGTTGACAGTTTGTGTAGTTTAACAGCTTAGCTCCAGAAAATCAGTAATAAGGTGCTTTGACAATTACAGATTTTAAAAACAAAAAGGCAGGAATAAATAACCCTAAGCTCTGATGCAAAGAACCATTTCAGTATTAAAAGTGTTCTTCAGGATGCTATGGTTCTAAATAGAACTGTTACTACATGTAAAGAACCTTATTTTTTAGAATGTATGGTCATGCCCTTCGACAGTCTTTATCAAGTTCAATACCTGCATGAAGTTTTGTGCTTTGTGTATACAGGGCATTTACACTTAATAACAGAATATGCTTTAATTGAAGTATTTATTTTGTTATTATTTTTTTTTTCTTTGCAATTTTATTTTATAGTTTATTTTTTCTTGTAGAACAATGTAGAGTGACAAGAAAGCAGGGAATTGAGAAGGGGAAGGAGATTTGGACATGACCTTGGACCAGGATTAGAGATGGACATATGCGGTAAGGGAGAAAACTGGTTTTACCTGTTTATGTTTGATAAACAACCAACACTGCTTCTTTCTTTCTTGTGATAAAATAAACCAGTTCAGTTGGTTTATAATAGTGAAACTGTTTCAGCAGACTGCGTTTTGTAAAAAGAAGAAGGTAAACAACAGCAGGAGAGAAAAACTATATATAGAATAGTTCTATATAGAACTATATATATAGAGACAGAACGGATTTATTAATGAAGTTTGATTGATATTCTTCATTGTTGAGACAGGTAGGTTTGAATAATATTTTATTTAATATTTAATAGCATGTGTTAATCCTTTTACAATTGACTGTAATGTCAGTTTGTTTTGAGATGCTTCATTCTCTATAGTTAGATTTTCTTCTATTCTAGTATATATGTAATAATCCATCTGAATTTGATCAGTGGTTTCTCAGAAATTAAATGAGCACATCAAGGTGACAGCAGTATGAGAATAACAATGGACCCTTTTTACATTTCCAGGTTTGACACATGGAAGTAGTACAGTAAACTTCCATAGGTATATGGAAGACCATAGTGAATATATATTTTGTATTACAGTTTGCTCAAACAGCAAACAAAACAAAATTCAGTGGTGTCCTCACTACTTACCAAAATAGAGACAAACAGATTATGGCAGTGAGAACAAAGGAACATGTATGGTGATATAAATGTATATTAAATGTAAAAAAAAAAAAAAAGATTAACATAGAAAGAGCCATCATTAGTTAATAACATATTATATTAACTAATGATGTACATTCATATGTTTACCACAGTGGTCAAAGCTATGTACTTCAACTTCCAATTTTCTGGTTTAATTAATCATTAACTAATGATTTGCAAATGTATCATTATGTTATGACTTAATTAGTCATATTATTAGTTAATAAAATATCTTATTAGGGAATTAATACATTTTGACACATTTACCTAATAAAAATTTATTGATTACTTAATCTCTGAATCATATAGAATGTTCATTTGTTGCTGATGCAGTAATTATTAATAAATGGTTAAGTTCTTCATGAATTATACATTTAACTCATGATTATGTGTGCATTAGTTAAGCATGAATTAATGCATATTTGTGCACCTGTATTCTAAAGTGTTACCAAAAAATCAACATTGTGTTTCTGCTCCCCTTGTGAAAACAGCAGAAACCAATTGAGCCAGTTTATGACAGAAGTGAAACTATTTTAGCAGACAGACTGCATTTTGTGATGGAAGAACTTGATGTTAAAAACATCACAGTCTTAAGATCTAAGATTTGTACTAAGATCTGTTTTTTTGTGGGTTGTGCAATGTTAGTCCTGAAAGCTAACCTTTAGGACTAACATTGCACACACTCACAAAAATATAGATCTTAGATAGATCACAAAGCAACACAAAAATATGGATGTGACCAAAAATATGAGAAGCCGAACACACCAAAAGAAGAATGAATCTGTGCTGCTCAAAAAAGCACATCCAAAAATGTAATTGTTTAATGTTTCGTTTTATATTATTCCTCTTGTATGTCTAAATAAGTCAGTGCAATTGTTTTTATTGTCTATTTCTAAAGTTGCAATGAGGATAGAGAGCCCCAGTATTTCTAGGCCACCAGTGTGTTGAAGAGTAAAGAGCTAAAGAGTGACATCCATGGAGAAACTCCCTGATCTTAGTGATGGAGCAGTGACCTCTGACCCTCAGTGAGTATAAATGTTATTTAATTACTGCAGTGACATTTTTAATGGGACATATCTCAAAATAATGAATTTTCATGAGCCAAGGAAGGATATGCAAGATTGTTTTATCAGAATCAGAAAGAGCTTTATTTGCCAAGTAATTTGTCTTGGTGACAGGAGTTTCCAGTACAGAAAGTATTATTTTATTTTTTCTCTCTAAATATATAAAAAATATGAACTGCTCCAGCCTAATTAAAATCAATATTGTACATTAGATGATGAGAGCTATATGTGAATAATCTGAATGAGCTTTAGAACACAGACTAACAGAATGGATTTATGAACTGAATGAATTTGTTTTTGATGTTCAGTTGATTACTGATGAGACAGGGAGGTTTGAAAAACACATTTCTGGACTCATCATGCATTGATTAATAATTATTAGCATGTGTACATACAATTTTTATTCATCTCAGTAGAGAGTTTGTCTTACTCTTGCCCCTTTGAAGTACTTGTACATAAAGTTCAGTATGGTGTTTGCAATATTTTATTATTATGTGTGGCATAAGTGTAACTGAAACCATACAGTGTATTTTATATCTATTTTTTATACTTTGCATATTTTTATTGTCTATTTCTGCAGCACTGCCTGTACAATGAATCTCTGTGAGAAGACAGAGGAGGAGGAGGAGGATGTTTGCACACATAACACAGCATCTCCAGAACCCAGCTGTGTGTCTATGAAGAGTGAAAAATCCATTAATTATCTCATTGATCTCAGTGATGGAGCAGCGACCTCTGACTCTGAGTGAGTGTAAACGAGGTGGAAATATGATAAACAATGTTGGGTACTACCATATATGCACAAATATATATATGTATATATATATATATATATATATATATATATATATATGCGGCATATTAGTTGGGGTTTCAGTCTATTTTTACTTCATTTGAAAAGTTATTTGAGAATCTGAAGGTTGGTCAACAGCAACAGTTGATATGTTCCCTACCAAGTTTTTTCTAGACAGCTAGTGTGATGCTGTCTAAACTGACATTTCTGTGTACATTTAGAGTTTTTTATTCAGATAAGTACAGAGCCTTACACATGACATTGGGTGGAAAAAAAAAAGAATAGATAGATAGACAGACAGATAGACAGACAGATAGATTATGGCCATGATTTAACAAAATTAAAACAAGAAAATTAGTGGTGGAACATTGAACAATGATTTTCTCTATTCCAATGCGGTTTCTGCAGAGTGAACAGAGATGAAGAGATCAGATCAGTGACGCCCCAACTGACCTGCACTGACTCCAACAGTCAGACCCTCATCACACAGACAGTCAAAAACCAACACAAAACCAGCATGAAGAACAAGTGTGAGAGTTTATTTGAGGGAATCAAACTAGAAGAGAATCAAACACTCTTGAACAGGATCTACACACAGCTGTACATCATAGAGGGAGAGAGTGAAGGGGTGAATGAAGAACATGAGGTTTTACAGATGGAGAAAACACCCAGAACACAAGACACTCCAATCTACTGCAATGACATCTTTAAACCCTTACATCAACCAGGATGTGAGGAGAAAGACAAAATCAAGACTGTTCTTACTAAAGGCATTGCTGGAATTGGAAAAACCATTTCTGTGCAGAAGTTTATTCTGGACTGGACTGAAGGAAAAGCCAATCAGGATGTAGATTTCATGTTTGTGCTTCCATTTCGAGAGCTAAACTTGATTAAAGATCACCAGTACAGTCTTCACAGACTTCTGCTGGACTTTCATCCTGAACTTCAAGATACGGATTCAAAGATTTATGAGGAGCGTAAAGTTGTTTTCATTTTTGATGGTCTGGATGAAAGCAGAATTACACTGTTTTCCGATGATAAGAAAGTTTGTGATGTGAATGAGTCTTCATCAGTGGCTGTGTTGATGTCAAACCTCATCAGAGGAGAGCTGCTTCCCTCTGCTCTCATCTGGATCACCTCCAGACCAGCAGCAGCCAATCAGATCCCCTCAGAATACATCGACCGCGTGACAGAAATTCAGGGATTCAATGAGCCACAGAAGGAGGAATATTTCAGGAAGAGAATCAGTGATGAGCATCAAGCCAACAAAATCATCTCACACATTAGAAGATCAAGAAGCCTCCACATCATGTGTCACATACCCGTCTTCTGCTGGATCTCAGCCACTGTGCTTCAAGACCTGCTGAAACAAGATGACAGTGCAGAAATCCCTCAAACTCTGACTGAAATGTATATCCACTTCCTGCTGACTCAGATCAACATGAAAAATAAGAAGTATGATGAGAGAGATCCAGAGAAACTCCTGCAGTCCAACAGAGATGTGATTGTGAAACTTGCTGAACTGGCTTTCAGGCAGCTGATGAAGGGCAATGTGATGTTCTATGAGGAGGACCTGATTGAGAGCGGCATAGACGTTACTGATGCCTCAGTGTGTTCTGGGATTTGCACTGAGATATTTAAGCAGGAATCTGTGATTCATCAGAGGAAAGTCTACTGCTTCATACATCTGAGCTTTCAGGAATTTCTAGCTGCTTTCTGTGTGTTTTACTCGCATGTAGTCAAGAATGAGGAATCTCTTAAGTTGTTTCTGAGTGAACGGTATAAGAGGTACAACCGAGGAAACTCTATCTGTGACCTATTAAAAATAGCAGTTAATAAATCTTTGAAGAGTGAAAATGGACACCTGGATCTTTTTCTGCGGTTTCTGCTGGGCATCTCATTGGAGTCCAATCAGAGACTCTTACAGGATCTACTGACACACACAGTGAACAGCTCAAAGGACATCAAGAGAATCACACTGTACATTAAAGACAAAATCAAGGGTGCTGAGCATCTCTCAGCTGACAGAAGCATCAATCTGTTCCTCTGTCTGCTGGAAATAAAGCATCAGACTTTATACAGAGAAATTCAGGAGTCTGTAAAATCAGAAAATGACTCAGTGAATCAACTCTCTTCATCTCACTGCTCAACAATCGCCTACATGCTTCAGATATCAGAAGAGGTGCTGGGTGAGTTTGATCTCAAGAAATACAATACATCAGATGAGGGCAGAAGGAGACTGATACCAGCTGTGGTGAACTGCAGAAAAGCTCTGTGAGTATTAATTTATGTGATGCAATTGATATGGTTATTGTTATGTAATAAATTCATAGTATAAGGCAATTCAAATATATCTGAGCTGATTTTCAGTCAATATTTAGAGATCACATGCTGATGAAAAAAAGAATGAGTCATGTAAACAATGTGATCAATGTCGTGCAGAACACAATGATTTTAAACCACCATCTTCTCTTTACTGACCCACATTTCATCCTGTGTTATAGACTTGCTGACTGTAATCTCACTGGCCAGTGCTGTAAAAGTTTGTCTTCATCTCTACAATCATTAAACTCCACGGTGAGAGAACTGGACCTAAGCAACAATGACCTGCAGGATTCAGGAGTGAACCTACTCTCTGATGGACTGAAGAGTTCATACTGTCAACTCAGCATACTGAGGTTTGGGATTTTCAGTGAAATGTAATTTAGTCCAGACACCTTTATTTATTAGTACAATCCAATAAAATCAGTAGTGGTGAAACGATCGGGAAATACACAATGTATCATAACACTATGATTGGACATTACTAATCCGATCACCAGTCCCTTTGCCACACACTTTTAAGTTATATGATGCATCAAAATGCATCACACTGTAAAATTGCAGACAATTTACAATTTATCAGTTACTAACAGTTATTAATATTTCTGTTGTCACTATCCACAAGTTTCCTACGTCCCATGAGGCCTTGCGTCAAAGTGGAAGCTTCTCCCATTTCGAAGTAAACAAGTGGGACGTGACACTCATTCATTCAACAGTTGACAGTAGTAATGGGCAACTGAAGCCTTGTGAAGCACTGAAAATTTCCTTTTCCAAATTGACTGTTTTGAAAAAAGATTCAAAGCTTTGAGTGTTGAAAACAGCACTATCTTGTGGTTAGTAGAAAATAAAGCAGCCAAAAGCTTGTGAAAGAAACTCTGTTAGATGAAAAATTCACTGTGCATTCAATAGATCGACTTGTTCACAAATAAAAGCCTAACAGTGTGTGTGTGCTTGTTAAATTTCTGTCTCTGATAAATTAATTTACCTATTAAATTGTGGCATTAAATGCCAGTATGAATATCTATATGATGTAATAGAAAAATAATGTAAACATATATGAATTGCATATGGCAAATATTAAATTTTCCTGAAATAATTAGTATTTTTCATATTACTTGTATGACTGGGTATTTAAAAATATAAAAAGTCTGAATAAGTAAGATCTGGGGGTTCGAACATTCCGACATGCAAAGCGAATTGTGCACGGGACTGGACAGAAAGTGAGGCTTCATTTAAATGAAGTGAGGCTTCATTTAACAATCCAAATCTTTTTTTAGAATATAGTCAGGAATCTAGTCAGAATCTAGTTAGAATGTAGAATATATTCTAGTCAGAATCTAGTTAGAATATAGTCAGGAAAAAAATAGTCAGGAATCACATGCTTTGAAAAGATACGAGGATTTTTGTACTTAACCCAAATTTTCCACTTCATTGAACCATATTACATCCTGTATTTTAGACTTGCTGACTGTAATCTCACTGATCAGTGCTGTGAAAGTCTGTCTTCATCTCTACAAACATCAAACTCCTCACTGAGAGAGCTGGACCTGAGTCATAATGACCTGCAAGATTCAGGAGTGAAGCTGCTCTCTGATGGATTGAAGTGTTTACAATGTCAACTCAACATACTGAGGTAAGAAAAGAGATAAAGATTCATTTGGTTATAAAATTAAAGTTGCCTTTTGCTCGGGTACGGGCGCAGATGCAGGAATGGCGAGTCACCTGTGCCTGTGTCAGCCTACTGTTCACCATAAAATGCATATTAATATTAATGTAGAACAAAAAGTTTTTTTTTTTTTTTTCGAGCAACTGGGATAGTGCCTCCCCCGGGTGTTGGTGCCCTACTCTGCGTACAGGGAGTGCTGTTATTGAAAGCAGAATTACATGAATCTGAACACTCCAGTGTGTGACTGAGTTTGGGATGATCTCCAGTGTCAGGTGATGTGATGCTGAGTGTTTGTGTGTGCTTGTAGATTATCTGGCTGTATGGTGACAGAAGAAGGCTGTTGTTTTCTGGCTTCAGCTTTGGGTTCAAACCCCTCACACCTGAGAGAGCTGGATCTGAGCTACAATCACCCAGGACAATCTTTAGTCAAGCTGCTCTCTGATCCAAACTACAGACTGGACAAACTCAAGTATGTTCAGCTCTAACAATTATCCTGTCATGTAGGTTTTTACTTGTATGTGCTATTAAAATCTCATATGTATATACATATGGGGTTATTTTTCTTCCTTTATTACAAATAAATAGATTATGACCCACAAATAATTGTAAAGTGATTCACATAAAATAAACATATTTCCAAATAAAAATAAATTCACGAATAAATAAAATGAGATTTGCAAATAAAAAGAAAACAATTTTTTTTAATTTGGCCTGCAAATTTATCAGATTCTCTGGTTTTACTATTTATAGATATCTGTTTGAGTAAAATGTTTTTTTTTATTCTCTAAACTACTGACAACATTTCTCCTAAATTCTGAATAAACCATGATTGCAGGAAATGGTCAAAATAACAAAAAGATGCACTGGAAGATGCAGTTTTCAGACTCCAATAATGCAAAGAAAAGAAGTTCATATTCATTTTTAAACAATGCAATACTAATGTTTTACCTCAGAAGAGTTCAGAAATCAATATTTAGTGGAATAACCCTTATTTTTCACAGCTTTCATGCATTTTAGCATGCTCTCCACTAGTCTTTCACATTGCTGTTGGGTGACTTTATGCCACTCCTGGCACAAAAATTCAGCTTAGCTTTGTTTGATGGCTTGTGATCATCCATCTTTCTCTTGATCACATTCCAGAGGTTTTCAATACCAGGGTCTTGATCTGGTGGTCCTCCATCCACACCTTGGCTGCATTTACACTTGGCATTAAGATGCAACCTGTATCCGGATGTTGTCCACATACACACTGAAAAGACAAGTGTAAACACACTTCTGACTGGAATGTTATCCGATCAGCGTGTCCTGGTTCAGAGGTAGTTGAGGTCGACTTTTTCACTGGGGCCATCCTCTTCAGACTTGTTTAAATATTGCTTGGGAAAGATCTAATCAGTTATCCAGGGGTGCATTTCCCAAAAGCAACTATGGTTGTAAGTTCTGTCATTCTGTCGAACTAACGCCCATAATTAGCTAACAATGGTTTTGGGAAACACACCCCAGATAGAGAAGTCAGTTGATGTTTCCAAGTGTAAACGCGCCGTGTCCTGATTGACTGATGATCTGATCTGTTTGATCGGATCACGGTGATTGCATGTTAATGCCAAGTGTAAACACAGCCTTTGATTGACCAGGCTTTGAAGCGTTGTCCTGATGGAAAAACCAATCCTCAGAGTTAGGGAACATTGTTGGAGCAGAAGGAAACAAGTTTTCTTCCAGGGATACCTTTTACATGGTTTGAATTATGTGCCCCTCACAAAGACAAATGTGCCTGATTCCAGCTTTGCTGAAGCACTTCCAGATCATCACCGATCCTTCACCAAATTTCACAGTGGGTGCAAGACACTGTGGCTTGTAGGCCTCTCCAGATCTCCATCTAACCATTAGACAACCGCGCTATAGTATATACTACTGCAAACATTCAATATGCTAGCTGATCTTCTGACATTCAAATTAAAATTAAAGAGTTTGTTGTGTCTCCCTGTCAATCTTCAGCCACCAATAAGTGTCATGAGAAAATATGAGCATGAGTTGTTTGAGTGTTTCAGAACAACAAACTAAATTCTAAATTTGGCAACTGAAAAGATCATTTGGCTTCTAAATGTTTTTATTTCAGAACCATGTAAATTACAGCATAAGAAAAAATGCATTTTAGATGTTTGTGTATGTAAGATTTAGATGTTTTGATTACAGGTTATTAAGTATTTATATTGACTTTTGGGTTTTTTACATTTTTATTTTCTTCATTAATATGCAAAATGTGTGTGAATTTTGTTTTTATAGTGTGGATCATGGAGGAGAGTTCAGGATTGCAGCAGCACCACAGAAATGTAAGTCACACATGTATGCAATGTCTCCTACTGGTTTTATATTAAGAAAACAATATTTTCAATACCTTAATCCTCACAGAATGTATTTATTTTATTATTATTTAGGCCCCTTTAGACCTGGCATTAAAGATCTCCTGAAATCATTGTTAACAGGGCTGCACAAAAGTGTTCTGCATTTGTGACCGAAATAAGAAATGTGCTGTGTAAATAAGTTCAGAGCGCACAATTGCATACCAACATGGTCGACAGCTGTTAATGCACAATTACCTACCATTTTAGATTGACATACTGTACTGTATATGATTTGTATCCCTATCTAAGATTATACTCCCTTTTTATTTTAAAATATAATACCACACTTTATTATTTTGTTTATTATTTTATTAAAAAATTAAATAAATAAAGCCCAATAATATTAGTATCACTATTATTATTATTATTTAATGGGTCACACTATGTGCAGTGTAAGGACCAAACCAAATCTCCAGGTTCTCTTATGAGAACCAGGTTGATACGTTAGTGTGATTTGCCTTTTCAGCAGGTAAATGTGATTGGATCACTATTAGACCACACTAGAAATGCATTGGAATTAAATGTAAATGTTATCCACCTAAAAATAATCCAGACACCGTTCAGATATAAAACGCAGGATAAAGCCAAGTGTAATTGGAGCCTTAGTCCCTTTTTAAAGCTGTTTTAATTACAGCTGAGGGTTGGGATCTCACAATGTAGGTGATTTCAGGGTTTTGTCAAACGCTAAAACAAATTTTGATTGTTGTTGATTTATTGTGCTATAAATGTTTTAATCTCTCTTCATGTTTGTAGATGCATGTGATCTCACACTGGATTTAAACACAGTAAACGCTCGTCTCACTGTGTCTGAAAGAAATAGAAAGGTGACGTGTGTAGAAGAGCAGCAGCCGTATCCTGATCATCCAGAGAGATTTGATGGCTGTCATCAGATTTTGTGCAGAGAGAGTCTGTCTGGACGCTGTTACTGGGAGGCTGAATGGAGTGGGTTCGGGGTTTATATATCAGTGACATATAAAGGAATCAGCAGGAAAGGAAGGTGTGAGGACTGTTGGCTTGGATACTTTAAAAATTCCTGGAGTCTAATCTGTATTCATGATAGTTTATCTGTCAGACACAATAATAATATCACATATATATCTGCCTTTTCACGTCGGTCTAACAGAATAGGAGTGTATTTGGACTGGCCAGCTGGCCGTCTGTCCTTTTACAGCGTCTCTGACACACACAAACTCACACACTTATACACATTCAACACTACATTCACTGAACCCCTCTATGCTGGATTTGAGATTTATTCTGATAGTTCAGTGTTTCTGTGTGACATGAAACAGCAGTGAGAAACAACTGAGACACATAGTTGAGTGAAAGAAACACTCACACACACATCTTTAACTCACATAGCTGTAAACTCTTTCTCTTCTAATCTTATTTATGAATATAGAATTATTTATGTGAATATAGAAACACACGTGTTGAATTTGGTCTAAATGAGATACCACAGATGTCTGATGTGTTTTAATAAAGACGTTTGTGGAACTCCTCTTCCACTCCATCCCCCGGTTTCACAGACAAGGCTTAAGCCTAGTCCTAGACTAAAATGTAAATCTGAGCTGTTTCAACTGAAAAAAACTTGTACTGACTGATCCTAAAATACATCAGTGCCTTTGTTTTGTCTCAAGGTACACACCAGTAATTTTTTTTATTAAGAATGTTTATAAAAATTACTTAAACGTCCTAAAAGAACTATGGCCTAATCCTGGCTTAGCCTAAGCCCTGTCTGTGAAACCGGGCCCATGTGTGTTAATTTAATCCTCAAATTACCTTTAATAGACAGCAATAATTAAAAATCAATGAACAATAAACTATTTTCACAAAGTTTTTTGTTTGATTTTCATATGTTCATTACTCAATATACATCAACAATGTTAGATTAAAAAACAATGTTATTTTTTTTTAAAACATCAGCTTTAGCATCTAGCAAAAGTTTCTTTTTTCAAAGTGGAAGTGAAGCAGTCAGTCAAGTTTGTTTAGTAAACTGATTTCCACTTTGATAAATATATAGAAATATATATATATACAGGTCCTTTTCAAAAAATTAGCATATTGTGATAAAGTTCATTATTTTCTGTAATGTACTGATAAACATTAGACTTTCATATATTTTAGATTCATTACACACAACTGAAGTAGTTTCAAGCCTTTTATTGTTTTAATATTGATGATTTTGGCATACAGCTCATGAAAACCCAAAATTCCTATCTCAAAAAATTAGCATATCATGAAAAGGTTCTCTAAACGAGCTATTAACCTAATCATCTGAATCAACTAATTAACTCTAAACACCTGCAAAAGATTCCTGAGGCTTTTAAAAACTCCCAGCCTGGTTCATTACTCAAAACCGCAATCATGGGTAAGACTGCCGACCTGACTGCTGTCCAGAAGGCCATCATTGACACCCTCAAGCAAGAGGGTAAGACACAGAAAGAAATTTCTGAACGAATAGGCTGTTCCCAGAGTGCTGTATCAAGGCACCTCAGTGGGAAGTCTGTGGGAAGGAAAAAGTGTGGCAGAAAACGCTGCACAACGAGAAGAGGTGACCGGACCCTGAGGAAGATTGTGGAGAAGGACCGATTCCAGACCTTGGGGGACCTGCGGAAGCAGTGGACTGAGTCTGGAGTAGAAACATCCAGAGCCACCGTGTACAGGCGTGTGCAGGAAATGGGCTACAGGTGCCGCATTCCCCAGGTCAAGCCACTTTTGAACCAGAAACAGCGGCAGAAGCGCCTGACCTGGGCTACAGAGAAGCAGCACTGGACTGTTGCTCAGTGGTCCAAAGTACTTTTTTCGGATGAAAGCAAATTTTGCATGTCATTCGGAAATCAAGGTGCCAGAGTCTGGAGGAAGACTGGGGAGAGGGAAATGCCAAAATGCCTGAAGTCCAGTGTCAAGTACCCACAGTCAGTGATGGTCTGGGGTGCCATGTCAGCTGCGGTCAATGCAGCTAGCTATCAGGAGATTTTGGAGCACTTCATGCTTCCATCTGCTGAAAAGCTTTATGGAGATGAAGATTTCATTTTTCAGCACGACCTGGCACCTGCTCACAGTGCCAAAACCACTGGTAAATGGTTTACTGACCATGGTATTACTGTGCTCAATTGGCCTGCCAACTCTCCTGACCTGAACCCCATAGAGAATCTGTGGGATATTGTGAAGAGAAAGTTGAGAGACGCAAGACCCAACACTCTGGATGAGCTTAAGGCCGCTATCGAAGCATCCTGGGCCTCCATAACACCTCAGCAGTGCCACAGGCTGATTGCCTCCATGCCACGCCGCATTGAAGCAGTCATTTCTGCAAAAGGATTCCCGACCAAGTATTGAGTGCATAACTGAACATAATTATTTGAAGGTTGACTTTTTTTGTATTAAAAACACTTTTCTTTTATTGGTCGGATGAAATATGCTAATTTTTTGAGATAGGAATTTTGGGTTTTCATGAGCTGTATGCCAAAATCATCAATATTAAAACAATAAAAGGCTTGAAACTACTTCAGTTGTGTGTAATGAATCTAAAATATATGAAAGTCTAATGTTTATCAGTACATTACAGAAAATAATGAACTTTATCACAATATGCTAATTTTTTGAAAAGGACCTGTATATATATATATATATAGCGTTTTCCCCCACTCTACCCTATCATCCCGAAAGTAAAGTGTGGTGGTAGCAGCCTCATGCTGTGGGGCTGTTTTTCAGTGGCAAAGGACTCATCAGAGTAAAAGGAAAGCTTGATGCACCAAAATATTGAGATAGCTTTAATGAAAACAGAGCATTCAGAACCTCAGACTGGGCTGAAGGTTCACCTTCCATCAGGTAAGTACACAGCAAGAGTGGCTTGTAGACAAGTCTGTGAATGTCCTTGAGTGTCCCAGCCACATCCTGGTCTTGGACCCAATCAAACATTTCTGGAGAAGCCTAAAAAATGTCTGCCAGACACTATCCAAGCTGACAGAGTTTAAGAGGTGAGGCGAAGAATGGCAGATAAATGCCAAATGTTGATGTGCAAATCTTGTTGCATCATACCCAAAAAGACAAGCTAAGTACTGAGTTATGAATACTTATGCAATGTACCTATTTCAGTTTTTATTATTATTATTATTATTATTTTTATAAATGTATGAAGTTGTGACAATTCTGTTTTGGCTATGTCCATATGGTGTAGACTGATGTGGAAAAAAGTAATTTAAAACAGTTTAACATAAGGCAACAACATTAAAAACATGAAAAGTATGAATACTTTCGCAAGGCACACAGCACATATGTACACATAAATACAGAGAAAAATAAAGAAGTGTCTTGACAGTTAAAAAGATTAGTTACATTCAAAGTGTTTCTGATTTTTGAGTGAATTACTTTAATTCTTACTGTTACTGTCAAGTTTTATATTGAGTCCTTTCAGTTGGAATGTGATGTGATGTAATATCTCTGATATACAAAAATAAAAAAACAAGGACATGTCTTCAATGCTGACCAAATATGATTTTGATTCAGCAAGATTCATTTAATTCACTACAACAGGGACATGTAAAAATGTCAGTATTTTTTGTGATGTTTCTATGTTGAGTGAAATCAGTTGGTTCAGGTGGATCCATGCAAAACAAAGTATTAAGGTTTGCCTTTGTTATTTACTGTTTTCTTCATTGATGTTTATCTGAGCATGACATGTTTTGTTTTCGTAGTGTGGATCATGGAGGAGAGCTCAGGATTATTAGAAAACATAGGTATCACACATTTACGGAGCCCCTTAAGGGACATGGTGGTGAAAAAAATCAGAGATTTTTGCGTTCCCTCGCAAAACTTTGCCTTCCCTCGCAAAGCTTTTGCGTTCTCTCGCAAAGATTTTTGCCTTCCCTCGTAAAACTTTACGTTCTCTCGCAAAACCAGTTGAGTTTGGACAAACACTTCCTGTTAACTTTACAGCTTGTAGTGGTTCCTACATTGCACATTCGCAATTGAGCGACTCATAGAGTTTGATTCTGAACTTGGACTCAAGTAGGCTATTATATAAATACATCAAGGCACGATTTTGGGACATTCTAAAATGTAGGACCAAATTCAGTACACACCTTATATACGAGAATAACTCGTAACCCTCTAAATTGCACGTTAAGCGTATCCCCCAGAAAGAAAACTTAACGGGATAATAGAGTATAAAAGGCCGAACTCGGTATACAGTTTGTTATACATTTTAAATGTAGGAAAGCAGGTAAGCCCCGAATATGAACAGAAAGCTCTAAATTGCATGTTAAGCCTTTTCCTCCCATAAAGAAAACGCGGCTTTATGAAGACCTTGATAAAAAAAGACCAAATATGGAATTATTACAAATATATTATATGTACCTTAGCTTAATATAAGAAGACAGTGATATAAAAGCCAACATTTTATATTTTATTAAAAATAGACAATTAATGAAGTAATCCGTTAAACGTTCAAACGTTCCAGTAGGTGGCGGCATCTCACTGTCTTAGTGAGCAAGGCGTCGCGTCATTCATTCATTCATTCAATAACTAAGCAAATGGTTGTAGTTATGAATGGGTTATTAATCACGGACTCTCCGAATGGTTCAAAACTGCAGATTAATTCAGAAACGAAACACCGCTGTTGCTTGGAGACACGCCAGTTCTATTGCGGATTTCGTTGGAACTATTATTATTTCGTTAAATATAACAAACATCATGTGTTTAAAATGTAGGCTACATTTAAAATGTCACTTAATATTACCCTTTTTGTTGAACTGCTATATAAACTAAATGTTGCATTTGCAGTCGTTTGGATATTGCATTCTCCTATTTTAAACATGAAAAACAATAACTCGCACAGGGTATTTTTCTGTATGGAAGACAGTTTTTATTTTTTATATATATATATTTTTACAGTTTTTATATTTCAGCTATTTAATCGCGCCGGCGCCTCGCAGCCTGATCATTATTAAAATAATACACAGAATCATCCAAACAGATACAAAGTTACACTAGTCAGTTTAAATAGTCTGTATTAGTATGTGCCGTACAGCGTGAGCACCGGTCCAATCCACTGCGGCACATTTTTGTTCACTATGATTTTTTCATGTCGATATTGGAACGTACAAAGCCCGGTTAATTTAATGGTTTAGCTGCAAATACATTGCGAATATGGAAACATTTGGATTTGTGCTGAAGGAGAGCGATACGTGAGCCCATACTTTCAGTTTCGCTGTAAAGTATTTCTTTTAGTTTATTTATAGCTAAATAAGCTTATACCTATTATTATATACTGCATTATATTATATTTATTCATTAAAAATGAATAAGTTATAGTTTTTTGGTTTGGGTTTTTGGTCTGTTCTGAATACAGTTAAATTTAAAGGATTTGCTGTGGAGTGCTAGGCTATGTGTGTTTATAATGTTGGTAATATAACACGCTGTAGGCCTGCTAGTAGTATTATTTCTAAATAAAATGGGACTAATAGGCTACGTGACTTATTTGTTTTATTTTTCCTTTCAAAAACTTAATTTTATTTTTTTTTAAACAAGCAGCAAACAAATTAACCATGGTTACTATACTTAAACCATTGTAACTACAAATACCGTCTTAATTCGTCCATTGTCTTCCCTTAAGCGTTTTCTGTATCCGAAAGGGTTTCTGTGGGGAGAAAAGACATTAGCAAGTTGCATTTATGACTGCTTTATTGAGAGTAATACTAAGGGTATTAATATTAAAATTTTTATTAGTATGAATAGCATTTATTAATACCGAATTGGGCCTCCGCTGTCACTGTTTTAGTACATTAATCCACATTAAGCGTTTTAGAATGTTCCAAAATCGTGCCTTAAACTATAAGCAATTAAATGACTGTATTTCTATAATAGGCCACTTGAGTTCAAGTTAAGTATAAAACTTACGAACCGCTCCGTTGTGAACATACTGAGCTGAGTAAACAGGAAGTGTTTGTCCGAACCCAAGCGGTTTTGCGAGAGAACGCAAAGTTTCTTGAGGGAACGCAAAAAAATCTGAAAAATATTTTGCCTCCCACCCTGAATTTTTTTTCACTCACTCTGATTTTTTTCACCACCATGTCCCTTAAGGGGCTCCGTACACATTGAATCATTTTTGTTTTGTTATAAATGAGGAAATTCAGTGAGGAAACACTAGATGGCGCAAGCTGACAAGGTTCTTGTCATGTAAGCCGCTAGCAATCACGTTGTTACATCTATTTTTAATGTTAAGTGAGGAGGTGGCCATTTGTAACGTGAATGTTCAAGGCATCCAGCTATTTTAGTGGTACAAAACAGCTTATGCTGCTGGTATTTCTAATTACATTATTTTAAAGTATTGCTCCTGTACTATATAATATATATTATTAAATTATTTTTTTTTTATATGTGATGGTAAGTTGACCTTACTTTCTGGAATACCCCCCTGTAAACATGCTTTTGTGTTTGTATTTGGTTTTAGATGTCAAAATGAAGAAAAGCGTGCACCTGTGCAAGTGTTTCACACACACCCTACGTTTTCCTCTTTAGCTGGTGAATGATTAACCAAGTTCACCTATTTATCAAAAGAGAAACAATAGACTCCATTTTGTCTAAGGAAGAATGTGAATAATGAGGAGAGAAAGCTGTTTGTGAATAATGTGAATGAGTTTGAGAACAGATACGTTTAATGCTGCTTTAATACGTTTAATCTAGAGACAGAATGGATTTATGAACTGAATGAATTTTGATGTTCTTTGTTGAGACAGAGGTAAATCAACATGAATCTGCATATACATATGCACTGAACAGCTTTTCAGTAATTATTCATCCAAAGCTTTGTGGCTCAAGGTATGATTGTGTTTGTGAGTCTATTAGAAAATTAGGGTATAGTTTGTTTGATAACATATTTCGGTATTGTGTAGCACAAGAATTCTTAAATTAGTTTACATTTTCATTATTTCTTTTATTTGCTTAAACAAGTCAATTCAGTTATTTGTTTCTGCAGCAGTGCCTGTAAAATGAGTGTTTATGAAATAAAATATATTAGAATATCCTATTAAAGTATCAAAAATTATTTCCTGTTTTACTATAGCACTACCTGTAAAATGAGTCTCTTTGAGAAGAGAGAGGAGGAGGATGTTCACACACATAAAGCAGCATCTCCAGAACCCAGCTGTGTGTCTATGAAAAGTGACACATCCATGGATTATCCACTTCAGTTCAGTGATGGAGCAGTGACCTCTGACCCTGAGTGAGTATAATGTGATTGACCTGCTGAAGTGGAAATTTTAATAAAAATGTTTTAAAGATAGTTAATCTTCAATGAGCAGAGGAAGGTTATGCACGATTGTTATATTTTATGATTATTATTTTAGAACTGACAGTTCTGTGTGAGTGTGGCATTATTTAAAATTAGAGCTTAAAGTTTGGTGTGCTGGAACATTTAAATGATTTTCTCTATTTTAATTCTTTCTTTCACAATGCTTTTGTTCAACTGTTTTTGCAGAGAGAAAAGAAATGATGTCATAAGTTTAGTGATGTTCTACCTGACTCGCCTCATCTTGTACTGTCGGACAATCCTGGGGTGGCACAACACAGATGGAGCCCTGCAGACACACACACTGTTGGAGGAGACTGCAGACCTGAAGAATGATTCTCACCAATCAGTAGATGATGTCCTGCAGAGACTCAAAGATCAACACAAAACCAGCATGAAAAATAAGCACAAGAGATTATTTGAGGGAGAAAACCAAACCCTTCTGAACAGGATCTACACACAGCTCTACATAATAGAGAGAGAGAGTGAAGGAGTGAATGACGAACATGAGGTTTTACAGATAGAGAAAAGACCCAGAACACAAGACACTCCAATCTACTACAATGACATCTTTAAACCCCTACATGAACCAGGATGTGAGAAGAAAAACAAAATCAAGACTGTTCTTACTAAAGGCATCGCTGGAATTGGAAAAACCGTCTTTGTGCAGAAGTTCATTCTGGACTGGACTGAAGGAAAAACCAATCAGGATGTAGATTTCATGTTTGTGCTTCCATTTCAAGAGCTGAACTTGATTAAAGATCACCAGTACAGTCTTCACAGACTTTTGCTGGATTTTCATCCTGAACTTCAAGATCTGGACTGGATTTATGAGGAGTGTAAAATTGTGTTCATCTTTGATGGTCTGGATGAAAGCAGAATTACACTGATGTTTACAGACAGACAAAAAGTTAGTGATGTGAATGAGTCTTCATCAGTGGGTGTGTTGATGTCAAACCTCATCAGAGGAGAGCTGCTTTCCTCTGCTCTCATTTGGATCACCTCCAGACCAGCAGCAGCCAATCAGCTCCCCTTAAAATACATCAACCATGTGACTGAAATTCAGGGATTCAATGAGCATCAGAAGGAGGAATATTTCAGGAAGAGAATCAGTGATGAGCATCAAGCCAACAGAATCATCTCACACATTAGAAGATCAAGAAGCCTCAACATCATGTGTCACATACCCATCTTCTGCTGGATCTCAGCCACTGTGCTTCAAAACCTCTTGAAACAAGATGAGAGTGCAGAAATCCCTCAAACTCTGACTGAAATGTACATCCACTTCCTGCTGACTCAGATCAACGTGAGGAATCAAATGGATGATGAGAAAGATCCTGAGAAAATCTTGCAGTCCAACAGAGACATGATTGTGAAACTTGCTAAACTGGCTTTCAATCAGCTGATGAAGGGCAATGTGATTTTCTATGAGGAGGACCTGATTGAGAGCGGCATAGATGTCACTGATGCCTCAGTGTATTCTGGGATTTGCACTGAGATCTTTAAGCAGGAATATGTTATTCATCAGAGAAAAGTCTTCTGCTTCATTCATTTGAGCTTTCATGAGTTTCTAGCTGCTTTGTATCTGTTTTACTGCCATGTAGACAAGAATGAGGAATTCCTGAAGTTGTTTCTAAAAAAAAGATATCAGTGGTACAGTCGGGAAAACTCTGTGTATGAGCTTCTAAAAGCTGCAGTTGATAAATCCTTACAAAGTGAAAATGGACACCTGGATTTTTTCTTGCGGTTCCTGTTTGGCATCTCACTGGAGTCCAATCAGAGACTCTTACAGGATCTACTGACACACACAGTGAACAGCTCAGAGACCAAAAGAATCACACAGTACATTGAAGACAAAATCAAGGGTGATGAACACCTCTCTGCTGACAGATGCATCAATCTGTTCCTCTGTCTGGTGGAAATGAAGGATCAGACTCTGTACAGAGAGATTCAAGAATTTGTAAAATCAGAAAATGACTCTGTGAATAAACTCTTTCCATCTCACTGCTCAGCAGTAGCCTACATGCTTCAGATATCAGAGGAAGTGCTGGATGAGTTTGATCTGAAGAAATACAATACATCAGATGAGGGTAGAATGAGACTGTTACCAGCTGTGGTGAACTGCAGAAAAGCTCTGTGAGTTTTAATTTACTGACCTAGTCAAGTAAATTTAGGTGACAATTTAATCAGTTGAATTTAATCCTACGTTACAGACTTGCTGACTGTAATCTCACTGGTCAGTGCTGTAAAAGTTTGTCTTCATCTCTACAATCATCAAACTCACTGAGAGAGCTGGACCTGAGTCACAATGACCTGCAGGATTCAGGAGTGAGGTTTCTGTCTAATGGGCTGAAGAGTTCACACTGTCAACTCAACATACTGAGGTAAGAACAACTGTTACTTCTCCTTCAACACTGACACCGAGTAAAATACTGAACCTAGAGTTGTTCCAGCTGAGCTGAACCTGTAATCGGTGATCTGAGGATAAAAAGTGCTATAGAAATCTGAATCTGAGTGTTTGTGTGTGTGTTTGTAGATTATCTGGCTGTATGGTGACAGAGGAAGGCTGTTGTTTTCTGGCTTCAGCTCTGAGTTCAAACCCCTCACACCTGAGAGAGCTGGATCTGAGCTACAATCATCCAGGACAATCATTAGTCAAGCTGCTCTCTGATCCAAACTACAGCCTGGACAAACTCAAGTATGTTCAACATAAACATTCATCCTGTCATGTGTGTTTTTATAAAGTCATGTGTGCACTAGAAAGTCATTGAAAACTCATATGTCAAATTAACCTGTTCATATTTACATAAAATCTTCATTATAGTGTGATATCTTTTGTTTTTACAGTGTGGATCATGGAGGAAAGCTCAGGATTACAGCAGGACCAAAGAAATGTAGGTCACATTAATTTAGCTGTCTGAATGGTGAAAATGCATAGACTTGAATTGTTCCTCAATTGTTCCCTGATCCCACACCTACAAAAACCTCACAAGAACCTCTGGATTGTTGGATTTAAATGAAATAATTAATAAGTATTTGTACTGTGGGGCTAGTTGGGAGATCCTCAAAAATCATGTTTGTGTTTCTTTTCTTGTGTTCAGATATCTGCGATCTCACACTGGATTTAAACACGGCAAACACTCGACTTGCTCTGTCTAAGAGTAACCGAAAGGTGATTTATGTGAAAAACAAGCAGCCGTATCGTGATCATCCAGCAAGATTTGATGAGTTTCAGCAGGTTCTGTGTAGAGAGAGTCTGACTGGATGCTGTTACTGGGAGGCTGAATACAAGGGGAAGATTGACATGGCAGTGACATATAAAGGAATCAGCAGGAAAGGATGGAATAATGACTGTTGGTTTGGATACAATGAAAAGTCCTGGAGCCTGACCTGTTTCAATGATAGTTTCACTGCCAGGCACAATAATACAAGCACAGTTACATCTGCCCCTTCAAGTCAATCTAACAGAGTAGGAGTGTATCTGAACTGGTCGGCCGGCACTCTGTCCTTCTACAGCGTCTCTGACACAAACACACTCACACACTTACACACATTCAACACCACATTCACTGAACCTCTCTATGCTGGATTTAGGCTTGATTATGGCTCCTCAGTGTCTCTGTGTGAGATTTAACAAACTTTCTGGAGAAACAACTGAGACACAGATTTAATAGTTCAAATATAGAAACATGTTTTTATAGACATTTGAATGCAGCTTAAAATGAGACTCAGAAGTTTTCTCTTTCCGAGTCTCTGAGCGCCACCTGGAGGAAGATTTTATATCTGGCTCACAGGAAATGGTTCTTAGCATGTGCTTGCTCTGCTACTATGATAACTGAGGGTCAGTCAGAGTTTGTCTTCTAAACACACTTTATTACAAATGTTAAAGGCTGTGGAGCTCATCTCATGTGGAAGGTTGACATCTCTTCCTGATCACTCAATCTCATAATCACAGTCAAACTGATTGTTCAATAGAGTTGAAGATGTGGATCAAACCCATGTCAAATTTTATCTTTGTGGGACTTGAGAATCTCTTATAGTTTTAGAGCCTGAATACATTCAATAATTCAGCTTGTGTTAAGAGCTCAAAATTATCATGGACTGTTATTTAATTCTCACATGATGTATTTTATCCTATTTACTCCAAATACCCAAAGCAGTTTACCCAAATGCTACCATTAACATTGTCCTTTTTAAATTAATGAGCAATAAAATGTGTTTTCAACAACGACAAAAAAATTTCATGTTCATCACTCAAAATACGAAAATAACATGTCAGGTATTTATTTTAAACATTTGCAAATTTAGTACCTCGCAATGTTGCTGTTTTACAAATCAATGGCAAGAGAAATTGTAGGACGTGTTAAATCAGTAATGTTTCAAGGTCAAATGAGTGTGTGAATCCAATGCTGTACGTTAATCTCACCACCAGAGGGCTCTGTCACCTGCTTATTTATGTGGACTCTAATATGCGACACAATTCAATATTTTCACAACTAGGTTATTCATTACCTGATATTTGAAGCATTGGTGATAATTCAGTTCTATATCTATGTTAAACTGATTTTATGAATACAAAACACATAAAAACCTCAAAGTGATCTTTTAACTATATGTGGACCACAAAGCCAGTCAATTTTTGGAAACTGAGATGTAAACGCAAAATATTGGATGCATGGTTTGTTAGAACAGGACACTGTTTGACCAAGATTTGACTATTTAAAAATATGAGGGTGCAAAAATATCAAAATATTGAGAAAATCGCCTTCAAAGTTGTCCAAATGAAGTTTTTAGCAATGCGCATTACTAATCAAAACTTAACTTTTAATATATTTACAGTAGAAAATTTACAAAATATCTTCATGGAACATGATCTTTACATAATATCCTAATGATTTTTGGCATAAAAGAAAAATCAATCATTTTGACACATACAATTGCTACACATACCCATGCAGTTTATGACTGATTTTGTGGTCCAGGGTCACAATCACCTTAAATATCTCACAGATATGTTTTATTTATAGATATGTCCTCAGATATGTCCTCATGTATATAGGCTTTGTGTCTGAATTTCTGCACAATGTGATATTAATGTCTTTGATGCAAACTTCACTTTATGTGTGTATCTGTATTTATAAATCTGATTTCTTCTAGATGTTTACATAATTGAGGGAGAATGTGAATAATCTTGCAGCAAGTACTATTTACCATGCATTTTAGATTAGCTGTTAATTTTAAACAAGACGCATACTTGGCTAAATGCAATATATAATATTTGTCGCATATTTCTCAGTATTTGTGTGTCTGCTCTGTGTCTGGTGTGTGAGCTGCTTTCTCATTCAGTGATGATAAAGGAGGAGGTTCCAGCGCTCATGCTGGAGGATGAAAACAGGAGGCTCAGTTTGTGCTCCAACAGCTCAGGAGAGAGATGTGACGACACGCGCTGTGATTTCAGGTGAGAATGAGCTGATTAAATAAGCACTGAATGCATGACACAGATATAATACATCAGCCAGATCACTAAACTAGAGTCCTGTGAGGAGTTATTGCATGCTGGCTGTTATACCAGCTATTATATTTTAGTTAAATTATAGCTCATCTACAGGACACATGCTGCATGTTTAGAAAACTTAGTTTTCTGTCAGTTGTTTTAGTGTCTGTTTGATTCATAACTGTCTGCAGCAGATACCTAGAATGATTTGCATTGGTAATGTCTGTGAATATTAATTAATCTACAAATTATTAGGATATATTATGGTTGAGTATGTCATTGCCCTTGACAAAGTGACTTTCTGCCTCATCTGTAAGCATGAGCTGCTGTTCATATAGTGCTGAACGCAGTACACACTCCATCCACTAACTGGCATGAATTACAAAATAACAAACCATGACAGTTTGTTTCATCTGTAGGTGCTGCTACAAAGTGATTCATTCTCATCTTCATTCTGCAGGGAAGCTGTTTGGATGATCATGGCTGGACTGGAATGCAACAAATATCGGTGTCTCTTACCAGCAAAATGGAGCTGATTTTACCTGAAGACATCTGACACCATGAGGATCATGATGTTGAGAATGAATTTCATCATTATTTTGTGTCTCTCAGTCTTATTGTTCTGTAACCATCCCATCTCATCAGCTGATGTTCATCAGAGGTCAGTGGTAACCAGAGCAGCAACCCGCTCAGTGGCAAGGATGGATGGCGATATCATCATCGGCGCTCTGTTTTCTGTCCATCACCAACCTGCGGCAGAGAAGGTCGCGGAAAGAAAGTGCGGAGAAATAAGGGAACAGTACGGGATCCAAAGAGTGGAAGCGATGTTTCACACACTAGATAGAATAAACGCTGATCCAAACCTTCTTCCCAACATCACTTTGGGTTGTGAGATCAGGGACTCCTGCTGGCATTCATCAGTGGCTTTGGAACAAAGTATTGAGTTCATAAGAGACTCGCTCATCTCCATCCGTGATGACAGAGATGGACCAAAGTGGTGCGTTGAGGGAAATCCTTTAGCTCAGCCGCCGGCCACCAAAAAGCCCATTGCTGGTGTGATTGGACCTGGATCCAGTTCGGTGGCCATTCAAGTACAGAACCTATTGCAGCTGTTTAACATCCCTCAGATTGCATATTCAGCTACAAGCATTGATTTGAGTGATAAAACCCTTTATAAGTACTTCCTTAGGGTCGTGCCCTCTGACACTCTTCAGGCCAGAGCTCTCCTGGACATTGTTAAACGCTACAACTGGACATACGTGTCAGCGGTTCACACTGAGGGTGAGTTATAGCTCTTTTAGAGCTCTAGAGATGTACTATAGTGCTCAAGTTTCAACGTTGTCTCAGATGTTTCTCCTAAAATACATACAGTCAAACCATAATTTATTCAGACACCTTCAACATTTGTCACGCTATCACAGTTATAAAATATGACAAGAACTTAGAGTTAAACTGTGTCAGAACAAATTCATCTTGATAATGTCAGATAACTTTGATAGGCTTGTAATGGATTACAGTCAACCAGAAATTCAGACAACTATTGGTATGACAATATTTACACAGCTATCAACACTTTGCTGACCAGTTTCCAAGCAATGCTTAATTTTGTTCAGTCTGTAGTGTAAAAAGATTGCATTAGCAATGATAGAAAAAACACTGAAGAAAAACATGGTCAGGTCAAAGTGTATAAATAAGTTTTGGTCCCAAATTTTTATCAAAACCAAGAATTTTTGGGTATAATTTGTCACAGTTTACTTTATTTTTGCTCTCCCCACGTACATTAATAAACTGTGGTGTCCTGCACCCACTAGAATAGTAAAAAAAAAAGCAAAAATATCAAAAATATATCTGCACTGTTAAAAAAAAAACAACTAAGTTTTTTCAACTTAAAAAAGTAAGTTTAGTCAACATGAAATGTTGAAAACGTGGATATTTGAGTTGAGTAAACTTAAAATTTTAAGGCAGCATGAACACTTGTGAAACTACTTTTTTTAAGTTGTTTTTTTTTACAATGTGGTAACTGAATAATTTTTGGTTTGACTGTATGAGAAATAAAATAGACACAAATGAGTCCATTTTTGATATAGAGCTATAAAATGAATGCGGATAGCAGCTCAGATCATCTAGTCTTGCAAGATTTTGATTAGAAATATATATGTTCATAATGAGATATTTTACTTTTAATCACAGATTTTGTAATTTGAACAAATCTGAGCACAGGTTCGGATGTTAAGATCTCTTCTGAAGACAGATGTGTGATTATTAGGATTTTTTCTCAGGAGAAACAGGAGAATTAAGCAGAATTCTCCATACACTCTTAAAAATAAAGTTTCCAAAAGGGTGTTTTTGCGGTGATGACATAAAAGAACCATTTTTGGTTCCCCAAAGATCCTTTCAATGAACAGTTCCTAAAAGAACCATTTTGAAGAACATTTTAAAAAAAAATCTAAAGAATCTTTTTCGACTATAAAGAAACTTTTCTGCATTTGAAAGGTTTCACTGATGTTCAAGGTTCTTCATAGAACCACTCATGCCAATAAAGAACCTTTATTTTTAAGAGTGGTACCCCATTTAACAGTTCAAATTTTAAATATGTAGATTTTATTTGTGATTTTTCTTTTCTATAAGATCACCCCTTGCTTAAATATTGAGATAACTATCAAAAATAGCCCTGATCACATTTTGAATACCATATATCAGACCAGAATAATTAGTGCAGTTTACAGTACTTTGAATTAAAATATCATTTGAATCCTCAATCAAGGTCAAAACTATGAATGTATGTGATGATTGTCTTTGACTTCTATCACCGTATCATTATCAAGAGATTGATGCTGGTCTCATATCGAGCACAGCACATTATTTTAAATATGACCAATCTGTGATTAAAAGGTAGCAGTGTAATCTTCTTAACAGCATTTGAAAGCACAATCAGGGTCACAAGCTGAGCTCTCAAATCATTCAATTAAATAAATGTCTGTGACATCATCTGTAGTTTTCAAATGATTCATTTATTCGTTCATTATTTTCTTCGGTCATTTGTTAAATATATGTATTTATATGTATATAAAAATATATTCAGAAATACATTCAACATCCTGTTCAATATTATGTGGATGTTACAATTATGTATTGAAAAGAGCCAGTTCTAATCTGAATAGGCAACTCTGCTTATTTAGGTCAAAAAATGGGGCAGAATTTTAGCAGAAATGTTTTTCTGTAAAATTTTAAGATAGGATATGACACTTTTAATGTAAGTCAGACTAAAGTCGATCTGCAGTCTTCATCCGCTCAGCAGAGAAACTTTGTTTAAAGACACTGTTGAAGTTGCTGGATTGAGGCAATGAGAGGCTCTGATGCAGATGTTGTTCCTCAGGGAACTATGGTGAGAGCGGGATGGAGGCCTTTAAGGAACTGGCATCTCAGGAAGGTCTGTGTATCGCCCATTCTGACAAGATCTACAGTAACGCTGGGGAGAAACACTTTGACCGGCTGCTGAGGAAACTGCGAGAGCGTCTGCCTAAAGCTCGCGTGGTGGTGTGTTTCTGTGAGGGGATGACTGTTCGTGGTCTCCTCATGGCCATGAGACGCCTTGGTGTAGCTGGAGAATTCCTCCTCATTGGCAGGTGAATATAAGTTTCATTTTTAATTTGATGAAATGTGACACTTCAGGGACACTGGGGACATTTAGAGGCATTAAAGCATAATCCTTGATAGTTTCATAAAGCTCCAGATCTATCAAAGGGATTCTGCTTAGCAATGATCATGATTTCCTGATGCTGCAGGTTTCTGTTAATGAGATATTAAAATGATGGATGGCTGTCCCTTTTTTAATCAGCAGAAACCTCTCTTGTTGGTGTGAAGTATTTTATACCTCTGTCTTGATGCCAACGCAGTCTCTGTGGACTGAAAAGAGGAACATCATTTGGACAAGGCTGCTTTATTCTGGGTCAAGGAGACTGTTTTAAAGGAGGAGGATCCAAAGCAATATTCTTTAGTTACGTACTGAAATACATACTAGTCACACCAGGCTGATCTGACTAGTTAAGAGTGTACACACAGCATCAATTAAAGTGATTCAGTTTTAATATTTTGTATTTGAAATAAATTTAGTAAATTATATTGTAGGACATCCAGAACAAAGTTTAATTATTTTGTGGTGTGTTTTATAGATTTGAATTAAATTATATTCAGAATTATGAAACTGAAATTAGCTGTAAATATTTAGTTTATAAAACTATTGTTAAGTTTTCAAACTAAAGAAATTTAGAACTCTGAATTTTAAATTTCAAATATTTAAAATTGCAGTTCCAAATGTCCAAAAGTGAGGTCAAAGGTCAAGCCTGTGTGTTCCACAAGAAATAAGCTACTAATGACTCATTTTAATATTGTTTATTGAAAATGAATAGCATTTTTGGTTATACAACAAATGATGAGAGAAACAATCCTTTTTCGAAACTTTGAATCAATTAAATTATAGAACTTAGGTTCTGAATCCTTGGGCATACTCCCTGCACCCCATCCAACTACCCCCAATATTTTCGCATTTATTATCAATTTTTGACCACAGTTTTATATCATCTAAAGCATTTTTTATAGCTATGGTAGTTCCCCAGGTAAATTTGCATTTTAGGGTCTAAATATGACGTTATTGGGGTCGCTTTATCCCGCAGACGTCAACAGTGTAAAAGTAGCCCAATTTCACGGGAAAACCTCAGACTTGGCAATACTGCAACAACATTACAACAGCAGTTTTAAAGATGTTTTCTTTGGATTGTTTGACTACTCAAATTATAATATAGCAAAATATAACTGAACTAATTTGTGAATCATCAAATGATTTACAAAATGTGCCTTGAATCTCGATCTGAATCAAATGATTCGCGATACGCTATCCGATTGGAGTGCTTCGAAACAGTGAATCATTTTGCGACACAATGATTTTACTGATTAGGAGTTTCGAAAAACTCATTTTCAAGGATGTACTTTTCTGACGTATTCAAATGTAATCTGTTAAATGCAATCAACAAATATCAAATATCATTTGACAGTTTGATAAGTGCTCCGAACCGCTGGTTTGAAACAAGTGATTCGCAAATGTTTTGAAGCTTAATAAAGCTGTGTTTCCAAGTATCCATCATTATGACTAAAATTGTTAGTTTATCTATCATTTTAGGCTACTTCAGATCATTTAAAATTAAAATAAAGCAAATCAGTGTCTAATGCATCTTCCATGCTGCCATGGCTGTTTCAAATAGTGTATTAAAATACTGAGTTGTTTTATGTTTAAATTGCCTTATATACTAACTTAATTTGATGTTAGCTGTTAGATTAGACCCATCTGTGTATTTTTTTACACATGACTTGGTAAAAAGTGTCAAAGACTGATTTAATGTGACCTTTGAATTAAAAAGTAATTTCTAAAATCTGTTGGTTTTAATTAAAATCAACTCCTGGGACATAAAAGTGCCTGAAGTTGAAGAAACACTTGATTGTGGCATTTCTATGGTAAACTGTAATCGCATTGAGAACACACAATGCTTGTCAGCTGCTCGTGGTAAATTGTCATCTGTGAAATATGAAGTGTCAACTAATAATAGTCAGTTTTTGGCATGCTGCCGAGAAGATGCTGAGAGGCAGATGGTGCTGATGATGCCATGACCATAGAAAGACACCTTCATTATAAGTTCAAGCAACACACGCTCAAGCAGGAATGGACTGGGAATAAAAAAACAGGCTGGGATTATATCCTGCTATTATATAATTAATATAAATATTTTCATGCTCTTTTGATATGCCTGAAATAGTAGTTTATGCATTGCAAAGGCAACCAGTTGTGCAATATTTTACCTTGAATGTTGTAGCTAAAAGCATCAGAGAAGGTTATATCAATCTGCTGGTAGCCATTATTATATCACTTCTACTCTACTGATGAACCGTTCAACACAAAGTAGGTGTTGTGCATGCTGAGTCTGTTCTTTAGCCTGTGCTAAAGTAGGTCAATGCTCTTGAGCATCAGTGTTGTTCAAGCATTGCAGGTGAGAGATTAAAGAGGAAGCTGGTGGTAATTAGGTGACTAATTAGACACTTTGCGACCCGTTTTCTTCAGTGACGGCTGGGCGGACAGGGATGAGGTCGTGGAGGGCTACGAGCAGGAAGCTGTGGGCGGCATCACTATGAAGCTACAGTCGGAGGAGGTCACGTCCTTCGACGACTATTACCTGAAGTTACGGCTCAGCACCAACAATAGAAACCCCTGGTTTGCTGAATTCTGGCAGTATCGCTTCCAGTGTCGCCTCCCGGGACATCCACAAGAAAACACGAATTATAAGAAGAACTGCTCAGGTACGAGGAGAGAGAAAGAGGCTGTATATGGGTCATTCTTAGTATGCTGTACAGTTTCATGTCACCATCATAATGACCTGATATGTTAGATAAAATATTGATGAATTAAAGTTAAAGTTTTCCTTAATTAAAAAAAATCACAAATATTACAGAAGTTTGTTTAGGCAAATGTTATGCACTTATGCAACTTCAAAAATGAAAAACAAAACAAAACTAGAAACTTACATTTTTAAGAAATATTTAATCCAAAAATGAATATTTGCTAAATATTTGTTCACTCTCAGACCTTCCAAGACGTAGTTTGTTTTTTCATGGGAACAGATCTGTAGAAATGTAGCATTACATCACTTGCTTACCAGTGGACTGAATGAGTGCCGTCAGAATAGGAGTCCAAACAGCTGATAAAAACAACACAATAATCCACAAGTAATCCACACCACTCCAGTCCATCAGTTAAAATATTGTGAAGCCAAATGGTGTGTGTTTGTAAGAGACAAATCCATCATTATTGCTTTCTTCAGTGAAAAAGCTGACTTGTCTGAATCAGCAGAGAAATATGCACAAACCAAGCACTGTTTACAAACCAGAATAGTCCAAAACAGTTCCAAACAAATATGTGGGTGGATTTTGATATGAGAGGACTTTTTCAGTGGAGGAAGCATTATTATGGATCATGGACTGATATTTTGGATTGGATCAATGGATTTGATGGATGTTTTTGGCGATAGTTGGTTGTGCAAAGAAAAAAAAAAAAATCATCCTGTTTGATCAAATTACAGAGTTCAAAAGGTACAGCAGAACAGGAATGACCCATTTTGCATGCTATAGCTGCTATTTCCCAAAACAGAAGGAAATGAAACGCATACCTATTGGGTTTATAATCATTTAAAATCATATTTTTTTGTGTTTTTTGCTCTTTTTGTATCTTTGAAACCTTCTCTGCTGACTGAAAAGGTGATCTAGGTAAATTGACTCTTTTTATAGCACATTTCTATCTGGCTGGGTTGATATTTAACATCAGCTGAAGCTCTGTTTCGAGACAACACTCAGTAAGCATGTTGTCAAATAACACCTGAATTCATTTTCTGCATTTGCAGTGCCACATTTAATTTCACAAAGCAATATATTTATATTTTAGCTTGATAGATGCTTTTAAATCTTTTGACTTTTCCACAACTAGATATTAAAGTGTTGTAATCACAGGGAAGCATGCCAATCACTTTATTATCTGATCTACGTTTATGCTATTTTCATGTTGTTTGTCCATATTTTTTACAGCATTGCTTTGCATATCATTTTGTATTTTTAGTTTTAGTTTTTATTAGTTTTAGGTAAGAGGTGAGCTGTATGCAAAATGGTAATTTTAACTTTTTGAAATGTGAACATAAACACCAAATGAAAACTGTTACAAATAATCAAACAGAGAAATAGTCATAGTCTGCTGTTCTGTTATTATTTCTTTGTCTAGAACTCCAAGATGGTAAGTGAATATTTTTCTGAAGAGCTAACGTGGAGACACTTCACTTCAGCAATATAGATAGAGGTCGACTGATATAATACAACCATATGATTTAAAAATATATAATGTTTTGTGACTGTTTTTGTATAAAATGTGTATTTTTACAGTATATTTTCATTTTTAGATAAGAGAGTTTACTCTTGTCAATAAGGTCACAATGCAGCACCGAATATCGGTTGACCTCTAATATATGAAGTTATTGGGATGTTTTTCCCCTCAAAAATGAAATGAGCATCTATAAGGGCACTTCGGTTTGAACTTCATATCCCAATAACAGCTAGACTTATCATGCCAGTTGGCTTTGCTGCATGTTCCAGTGGGGAACTCTTTTAAGCTCCAAATTTTTTGTATTGCTTATGCTAATATGAATCAGAGCCTTCAGAGAGAAGAAAATAAGAGGTCACGCTTCTTATTTCTATAGATTTGGCTCCACTTACAACATGCATCTGCTAGACATGCACAACTGAAGAAAAAAAGATTGTATCGATGTCATACTGTGACTATGGTGAAAAAAATATTTTGGTGTTCACTATTTGTGAATAATAATAGTGACCAGACACATTATCATCTAGCACTGTATTTTAAATTGGGTAAATGGGGTCATAGCATATTATATGTGACCCAGGACCACAAAATGAGTCATAAGGGTCAATTTTTTTAAATTGAGATTTATACAAAAGCTGAAAGCTGAATAAATATTCTTTCCATTGATGTATGGTTTGTTAGAATAGGACAATATTTGGTCGAGATACAGCTATTTGAAAATCTGAAATCTGAGGGTGCAAAAATATCAAAATATTAAGAAAATCACCTTTAAAGTTGTCCAAATGAAGTTCTTAGCAATGCATATTACTAATCAGAAATGAAGTTTTGATATATTTACGGTAGGAAATGTACAAAATATCTTCATGGAACATGATCTTTACTTAACATCCTAATGATTTTTGACATAAAAGAAAAATTGATTATTTTGACCCATACAATGTATTTTTGGCTATTGCTATAAATATACTTGTGCTACTTAAGACTTGTTTTGTGGTCATATATGGTCAAAATGTTCTTCTTTACTCATAAAAAATAAAATATTAAAAAATATAAAATAAAATAAATTCGTTAGACCGCACATTTTCCTTTATTTTTTGTTCTTACATTTTTTTTAATCTGATTATTGGGATGATTTTCATGAATTTTTGATGAGATTTGATGATTAATTTTGTGATGAGATGATATTTGGGTTGAGATATCATAGCACAGTATCATATCCTTACCAAAGCCTCCAGTCCTAATTATTTCACTTTGCATGTAAACAAAACTTTGACATACCAAATAAAACATGTCGTTTTTTGAACATAAATAAACTAATAGAGAGCCAAGGGGTTGGAAGCACTAAGAAATCCTCACAATCTGCCTCTATTATTAATAAAACATGTATTTAATGTTTCAGTTTTTCTCAAAGTGTCACTGTATGGTTTGTGCTGATTAAAAAAATTAGGGATTGACCAGCGAAGCATGCCTAGGTTTTAGCTTTCGCCCGTTGCTTGCTGCAATGCACTTTAATTTACAGATATAATGTGAGAGCCATGTTATGATTGAATGTGGTTTTTTTAACTTTGAAATACACCATATTTACCAGCTATGGTGCCTGATACTGCTTCCTGCTGGCTTGTTACAGATCACCAGATAATGAGCCGATAGGGTGTCCTTTGACATTGCCCGTTCCTTTGAATTAATACAGCGATCTTTTTTTTTTCTTCAATTGTCAGCTACATTTACTTTGATTCATGAGGGAGACGGGCAAGAATGAGAACACGGATGAATAATTAATTTCCTTGCTCAATTAATAATAATGTCACCATCATGTCCATTACTAATTAAATGCTGAGTTGGGTTACATAAATGGTTTGCTTCGCCATGGCAACTGCATTTCGTTTGATCTTCTGTTTTAATGCCGCTGTCTTTTGATTCACTGTCCAATAGGAAAAGACAGAACTTACTGTCCTGTCGCCCGTGGCTTAGGAATAATGATGTCTTTGGACACCCTATCGTTCCCTTTCAAGTGCTCAAAAATGACTTTAAAATGGGGTCTTGAAATATCATGGCTGAACTTGTGACAGTGGGGATTTTGATTGTGGTTTTCATTTCAGTAAAAGCCTTTTAGCTGCAAAATGTGGAACTTTTCAGAATTTGCTGATATTTCTGCAATGACTTACTGCAGTCAACATGGATTCAGTATTGACCCTGTTTACTTTCTTAATGCATGTTTCTTTATTTACTATATGCATATTATTCTAAAGTACTAAACTGTTTGTCTTCATTGCTTATATGAAAAGACTAACATCACTTAGGCCATGTAGATTGGGGCTAATGTTAACCAGTAGTCCAATATCTGTTTAGATCTATAAGGAAGTAAAATGGGTTGCAGATATTGTTTCATGTTGACTAAACACTCAGGTTGAATTGCAGTGATGTTCTAATAATTGCTTTTTGGTTTGCTGATTCTCACAGGTTATGAAAGCCTGGAGGACAACTATGTCCAGGACAGTAAAATGGGGTTCGTCATTAATGCCATCTACGCCATGGCTCACGGTCTGCACGATATGCATGAGCACTTGTGCCCGGGTCACGTAGGACTGTGTGAGGCCATGGACCCCATTGACGGTAGCAAATTGCTGGACTTTCTCCTCAAGACCTCGTTTACTGGTGTGTCTGGAGAAGATGTGTGGTTTGACGAAAACGGGGACTCACCAGGAAGGTCAGTCTTACTTACTGGCCTACATAAAGCTAAGTACGCACTAAATGAATAACACAAAAATAGCTATTAATTAATTTTTAAACCACCATGGAGCATGCATCCAAATAAGTCTAATGGCCTGGCTTTGGCAAACACTGACCTGCAGACATCTCTGGATGCTTTGTCCATAAATCTTTGTTTTGGTAGCAATATTTAACATTTTGCATTATTCCAAAGAAAATTGGAGTCACAACATGCTAAAGTTTAATACTTAAGTTTAGGGGTTTGTTTAAATTGCTTACCCTAACTATGAGCTTTAATAATAGTTGTGGTCACCCTAGACGACTTCTTGTATTGTAGATGAATTTCCATCGCTCTCTTTTTTGCAGGTATGACATTATGAACCTGCAGTATGTAGAGCCTGGAGTCTATGACTATATAAATGTTGGCTCGTGGCATGAAGGCGTTTTAAGTATCGATGATTATATGATCCAGATGAACCGCAGTGAGATGGTCCGATCTGTTTGCAGTGAGCCCTGCTCTAAAGGAGAGATAAAGGTGAGTTTGTATGTTTATTAGCAAAAACTGTCATGGAACTGTTTATGGCAGGGGTCACTAGATGCGATCCAGGAGGGCCAGTGTCCCTGCAGAGTTTAGCTCCAACCCTCATCAAACACACCTGAACCAGCTAATCAAGGTCTTACTAGGTATACTTGAAACTTCCAGGCAGGTGTGTTGAGGAAAGTTGGAGGTAAACTCTGCAGGACACAAGTTTGGAGACCCCTGGTTTATGGTGTCGCCTTTACTTCCATTTCATTCATTTCTTCTTAAGATTAAAGAGAGTGAAGTGCATGTGTATAATGTGTCCACACAGGTGATTAGGAAAGGGGAGGTGAGCTGTTGTTGGATTTGTACACCCTGTAAGGACAATGAATATGTCCTGGATGAGTTCACCTGCAAAGCCTGTGAGCTGGGATGGTGGCCGGACCCAGAACTGCAAGGTACTACACATTTGCGATAGTGATTATTTCATTTCAGTAGTCATTTTGATGTTCAGGGAAATCTTTAAATCTGTTGAATTTATAAACTTTAAAGTGCCTCTATATGCCATTTATAAGGTTCCTAATATTGTTTTGGGAGTCTTCTACAATAGGTTTACATGCATGCAAGGTCAAACAAAATATGCATTTAATATCACCTCAGATTCTCACAAATTTGTTTCTCTAAACCCCTCCTTTCTATGAGTCTTCTCTGCTCTGACTGGTCAGATGGCTTAGTCTGTTGTGATGTCAGAAATGGTACGGCCATTGTCATAGTTCTGTATTTTGAACAACCGACATAGAACATTCAGTTGAGGTCAGAATCTGCAAAATGTTACTTTACCAAAATAAGAGGGATCATACAAAATGCATGTTATTTTTTATTTAGTACTGACCTGAATAATATATTTCACATAAAAAAACGTTTACATATAGTCCACTTGAGAAAGTAATAGCTGAATTTATAAAAACGACCCTGTTCTAAAGTTTACATACTGTTGATTCTTAATACTGTGTTGTTACCTGAATGATGCATAGCTGTGTTTTATTGTTTGTTTGTTTGTTTAGTGATGGTTGTTCATAAATCCCTTGTTTGTCCTGAGCAGTTTCTGCCTGCTGTTCTTTAAAAAAAATCATTCATGTCCCACAAATTATTTGGTTTTTCATCATTTTTGTGTATTAGAACCCTTTCCAACAATGACTGTATGATTGTGAGATCCATCTTTTCACACTAAGGACAACTGAGGGACTCATATGCAACTATTAGAAGGTTCAAATGCTCACTGATGCTTCATAAGCAAACACAATGCATTTAAAACTGGGGGGTGAAAACTTGACGATCAGGTTAAATGTAACTTATTTTGTCTTCTGGGAAACATTTAAGTATGTTTTGTAGCTTTTGAAGGGCAGTACTAAATGAAAAAAAATGATATTTAGGCAAAATAAGAAAAATGTACAAATCTTCATTCTGTTCAAAAGTTTACACCCCTGGCTCTTAATTCGTTGTTTTTTCTTCTGGAGCATCAGTGAGCGTTTGAACCTTCTGTAATAGTTGCATATGAGTCCCTCAGTTGTCCTCATTGTGAAACAATGGATCTCAAAATCATACAGTCAATGTTGGAAAGGGTTAAAATACACAAAAAATGCTGAAAAAAACAAAGAATTTGTGGTACCTGAAGGATTTTTCTGAAGAACAGCGGGCAGTTTAAGTGTTCAGGACAAACAAGGGACTCATGAACAACTACCACTAAACCAAAAAAAAAACAAAAACATACAGCTGTGGATCATTCAGGTAACAACACAGTATTAAGAATCAAGCTTATGTAAACTTTTGAACAGGGTCATTTTTATAAATTCAACTATTATTTTCTCTTGTGGCCTATATGTAAAAATATTTTATGTGAAATATCTTATTCAGGCCAGTACTAAATGAAAAATAGCAGGCATTTTGTATGATCCCTCTTATTTTGGTAAAAAAATTAACATTTTGCAGATTCTGCAAAGTGTATGTTAACTTTTGACCTCAACTGTAGGCACGCATTATGCAAATGTGTTACCCTGTGACATGTAGCCGTCATTGAAGTGGGATTTGAGTTACAAACGACTCATGTACACTGTTCAGAGAGGATTCTTTAAAGACAATAACTTTATTTATTGTGCACTTTCGGTTTTGCAGATCATTTGCATTCACATACAGCTACACTACACACTGCATGAATAGAAATATTCGAAATAGCGTAATAGGGGCACTAGAACTGTTGAAGCAAAATCTTGCATTATTAGCTGGAGTGTCATATCAGCCAAAATATTCAATAAATAAAAACTAGTAGTCAGTTTTAATTCCAATTATTCCAACTTAGATGTTTCTTCTAAAATTTCTAAAGTAGGCAGACTAGGCACAATAGAGAATATAGTTGACAAAGTAAAAGTATAGATCTATAAAATGAATCACTATAGTATAGTTTAGAAAATTTGATCTTTATTTTAAATTGAGTTCATATTGAAATCTCAGATTTTGGGATTCAGATTCTTTTTGAGATTTCCTCTAAAGCCTAGAGAAAACATATGACATTAATGGAGCATTTTTTAAGAGAAAAATCTGAGATGTGGGTCTCCATTTGATCTCTGTTTGATTTCATAGAGAAATAAATGAGAAACTAAAAGGAAAGTATGTAGCATAATTGACCTGTTAAAATTTGAAATGTTTTTTTTTTTTTAAGTAAAATCCATAACTTGGTGTACAGCCTTAAAAATCCAGTGTCACCATTTGTGCCAGACAAGAATGACAGCTTGTCGAGGAGAGGTGTGATATTATTTTTCTAAGCAATCAGACTTACTATTTTTATATGACAGTGGAATTACGGTGGTGACTTTTGCACAGACAAGCACAACCTGTTTTTGTTAGATAAAGTTAAAATGTTGTTAATGATTTTCTTACATAGTACTCCTGCTCACTTTCATTGATTTGGATTTTCAAAGTCAAAGAAACAGTAAATGTCTAAATCGAAGCATCATAGATGCGTCATCAAACATCCATGCAGAAAACCCATTCTCCAAGTCTTACATTACAGATTTGGCTTTTTAAAAGACCTTCACTGTCCTATTTTCAAAAGGTTTCCCATGACACCTGAAGGCCATTTATCATTTTTACAGATTGCTTGCGCCGTACAACTTATCGCCTGTGACAGCCCTACTTCACTGCCTACTTCTCTGGCCTATTTTCATACACTATGATGGTCAATGTCAATGCAGCAGCCTGGAGTGTCCTAGCAATGTATTTTTCATCAGTTCACTATAGTATAGCTCCATTCTATGCTACTGGCGTAATGCACAGATTCAGCGTAGCTCAAGAATATCCTTTGTGCATGGGACAAATACAGACTTTATTTGTGATTCATGCATTTCTAGATAGAAATGGTTGTCCTTAAGCTCTCCTTGAGTTTCATCATTGGTAAACATGTCTGGCTCTCATGAATACTGGTGTTGGTAATGAGGAAGCATTCGTTTCCTCTCTGCTGCTGCAGTCTCTCAAGTCTCCTTTGGCTTGGTTCTTTCTTACGGCCGGTCCCTTAGTGGAAGGGCTGTTTATTTTTAGGTGAGCTGGAAACCTACTTTAGCTCTTGGTGCATAAGCGAGCTGGTCACACTCAGATGGCCAGTCCTACAAAGGCACGCAGCAATGCGAAATGTATGCTTTCACCATTTTGAATGCATATTCAACAATGCATGCTTTGAACTCAACCCCCTGTTGACCTCTTGGAAGCATAAATTAATAATGTCTTACATCCTGTGACTACAGTCCACAGTAAAATTGGAAAAACCTATACAGGTGTGTTTTGAGTATTTCTGTACTGTTGCTAGATGGTTGCTAGGACTTTGCTAGGCTGGCCAAATTCAAGAAAACCAAGGCACAAATTTTGAAAGTGGTTTCCAAGGCCGTTCAGAGGTGTTTTAGTGTGTTGTGCCCTTGCTATGTTGCTCAAAGTGGTTGCTAGTTGGTTACGTACTGACCCAAATCAAGAGAATCCACCCCGAAAATTTATGGCTGGTTGCAGAGACACTGTTTGTGGTTGCTGAAGTGTTCTGAGTATTTTTGTGCGTTGCTACAGTATGTGATTGCTAGGATTTTCATAATGCACAATGGTTAATTACTGTCCCATGTCTGTAAAAAAATATATATATATACATATTTAAAAAACAGCCCAAGTCGTTACCAGGGCATTGCTGTGCAGTTGCTCTGAATGGGTTTTGGTACATTCTTATGCAGTTGCTAAGTAGTTGCTTGATGGTTACTTTCTAGTCCAAATCAATAGAACTCATCCCAGATGTTTGTGGATGGTTGCCAAGATGTTGCTTTGTGGTTTTTAAAGTATTTTAAATGTTTTTTTGTGAATGTCTATGTGGTTTCATTGTAGAAGAAAGTTAAGTTAAAGTTAAAGTGAAGTGAAAGTTAAGTTAAAACTCACTGTTCCATGTGAAAAAAAATGTTGCCAGGGCATTGCTATGCAGTAATGTTAACATCATGTTCATGCATGAATGGTCATGTGACATCTTTGGCGTCTAAAATGCAGTGAAAACACCAGTGTAGACGAGGATCGTTTTCATTTTAAAATGCCAGGCCTTAATGGGCTAAAATCAACAGAACTCATTCCAAAATTTTATGGATAGTGGCCAAGATGTTGCTATGTGGTTGCTAAAGTATCTTGAGTGTTTTGTACATTGCTGTTCAGTTGCTAGGGTGTTGTATGATGGTTACTTACTGGACCATAATTCAAAAATAAATTATAACAACCCTAAATTTTGTGAGTTGTTGCTATGTTTTTTCCAAGATGTTCAACGTGGTTGTTCACAGTTTTTTTGTAAAACAAAAAAAACAACAACAAAAAATGTTGTTGCCAGGGCATTGCTATGCAGTAGTCTTGAAGGTTCTAAACAGTTGCTAGGATACTGGTTACTTCATGGTCCAAATCAACAGAGCTCATCCCAAAATTGTTGCTTTGTGGTTGCTGAAGTATATTGAGTGTTTTTGTACATTGCTGTGCGGTTGCTAGGATGTTGCTTGGTGGTTACTTACTGGACCATAATTAATAAAAAAAAATTATAACAACCCCAAGTTTTGTGAGTTGTTGCTGTGTTTTTTCCATTGTGTTCAACGTGGTTGTTCACTGTTCCTTGTGAAAAAAAAAAAAAATGTTGTTGCCAGGGCTTTGCTATGCAGTTTTAAATGTTCTAAATAGTTGCTAGGGTGTTGGTTACTTAATGGTCCAAATCAATAGAACTTTTAAATAATACTTTTTCAATAGAACAAATTTTTACTTTTATGGACAGTGGCCAAGATGTTGCTATGTGGTTGGTTGCTAAAGTATTTTGAGTGTTTTTGTACATTGCTATGCGGTTACTACGTAGTTACTTACTGGTCTAAAAACAGTTTTGTCTGTTATTGCCAGGGCGTTGCTATGCAGTAGTTTTGATTGTTCTGAGTAGTTGCTATGGTGTTGGATACTTTGACTACGTTTTTAAAAGAATGGTGTGGCTACCCACATTTGCTCTGCGTATATTTGACAACTGTCTAAATGTTAACATCATGTTCATGCATGAATGGTCATGTGACATCTGTGGCGTATGAAACGCAGTGAAAACACCAGTGCATTATTGTAACACATTAGTGTAAACAGGGCCTTAATGGTCCAAATCAACAGAACTTATTCCAAAATTTTATGGACAGTGGCCAGGATGTTGCTATGTGGTTGCTAAAGTATTTTGAGTGGTTTTGTACATTGCTATGCTGTTGCTAGGTGGTTACTTACTGGTCCAAGCTTTTTGAGTCGTTGCCTGGGATTTGCTATGCAGTTGCTCTGAGTGGATTTTGGTGTATTTCAGTGCCGTTTCTAGGGTGTTCGTAGAGCAGTGATAGGTGGTTGCTTACTGGTGTTCAAAGTAGATGCTTCCTGTTACTTAATAAACAAAAACATCCAAGTTTTTTGAGCTGTTGCAAGTTTCTATTCAGTTGCAAAGAACAGTTTGAGTGGGTTTTGGTGCATTGCTTTGCCATTTCTAGTGTGCTCTAGTCACTACGGCATTGTTAGGTGGTTGCTTACTGGCCCAAGTAAAAAGAGTCCCTTTGATATTTCCTGGTGAAAAAACCAGCATTCCAGCATCAAAACATACCTACCAGCATATGCTGGTTTTTTCACCAGGGTTCTGATCTGTAGTTTTGGGTTTATTGTCTGTAAGATAAGAATCAAAAGTCTGATGCTTAGAAAATACATTGCACACCATTAATAGCACAATATAAGCAATATTAATAGTGATGCTTGCCTTAGCAAACATTACTACTAATAATTTCATGCATTATGTTCATAGTCTCACTTAAGATCTAACAATTTTGTCTTCTCTCTTCAGTCTGTGAGCCCCTTCCTCTGCGCTACCTGGAGTGGAGTCATCCTGAATCCATCGTCGCTGTGGTCTTTTCATGTCTTGGAATCCTTGTTACCAGTTTCGTCACCTTCATCTTCATACTGTACCGGGACACGCCAGTCGTCAAGTCCTCCAGCCGTGAACTTTGCTACATCATCTTGGCCGGCATCTTCCTGGGTTACATTTGCCCCTTCACTCTCATCGCCCGTCCCACCATAGTGTCGTGTTACCTGCAGCGCCTCCTCGTGGGCCTCTCAGCCTCCATGTGCTACTCGGCTCTCGTCACCAAGACCAACCGCATTGCTCGAATCCTGGCCGGCAGCAAGAAGAAAATATGCACTCGCAAACCACGCTTCATGAGCGCCTGGGCGCAAGTGGTGATTGCGTTCATCCTCATCAGCGTGCAACTGACTTTAGAGGTCACGTTGATCATCTTGGAGCCTCCAGAGCCTATCAAATCATACCCGAGTATTCGAGAAGTATTTCTAATATGCAACACCAGCAATTTGGGCATGGTTGCGCCATTGGGCTACAATGGCCTGCTCATTCTCAGCTGCACCTATTATGCGTTTAAAACTCGCAACGTCCCTGCCAACTTTAACGAGGCCAAGTACATCGCCTTCACCATGTACACCACATGTATTATCTGGTTGGCGTTCGTGCCGATCTACTTCGGCTCCAACTACAAGATCATCACCACGTCGTTCTCCGTGAGCCTCAGCGTGACGGTGGCTCTCGGCTGCATGTTCACGCCAAAAATGTACATAATCATCGCCAAGCCCGAGAGGAACGTACGCAGCGCGTTCACCACCTCCGACGTGGTGCGCATGCATGTTGGTGACGGAAAAATTGCTTGCAGGAGCAACAGCCTGCTAAACATGTTCAAACGCAAGAAGAGCACGTCTGGAAATGCCAAGTAAGTAACTCAGCGGCATTAGCGCAGTCTCTCTCCGTCCTGTTGCATTAGAGCCCTTGGGTCTAGTCCTGTTATTCCAGCTTCTCTCCAGATCTTAAGATCATGCCATTTTCAGGAGCTTCTTCAATTAACAGCTCTCTTAGACATCTTGTAATTTGCAGGTCAACTACAATTAAAACATGCACACCCGGGGCATCTACAGAACGGCTGGGAGAGACTGTGGGACTATAGTAGCTTTAGATGTATGTAATGGCAAAGAGCAAGAATTATAATTGTTCCACTACCAGTTATTGAGTGAACGGGTGGTATGATGATGTATATTAGATAATGTTAGTAAGCTGTCAACTGGAAGAGATTTTGTTACCATTTTTATACCACAGTAGAAACATAGAGAAGGGCAAAAGTAGAGAGAAGTTCAAGATCTTTGTGCCTAGTTGTTTTATGGTTGTGAAAATATAGTATGCATAATATAAATATATTGGCTGTCTTGCTATGGCTGTGGTCAGAGCAACTATTTATTTTATAATATTGGTATTTTTTTAATAATGTAAACCTGTTTCTGCACTAATTTATTTGTTATAACTATTGTGATATTTTGCTTTGAGTCTAAAGATCAGGAAAATTATCTAAATTAAATTAAATTCTTTTTATTTGTAGTGTATATTGTGATAAAGTGTGGTCCAAAAGTTTAAGAGCACTAATGAAAATGGTTCTATTTTGCTGTGTTTTAATGTAATATTTAATATTTAATTACACTACCAGCCAAAAGTTTTTGAACAGTAAGATTTTTTATTTTTTTTAAAGAAATCTGTTCTGCTCATTTCAAGTACAGGAAAACAGTACAATTGTGAAATATTTTTGCTATTTAAAATAACTGTTGTTTTGTTTTCTACTTGAATATATTTTAAAATGTAGTTTATTCCTGTGATCAAAGCTAAATTTTCAGCATCATTACTTCAATCTTCAATGTCACATGATCCTTTAGAAATCATTCTAATATGCTGATTTGCTGTTCATGAAACATTTATTATTATTATCAATATTTAAAAGAGTTAAGTAATTTTTTTCCGGATTCTCTGATGAATAGAAACATCCAAAGATCAGCATTTATCTGAAACAAAAAGTTTTTGTAACATTATACACTACACCATTGAGAAGCTTTTTCTTTTTTTGGGAAAGAAATTATAGAAATTAATACTTTCATTTAGTAAGGTTGCTTTAAATTGATCAAAAGTGATTATAAAGACATGTATAAAGTAACAAAAGATGTCTATTTCAGATAATTACTGTTCTTCTGAATTTTCTATTCATCAAAGAAACCTGAAAAATTCTACAAGTTTTTTTCAACATAATCAAGAATATTAGAATGATTTCTGAAGGATCATGTGACTGGAGTTATGCTGCTAAAAATTCAGCTTTGAAATCACAGGAATAAATTTTTATTTTAAAATATATTCAAATAGAAAACAGTAAATAGTAAAAATAGTAAAATATTTCAAAACTGTACCGTTTTGCTGTACTTTTGATCAAATACATGTAGGTTGGTGAGCAGAGATTTTTTTAAAACAAAAATCTTACTGTTCAAAACTTTTGATTGGTTGTGTATTTTAATATATTAAATTAAATATTGTTATATTATAATGTTATATGCATTTGTATTTATGTAGCATATGTATATATATATATATATATATATATATATATATACTTTTAAGAGTAAAAGTTTATTTACATTTTACACAAATTCAGAATCTTTCACTGTTTAGTTTTTTTTTTTTTTAAAAAGCAGCAGCAGCACTGGAGCTGAAAATCATGTTCTACATGTTCTTCGGCATGATTTGAAATATTCCAAAAAGCACTTTGAGGTTTAGTGGAAGAAAATCTAACCCTTGTTACAATCATTTACTCAAAATACATCTGATTAGTCATCTTGAAAATGTGCAGAATCTAAAATTTTGCTCAATTTATTGTTCATTTCCAAGTTTATGTGAAAAAATACCACATTTTCAAGGTAGTCTTGAAAGCAGACTTTTGGACCTCACTATAAACTGTTACTTTAATATAAAATTGCTTATAGTATACTGTGATTGAGATTTTGGTCATGCTAGATTGACCTGTAAAAATAAATGTTTTCAAGCATACACCAAATATCTGAATAATAATATTCAGCATATTTTTTGCACAATTTTTTACACGAACCAGAAATGTTGTTCTTGTGTTCACCTTTCTCGGTTCCTGTGAAATAACAGTCGTCTTTATTTTGTTCATAGTTCTAATGGAAAGTCTGTGTCATGGTCTGAACCAGGTTCAAGACATCCTCCGAAAGGGGAACACATGTGGCACAGACTGTCTGTACATGTGAAGAGGCAGGAAGCCGGATCCAATCAGACGGCTGTCATCAAACCCCTAACTAATACCTACAATAACCCCGGCATGGAGTTTTCCGATTTAAGCACCAAGACTCTGTACAATGTAGCCGAGGAGGACGAGGGCGACCCGATCAGATACAATCCCTCGGGCAGCCCTCCTCTGATGGCTCTCAGGCAGTCGCCTGTCAGCAAGCCTATGAAGGAGGCGGGCGCCGATATGACCTTTTACACTCCCGAGCAACACGTGCCACAAATAAACAGTGTTCTCCCTCAACATGGTATGGCAGATCAAGAGGTGCTCGAGTTTAATTCAAACATGCCCGATCTGGATGAGATCATAAGCCTGCCTGAGTCGGGCGATGGGGTGATTTTGCCTCTTCAACCCCAAATATTGCACCCGCATCCCATTTTACCCATGCAACTGGGCTTGTACCCGGACGAACCCACCTCCCCTTTGGAGGAGGTTGAAAACGAGCAGTTCGGGCTTCTTCACGGCTACATGTATGACAATGCGCAGATCCACGACGAAGAGGAGTTGGTGCAAATTAAATTGGCAATGGAGGACTCCGTGGCCCTCATGCCACCTTCTCCGTTTCGGGATTCACTCGGCTCGGGCAGCCCTGTTCCCAACTCCCCCGTGTCCGAGTCTATCTTATGCACGCCGCCGAGCGTGACGTACGCGTCTGTCATTCTCAGAGACTATAAGCAAAGCTCCTCGACCCTTTGAAATTTATTTTAGGAGATCATGTCAGCTCTAGCTTTGTAAAATAATAGCTATGATACTAGTTTGTGCAATAATGTGACTTAAGTTGTCTGCACTGGAGAGCTTTAATATTATATTTGATTGATTCAAAGAGACAGTATGGAAGGGAATGTGTGTTCCTTGGTCCAAAATTAACACTTGCCAAATGCTAAATGCAAGCACAGTTTTGTTGTACATCTTTCACTTTTCACACAAGCATGGAGAGCTATTGTTGTTTTATTGTTATTGCTATACCATTTTAGATTTTTATTAATATTCTAAATTGTGTTTTAATTTTAATTTTATTTATTAGTTAATTTATTTACATTTATTTCCGTTTTAGTTCGAGTTAAACTAAAAATGAGAGAAATTAAATTATTTTTTATAAAATATTTGGTAACACTTTACAATAAGGTATTATTAGTAATGTTAGTTAATGTATTCATTAACATGAACAAACAATGAACAATACATTTATTATAGTATTTATTAATCTTTGTTAATGTTAGTTAATGAAAATTTAGTCGTTTATTGTTAATTCATGTTAGTTCACCGTGCATTAAGTAATGTTAACAAGCACAGCTTGTGATTTTAATAATGCATTAGTAAATGTTGAAATTAACATTAAATAAGATTAATAAATGCGGTAGAAGTATTGTTCATTTTCAGTTCATGGTAACAAAAATAGCAAACTAATGTTAACTAATGAACCCTTATGTAAAGTGTTACCAATATTTTTATTATTTATTTATATTTCAGTTAACTTTCACTTAACAGTTTTTTTGTTGTTGTTACTTTTAGTTATCAAATTGTCTGGTAAATTCAGTAAAATCACGTGGAATTGGTAGATGTGGCAAAAAAGTTAATTGATACACTTGATATAGTATGCGTTTGATATACTATATTAGTTTTTATCTACTTTTACCATTTTTTGTATTAGTGTTAATTTTACAGTTTTAATTTTAAAGTCTTTGTAATGTTGTGTTTTTTGGTCTTTTTTTTCTTTAAATGTCTATACACTGTAGCTTTTATTGATTATTTTAATTGTAGTAAATTTAGTACATTAGAATTACACAAAACTAAAATTGCATGTCGTCTTGAGAACCAGCTGGGGAAAAATATTTTATTTATTTATTTATTTATTTATTTATAGTGCTTTTCTTATTATTATTTGCAATTAATTACATCCAAAATTAAAAAGTTTTTGTGTACATAATATATGTGTGTGTACTCTGTATATTTATTGTGTATATAAAGACACACACATACAGGGTATATTTTGAAAATATTTACATGGATATATTTATATTCATATAATTTATATTATATATAAATATATTTAATATATAAATATATAAACATAACATACATACATGCATGTGGGCATTTATATATACATAATAAATATACACAGTACACACACATATATTATGTACACAAAAACTTTTATTTTGGATGTGATTAGTTGCCCAGCACTTATTTCGTTGTTTATTTATTAATTTTTCTATCTTTCTCTATTTCTTTATTTCATTCATTCTTTTTAGTTTTAGTTAACAATAAATATCCCTGAAATGAAAAATAAAGTGAAATACTGTTTAAACAGTCAGTACATTTACTCTCAATTCACCTGCAATTGTTAGTGTGGCAAAATGGTTAATTTTGGACCTTAATGTCAGTGCCAGATTCAGTAAAAGCAGGAACCAAATGTGTAGGTGCCCTTTGATTTGTGTCACTATCACTTGCTTTAGTAGGGCAGCAGTAGTTGACATGAAACCAACACCAGTCATTGTAATGCTGTATATTCTGAGCCATTTATGCTTTTCATAATAGATCAAATCATCTAAAGGACTTACAGAAAAAAACACTGTAGCAGAAAATGAAGAGTTAGAAATTCAAATAATGTGCAGCAACTCTATCAGTGACAATTTAATGTGTTTAAGGTGTTTTATACAATCTTGACTTTTATAAACAACATTTTAAAACCAAGTCTATATTAAATAAACATGACCATCAAACAAGTCTAGTTACAGCATTAAATCATGCAGCACACATATGCAGTAAACTACAGTAAGACAAAAGCCTAGTGAATTTATTAGCAAAATATAGCAAAAAATCAGTAGTTTTTAAGTGCCAGTGTCAAAACCAACTGTATTTTTTCATGCTGTATTGTTTTTAATGTACTTTTTGCATAGTTTGTGTGTTTCAAGTACAATAGGAAGTGTGTATATATAGTTTTTCTTCTATTTATGTGTGATTTTTTTTTTAAATAATGAAAAGAATGTAAATATATATGATACATCTCTGGATTTAAATGGTCATAACATAAAATTTGTATTATTACATAGACTTTTCCATTAGACACTACTGTCTGTATTTGGTAACTTCTCTTAATTGTTGGTTAAATGTTTTCATATCAGCTTCAAATACTTATATGCTTTATATAATCAATGTGTGTTAATAAAGAGTCAAGATCCCCTAATGCTTAGCAGGGCCACCGACGGCAGTTTCACCAGAATGTACCACGTATGTAGACAGTTATATCCTGTTGTTATGACCATTTAAGTCCGTATTTGACATGACAGTTACTAAATTAATATGGAATTTTAAGCAATTATAGAAGATTGTATTCAGGTAACTTTTTAGATATTATGAAATTATGTTGTAAGTTTTCTTTTTTTCTGTTGCAATGCCGTATGTGTTGTCAGATTGCCTACTGTAGTCTTGAAACTATACTTTAGCTTTAAGAAAATATTTGTGCTATTATATTTTTTAAAAGAATTATTCATTGCATACTGTATGAGCCTAGATCTTAAGATAAACAACATGTTTCTACAAATTACATTTAGTTCTGCTGTATTTGTCTGAAATTGCTAAGCTTGTCATTTTAGTGAGCATGTTTTATTAGGTTTATGATAACTATTGTATATATTGTAAATAAGCTCTCAGGGTTGTTGCTGCAGTAGGTGTTTAGTAAATAATTTCCCAAAATGTGACCAGTTATTGCTTTCATATGACCATGTTAAAGAACCATCTTCAACACCTGTGTGTCTCACTGTCACTTTGTACGCTTAAAGGGATGAACTTTGACATTTGATTTACCTTGTAAAATCTTTGTTTTATTATTTTTAATGCTGGAAATGCTGTGTTGCTGGTAGCATGGTTGGAAAACGCGACAGGGATTTAACCGGCGGAATAAATCTGAACTAGGTCATTTACTGCAGATGCGATTTGTTATCGCTCTCCAGGAAAATGTCAGGAGGCTCAGAATTAGGATTCACTGAACATTTATTTAAAGTTTTGGTGATTGGAGACCATAAAGTTGGGAAAACCAGTTTTATTAAGCGATTTGTGAAAAATCAATTCTATGAGGAGTTAAAAACGACTATAGGTGTGGATTTTTCTATGAAGGTGATAGATTGGGACAGTCACACACGGGTGAGATTACAGCTATGGGATATAGCAGGTAAGTCTTTTTTCAACTTGAAATTAGTATAATAGAACTATGTTGGTTGCTATTTTAATGAGTTATAATAGATTAGTAATGCTTAAAACTCTAATAATGCAAAATGAATCTGCAAAATGTTATTTTACCAAAATAAGAGGGATCATACAAAATGCATGTTATTTTTTTATTTAGTACTGACCTGAATAAGGTATTTCACATAAAATACGTTATACATATATTTACAGAACACAAGAGAATAGTTGAATTTATAAAAATGACCCGTTCAAAAGTTTACATACACTTGATTCTTAATACTGTGTTGTTACCTGAATGATTCACAGTTTTTTTATTTAGTGATAGTTGTTCATGAGTCCCTTGTTTGTCCTTAACAGTTAAACTGCCTGCTATTCTTCAGAAAAATCCTTCAGGTCCCACAAATTCTTTGGTTTTTCAGCATTTTTGTGTATTTGAACCCTTTCCAACAATGACTGTATGATTTTGAGACCCATCATTTCACACTGAGGACAACTGAGGGACTCATATGCAACTATTACAGAGGGTTCAAAACACACACTGATGCTTTAAAAGGAAACATAATGCATTAAAAGCTGGGGAGTGAAAACTTTAAATTTAAAGATCAGGGTAAATTTGACTTATATGTTGGTCTTCTGGGGAACATGTAAGTATCTTCTGTAGTTTACTAAATGAATATATATATATATATATATATATCCAGTGGTGAATATATATGATATTCAGGCAAAATAAGAAAAATGTACACATCTTCATTCTGTTCAAAAGTTTACACCCCTGGCCCTTAATGTATAGTTTTTTCTTCAGAAGCATCAGTGAGCATTTGAACCTTCTGTAATAGTTGCATATGAGTCCCTCAGTTGTCCTCATTGTGAAACGATGGATCTCAAAATCATACAGTCATTGTTGGAAAGGGTTCAAATACACAAAAATGCTGAAAATCCATTTGTGGGACCTGAAGGATTTTTCTGAAGAAGAGCGGGCAGTTTAACTGTTCATGACAAACAAGGGACTCGTGAACAACAAAATCCATAAACAAACAAAACAAAACAAAAAAACTGTGGATCATTCAGGTAACAACACTGTAAGAATCAAATGTATGTAAACTTTTGAACGGGGTCATTTTTATAAATTCAGCTATTATTTTTTCTCGTGGTGTGTAAACTTTTGACCTCAACTCAATGTACTACGCTGATACCAGAACAATGATACCAGAAGTAAAATAGGACAGAGATGTATCTAACTTTAACAGTTGTTTTTAGTGCCACTAGTCCACATAAGGGGTAATTATTAACTGTTCTGTGGCACAGTTTCACTTCAAATTCATATTTATGTACTATAAATCTTCAGACAATAGAAACATGTCATGCCACAGGATCTGAAATAACTGTAAACTGATCAGTTTCTGATACTCTATGAATTAGGACCATAATTTTGCATCTCAAAGACTAATTTGGTGTTTTCTGATTCAAAATGTTTTTTCTCGTTTATTTAGGTCAAGAGCGAGTAAGAGGGCTGAACCGCGTGTACTTCAAGGGATCCAGTGGTGCGTTTGTTGTATATGATGTGACAAACGAGTCAACATTGGATGGAGCTCTAAACTGGAAACATGAACTCGATGGTGAAGAAATACTGAAAAATGGCCATCCAATCCCTGTTGTTCTACTGGCCAATAAATGTGATGAGACTAAAATCCGCCAGAGGAATGCCTCTCTTCTGGAGAACCTCTGCCAGGAGAAGGGCTTTGTTGGATGGTTTCAGACATCAGCAAAGGTGACTGGATTATTATCATGCTATCATTCCATATATAGACCAATTCTGAATAATATAATTGAAATATTATTACAATTTAAGAGAATTTTCATTTTGAATATGTTTTAAAATAATTTATTCTTGTGATCAAAGCTGAATTTTTAGCATCATTACTCCAGTCTTCAGCGTCATTATTATTTATTTCTTATTATTTATTATTATCATTATTGTTGAAAACACTTGTGCTGTTTTACCTTTTGTGGAAACTCGATACATTTTTTGTCCGGATTCTTTAATGAATAGAAAGTTCAAAAGAACAGCATTTTCTTTGAAATAGAAATCTTTGGTTACATTATAAATGTCTTTACTGTCAGTTTTGATCAATTTAATGCGTCCTTGCTAAATAAAAGTAATAATTTCTTTAACAAAAAAAACATAACCCAAACTTTTTAATGGTGATGTATCACTGTTTCAACAAAAAATATTAAGCATCAAAACCCACTGATAATAATAATAACATTTTTAACACAATTATGATCATGTGACGCCAAAGGCTATCAATATGTACTGTTTATTATGAGAATAGTTTTATAAGAAATTGTATATTTAGCTACTGTATTATGTTTATAATATTGCCAATCCTATTATAAAATGTATAGCAATGTCTCTTCTACTATTCCACTTTTGTTTCGTTGCTAGATTTGTGTTTGTGTTTTAGGAGAATATCAATGTGGACAAAGCTGCTAAATTCCTTGTAAAGCACGTTCTCCAAAATACTGATGAGCCAGTGAAAGAAGAAGAGCAGAACATTGAGATCAACCTGCAAAAGCCGTCAAAGACCAAATCTACCTGCTGCTGATTCACAATCCCAGTATTCCCAGAGTGTATATAACTGTGCACAAGTCGTATGTTATTTTATTCTATACAGCATATCATTTTGCAGTTTGTATTTTTTATATATTTAATTGTCAATGATTAATACTCATCTAAACATTTTGGGGGCCATGAACGAGTACCATGTTGAATGCATTTCATGCTGAGTATCTAATAAATACCTCTGTGGCGACGTGTCTCATTTCCCCTGCTAATCTGCTACATGCTCACGGGTTATTAAATACATCAGCATGGAAGGAGACTAACTGAGATCCGCCGTACACACTTCAGCCTAGAACATTTCAGAAGTGAACAAAAATGCTGTCAGAATGCCAAATTCATTATGTTTCTCTCTGCAGAAAGCAGCGTGCACAGGGACGTGGCCTATATTCTCATATATAGCCGTCAAAAGTTTGTTTTCTTTGGAAAATGGCAGTAGAGAATGTTTAAAAAGAAAAATAAATCTAATGAAGTTACACTGATGAAAAATAAATGTAGCTTCAGGATAATATTCCATATTCTGTCAGGGCTTCTGTGTTACAAAATTAACTTCCCATAAAAGCATAAATGTGTAATACTGTGTCTCAGAGCAAGTTAATATATCTCTTTACATTATTTCACACAAACTGGCAGAATTTCCATTTCAGTGGATAATTTTTGCAAACTTTAGTACCTGAGAGAAGCTGAAAATGTACACTAATCAAGCCCAGTGGCCTGCTCTGTTTTATGAAGTTTATGAAATGATCAATTATTTAAAATAGTAAAAGTAAAATGTGCCTCATACAGCCAATATCCAGGTCAGGGGAGCGATCAAACACATCAGCATGATGCACAGCTTCCATACACAATGGTTCATGTCACAGAAATAGGAAGCCGTTCCCTGCGTGACCCAATTTTGCCGTGGATTTTTGAGTGAATGCTAAGAACTCCAGCGTTCTGATGCTTCCCCCAGAGATCTGGACTATATTGAGCAAACAATACTGTGTTCAACCCTCCATAGCAGCCTCAACCCACTGTAGGCATAGGCTGCCAGCATATTCAGGATTCTGTGCATGGAAAAGCAGGTTTGAGCGGTTTTTGTATTTGTACACGGCCGTGTGTCTTATCGCACAGGTTTGATGGTGCGCCATGCAACGCGTTCCCCCAGAGGCACGGGAAATGTTCCCGTCTCGGGCCGTAAGCGCTTCCCATCTGTTAGCGCTGCTAGACAGGTTGTACAGGTGTACTTTTACCTTTTCTGGCAGATTTCCATGTTAGTATTGTGAGAAAACAAGAAGGCACTGTTGCATCATAGTGTTGTTGCTGAAGATGACGTGTGATTCAATTATTGATAATTAATTCGCTCAAGAATGAGAGCAGGATTATAAAATCATGAATAAATACCATTGTATTGTTCAAGAATATAGAGTGTTTTCACTACGCGTCATCAATTCGCCATATTGGCGGCACTGAATGTAAACAGTGCCGCTGAACTGAACAAAAACTCGCATATTTTGCTGATTATTGCTGCTGAAAATGGTCATTTATCGTCATGTTTTGGGCTGTACTAATTGGTCAGACCAGGAAATAGACTGCCAAAAGTTATAACAAATCAAGGAGAAGAGTGCAAAAAACACAGAACAAAAGGCGTTTGTGGTTGGCCAAACTGAAGCAGGACTTCACTGACAGCATTTGTGTTTGTTCTTATCATTTTCGGTCAGGTAGGTGAAATATTAGGCTAATATCTTAATTAATACTGTTGGTATTGTCTTTACCACCTATTAACTTTAGTTTGTCACAATATTGCGCCCTTTTCTGGTTACTAAGCCCTTCTCTATATGATTTAGCAGTCTCCACACATTTTTTCCATGGTTTAGACAGCATAAATTAGCAGAACAACATATTCAGTTGTACATTACTGTACAATCCATGCTGTTGTTCACATCTGTGTATCTCCAGTGTGGCAGCACATCCTGGTAACTGACTAAATTGTGATAAATTGTGAAGTAAGTGCAAACCCTGCTGAAAAAAAAACCCAGCTAAAACCAGCCTGAGCTGGCAGGCTGGTTTTAGCTGGTCATAGCTCGTCAGCTAGTTTAGCTGTTTTTTTCAGCAGGGAACTGAATAAATATGCAAATTTTCAATGACAATTTCAGCAGTTCAGAAATGAAAATTAGCCATTCAAGTGGTAGATGATTATGGTTCTTCATTATAACAGATTTGGAGAAATGTAGCATCATTTGCTCATCAATGGATCCACTGCAGTGAATGGGTGCCGTCAGAATGAGAGGCCAAACAGCTGATAAAAACACCACAATAATCCACAAGTAATCCACACCACTCCAGTCCATCAGTTAAGTGCTTGTGAAGTGAAAAACTGTGTTTGTAAGAAACAAGTCCATCATTAATGCATTTTAACTTTCAAACCACGCTAAAATATGAATCCGTAACTCATAATTTTACTTTCTCCAGTGAAAAAGTTGCCTAATTTGAATCAGGAGACAAATATGCACAATTTACAAGCAATAACTGTCCAAAACAGATCTAAACAAATTTGTTGGTGGATTTTGATGTGAGAGGACAACAGATGGACTTTTTCACTGGAGGAATGGTTATGGATTATGAACTCATATTTTGGCCTGAAGCAACAGTTTAGAGTTAAAATGCTTCAATGATGGTTTTGTGTCTTACAAACAGGCAGATTTTCACTTCACAGGATTGTAATGTTTTTATCAGCTGTTTGATTTCTCATTCTGACAGCACTCATTCACTGCAGAGGAGGTGTATAGCATTTTAGAGGTTTTCTATTAAAATAAAATTTTCATCTTTTGTCTGTCAATAATTTGCTGACTACCCTGACAGGTGCTTGAACAGTGGCTGTGGTGGTCTCATTCTGGTCTTATTCATTACTGTGGTGGTCTCATTCTGGTTGATGGTGTGAACGCTGAGCCTGAAGGCAGGTTTTTGCTGACATGGTGTGTATAGGAGGGCAGATATTTTTACTCTCCCATCTGTTCCGCACCGTCCCGTAGTTTTACTTTGTAGCGTCCTTGGTGTGCGTCTAGGGATCTGTTCTACATACCACTTATTTAAGCCCCTTCGTTGCAGTTGTTTACAAATAATGTGGAGTGAATCTATCTGTCCTGATGAAGCCTGAGAGTCTTTATTATTGATTAACACATGAAACTTTTAGCAACTCTTAGGTACTTTGTGTGAAATGTGACTGATTCATGCTGCTTGAAATGTTCAGATCTAATGAATGCACATGCATTATAACTGTTTCTGGTTGCATTTGAAGTGGATATTTTGCTTAGAGGAAAACCATCAAAGACTAAGTCTGTGTCCTATATACATCAGACCTAGTTACAGAGGCTGAGCGAAGGAATGTTTGTGGGAAATCCTTTACCAATAAGCACAAAAAAATTACATGTATATATTTCAAAAACTTCAGAATTCTACTCTTTTAAAGTCACTAACTCCCGTCTCATAATTTCAAGCAATTTTTGTTTTCCTGTACAAATATCTAAACAAGCTAAGGCTTGTTTTCTGAAAAATGTGTTACAATCAAATGCATTTAAGCTTAAAACAAAAAAAAGAAAGCTTCCAATGAGGTAAGAAAAATAATCTTTTTTCTCTTTGAGTCTAGATTATTTTACATAACTCACTGACAGATTTTTTTTACTTGCTTTCAAGGGATTGGTCAACCAAAAATGAATATTATTGCTGAAAATACTCACCCTCAGGCCATCCAAGATGTAGGTAAGATTGATTCTTCATTATATTTGGAGAAATTTAGCATTACATAATTTGTTCACCAATGAATCCTCTGCAGTGAATAGGTGCCGTCAGAATGAGAGTCCAAACAGCTGATAAAAACGTCACATAATCATTGGCTCTGCTAATTAGAACAGCAACTTTCCAGTAATAAATACTGTTTTAACAGTCCGGTTGTCAGTGCTCCATTGGATACTTAAAAAAAAAATTTGAGGGACATTTTTTTTCTAAATGTTAAACCTTTTCCTGTGTTTTGTTGTGTCATTGAGTGATTTGCAGTAAAATAATCATTCATAAACTGTCACATATTCCCAATCAAATTTTCCCTTCGACACATGACACAGCTTACCCCGAACAAACTCTTTCACAGGACACAAAGAGGTTGTGTTTGTGTGTGATGGGTAAAGCGGCGGCTCCATGTGTGTGAGCAGATGGCTCTCATGGAGAAGCGGATGATGACTCCGCTGGCGTACGGAGCCTGAGAATCACACAAGTAGGAGGGAAGCTGGACAGAAGAGAGTACAAGGGATGCATAAGGAGATGCAATGCAATGCATGACCTTTCTGCACTAAACTAAATGCGATTTTGACCTTGACAAGTCTGTATATAGTGGGGTCCACATTACATTTTTTATAAAGAAGTTTTAGAATTTAAGCAAATTAATATGAAGTAAGGTTTCATATGAAGAAATGGCTTCACATTTTTGGTAACCCTTGACAATAAAGATCCTTTTGTTAGCTACATTAGTTGCATGAATTTGATAGTTGTATACTAATACATTGCATTTATTAATCTTACTTCATGTTAATTTCAGTTAATTTCAGCATTTAGTATTTTGCTAGATTTTTTCAGCCTGCTATTTCTCCCCTCTAAGGTAATGGCACAAATATATTACTTTTACAAAGTAATATAAAAGTAATACAAGTAAACAATATTACTTTATTAAATATTGTTGGATAATAGTAATAAAAATATTTAAATACAATATAATTTTTTTTTTACGTTTCTATACTAAAGAGCTAATATGAAATAACAAGCAGATGTATTTATTATTAACTAACTAGAAACTAAAAACTGTGTGTTTGTAAGAAACAAATCCATCATTAATGCATTTTAACTTTCAAACCATTGCTAAAACGTGAATCCATAACTCAAAATTTTGCTTTCTCCAGTGAAAAAGTTGCCTAATTTGAATCAGGAGAGAAATATGCACTGTCCAAAACAGATATTTTGATGTGAGAGAACAACAGATTTTCTTTTTCACTGGAGGAATCGTTATGGATTATGAACTCATATTTTGGCCTGAAGCAACAGTTTAGGGTTAAAATGCAACAGATGTTGATTACTTTTGTGTGTTATTGTGATGTTTTTATCAGCTAAAATATTTAAATACAATATAATTATTTTTTTTTTTTTGTATATTTCTATACTAAAGTGCTAATATGAAATAACAAGCAGTTGTATTTATTATTAACTAACATTAGCAAAATATAAACAAATAAATGTAACAAATGTATTGCTAGTGAATGCATTAACTAACATTAATTTATGGGACCTTATTGTAAAGTGTTACCACAATTCTTCATTGTTTTTACTTAAAACAATAATATAATATAATATAATATATATAATATAATATGTGATTGAGTGGAAATACATGGTAGCTGTTCTCAACCTTATTCATGCCATTGCTGATTTGAGATGTAAGAATGATTATGGCTCCATCTAGTGGGTGAAACCCAGATTGTCCTCTAATTCAGTGCTTTCAAAGAGGTCAGTGTTTGTTCTGGATTGAATTAATAGTTCCCTATCTGTCGTACACTCCGAGTTGTGTCGAGTAGTGTACGACACTAGGGGTCGCTCTTGAGAGCCCAAACACCTCTGACAGTTTTGAGAAAGGCCAATGAAAATTGGGTGTGCAGATTTGCATAGCTGACCACGCCCCGGACGTCCGGGTATAAATAGGGCAGCGTGTGCATCTGCTCACTCGTTCTGTTTTTCGGAGCCGAATGCAGCGTCTCTGCGTGAGAAGCGGCAACATTCACCTCTCTCGTCGTTGGATCTACGGCACAGACAGCGGTCTCTCCCTCTCTGACACTGCTCGTGTTGTGAGAGTCCCCTGGGTGCGTCGACGGCGATCTTCAAGAGAAGATTCTCTTCTGCAGAGAGCAAATTTTCTCTAAAAGAGCTCCACAGACGGATTGTGTGTTTCACGATGCCTTTCCGTCTGTGTCCTACTGGGTGCGGATTCTACCTTTCCCCGAACGATCGGCACGAACGCTGTGTTCAATGCTTGGGGCGTGAGCATGCTGACGCAGCGTTCGCTGAGGGAGGTTGTCAGCACTGCGAAGACATGCCCTTGGGCACACTCCGCTCGAGAGCCGCGTTCTTTTCGAAGAAGCCGCGGCGCTCCTCATCTGCTTCCCGCTCCGGTCCTTCTACTTCCGGGTACGAGGCCGTTGCGATGTGCGTCGAGGAAGAGCGGCAGGTGTTGAGCGAAGTTTTGCCAGTTGCGTCCTCGCAAACCGCTCACCCTGTGTGTCCACCGATTGAGTCTCCGGACGATTTTGAAAGCTCGTCTCAGTATGGGCTGGATCTTTTGTTCAGGGCTCCTGCTGAGGAAAAGGCAGCGTCCGTAGCATCGGAGGGAGAGCCGTCAGAGGCTGACGTCACAACCGAGTTCGCCGCTCCGGCGGTTGAATCTCAGTCTGTGGCAGACGCCGAAATGGCCGCCGCACTACAACGGGCAGCCAAGGAGATCGGGGTTGCGTGGGTTCCCCCGCCCAGCCCTGAGCCTTCAAGGCTGGATGACTGGTTCCTGGGCAGGGGGCGTGACTCGAAGCCACGCTCCTCCCCGGTCCCGTTTTTCCCGGAAGTGCACGAGGAGTTGACGAAATCGTGGAAAGCCCCTCTGTCGGCTCGTTCACGGTACGCTAACTCCCCGTCCCTCACCACCCTCGATGGCGGTCCAGCGAGGGGGTATTCGGAGGTTCCCCAGGTGGAGAGAGCGGTTGCGATGCACTTGTGCCCGCAAAACGCCGCCTCCTGGAGGGGCCGCCCGAGACTCCCGTCCAGGGCCTGTAAGTTTTCGTCTGCGCTTGTAGCGAAGGCTTACGCGGCCTCTGGGCAAGCTGCGTCCGCCCTCCACGCTATGGCGATTTTGCAGGTCTATCAGGCTAAGGTTCTTAAAGACCTGCACGAGGGTGCTCCCGACCCAGAGCTGTTACACGAGCTGCGCTCAGCGACCGACTATGCCTTACGGGCTACGAAGGTTACTGCGCAAGCTCTGGGGCGGGCGATGTCCACTATGGTGGTCCAGGAGCGCCACCTGTGGTTAAACCTGGCCGAGATGCGAGACGCCGAGAAGGTTCGCTTTCTCGACGCTCCCATTTCCCAGGCTGGCCTCTTCGGCGAAACCGTGGAGGAGTTTGCCCAGCAGTTCTCCACCGTGAAACAGCAGACGGAGGCCATCAAGCACATCCTGCCTCGGCGTGCAGCGAGTTCCGGCCCAGCTCAGCCGACGCAGCAGCCTCCGCCTGCTCCCCGCCGTGGAAGGCCCCCTACGAGGGTGGCTCAGACCCCGCAGCCTGCCGGGTCTGCAGCCAGACCCGCCCAACGGTCCAGCACTCGTAGGAAGGTGGCACCGCCAGCTCGTCCTCAGGCCACTAAGAACCCCCGGCAGGTTTCGAAGCGTTCCTGAGACGGGCAGCCCAGGGAGGAGGGATCGTTTGGCCTGTCCGGATCCACACTCGACGAGGGGACGAGCGCTGGATTCGGCTTCCACCCGGCAGACGGCCACCACTTGGTCAACAAAAGAGCAATTTTCTCCTTCTCTGGGCATATTACACAGCACCCCCGACCCTCCGCTCGATGGTCGGATGCTGTCTCCTCCGTTCAGGGCATGCGGTCACACGCCTTCTGTGCTCCCTCATGCTCTAGAACAACGAGCTTGGTCAGACGATCTCCCCTGTCGGGTGGATCCTCTGCTAAGCTCGCACGGCTCGGTCTCCCTGGGCAAAGCAGCCAGTGGCCTTCGGGGCTTCTTACCTCCGACCACACGCTGTTTTCCCAGCGAAGGTTCCCCCACCCTTGGTACGTCGAATGTAACTCCTCTGCGGCCCCTAGCGGAGAACTTTCTGGATTGGCTGAATCTCCCCAATCCTTCCCGCTGGCTGCTCAAGACCATTCGGCTCGGCTATGCTATCCAGTTTGCACGTCGTCCGCCCAAGTTCTGCGGTGTTCTCACTACCTCGGTCCAGGGCTCCAACACCGCGGTTCTTCGGGCGGAGATCGCAGTCCTTCTGGCGAAGGGTGCGATAGAAACTGTCCCCTCAGCCGAAATGAAGAAAGGGTTTTACAGCCCCTACTTCATTGTACCCAAGAGGGGTGGTGGGCTCAGAACTATCCTGGATTTGAGGGTTTTGAATCGGGCCCTACTCAAGCTCCCGTTCAAAATGCTGACCCTCAAGCACATTCTTACGTACGTCAGGTTCCAGGATTGGTGTGTGGCGATAGACCTGAAAGACGCGTACTTTCATGTCTCGATCCTTCCAAGACACAGGCCGTTTCTACGGTTTGCCTTCGAAGGACGGGCATATCAGTACAAGGTTCTCCCCTTAGGCCTCTCCCTGTCGCCCCGCGTCTTTACGAAGGTAGCAGAGGCTGCCCTTTCCCCCCTCAGGGAAATGGGCATTCGAATTCTCAACTATCTCGACGACTGGCTGATCCTGGCTCACTCGTTGGATACGGTTTGCGTACACAGGGACATGGTTCTCAACCATTTGGCTCGCTTGGGGCTTCTGGTCAACTGGGAAAAGAGCAAACTCTCCCCGGCGCAGAGGATCTCTTTTCTCGGTGTAGAACTGGACTCGGTCGGCATGTCTGCACGTCTCTCCCCGGAGCGTGCACAGTCAGTTCTGAGATGCGTGGCACCGCTCAGGTGCAGCTCAGCGGTCCCCCTAAAACAGGTTCAGAGGCTCCTAGGGCACATGGCATCCTCAGCCGCGGTCACGCCGTTGGGTTTGATGCACATGAGACCGCTGCAGCATTGGCTCCGTACCCGAGTCCCCAGGAGGGCGTGGCACCACGGCACGTTCCGGGTGAACATCACACCATCGTGCCGCCAGACACTCAGCCCTTGGACGGACATCGTGTTCCTTCGGTCAGGAGTGCCCTTGGAACAGGTGTCCAGACGCGTCGTTGTCACCACGGACGCTTCCAGAACAGGCTGGGGTGCCACCTGCAACGGGCAGGCAGCTTCCGGGGTCTGGGCAGGCCCCCAGCTGCATTGGCACATCAATTGTCTGGAGTTGTTGGCAGTGCTTCTAGCTCTGAGGAGGTTCTGGCCTATGATTCAGAACAAGCACGTGTTGGTCAGGTCGGACAACATGGCGACAGTAGCCTCCATCAACCACCAGGGCGGTGTACGTTCCTTTCGCATGTCACAACTAGCCCGCCACCTCCTGCTCTGGAGCCAACACAGACTCAGGTCCTTACGGGCCACTCACATTCCGGGCGATGCCAATCGAGTGGCCGATTCTCTGTCACGACAGGTTTCGCTCGGAGGCGAGTGGAGGCTCCACCCTCAGTCGGTTCAACTGATCTGGGATCGATTCGGCCAGGCGCAAGTGGATCTCTTCGCCTCACCGGAATCCACCCACTGCCAGTTGTGGTACGGGCTGACCGAGGCTCCCCTCGGTATAGATGCACTGGCACACAGTTGGCCGAAGGACCGGCTCAAGTATGCGTTTCCCCCGGTGAGTCTGATCGCACAAACTTTGTGCAAAGTCAGGGAGGCCAAGGAGCAGGTCCTCTTGGTAGCCCCCTTCTGGCCCAACAGAACCTGGTTCTCGGACCTGGTTCTCCTGGCGTCAGCTCCTCCCTGGCGCATTCCCCTGAGGAAGGACCTCCTTTCCCAGGGGAAGGGCACAATTTGGCACACGCGCCCCGATCTCTGGAACCTCCACCTGTGGCCCCTGGACGCGACCAGGAGGACTTCAGAGATCTCCCACCATCAGTGGTGAACCCACTCATTCAGGCAAGAGCTCCCTCTACCAGGCGGCTGTATGACTCTAAATGGCGCGTGTTTGTGAACTGGTGTTCTGCTCGGCTAAGGGACCCACGGAGTTGCGGCATCTAATCAGTGTTATCCTTCCTCCAGGAGGGCCTGGACAGGCACCTATCTGCCTCGACACTTAAGGTTCATGTGGCCGCTATATCGGCTAATCATGACCTGGTGGGTGGCAGGTCGGTGGGAAAAAACGATTTGGTAATCAGGTTTCTGAGAGGAGCCCGGAGACTGAACCCTCCTCGGCCACATCTTATCCCCTCTTGGGACCTTGCTGTGGTTCTCCGGGGCCTACAGCAGGGTCCCTTCGAGCCTCTTCAGTCAGTCAAACTCGCTGCTCTCTCCCTAAAGACGGCTCTCCTGACTGCGCTCGCCTCGGTAAAGAGAGTGGGAGACCTCCAAGCCCTCTCCATCAACAGTTCGTGCCTGGAATTCGGACCAGCTGATTCTCACGTCGTCCTGAGACCCCGGCCTGGATACGTGCCCAAAGTCCCCACCACTCCCTTCAGAGACCAGGTGGTGACTTTGCAAGCTATCTCTTCCCAGGAAGATGACCCCAACCTGACCTTGTTATGCCCAGTCCGTGCCCTGCGCATCTACTTGGAACGCACTCAGCCCTTCAGACGTTCTGAACAGCTCTTCGTCTGTTATGGGGGACAGCAGCAGGGGAAGGCTGTCTCCAAACAGAGGATCTCCCACTGGCTGGTGGACGCAATTCGGGTGGCCTACCAGGCCAGAGGCCTACCCTGCCCTCTGGAGGTAAGAGCCCACTCGACTAGGGGCGTCGCTGCCTCGGCAGCCCTGGCAAATGGGGCCTCATTAACAGAGATCTGTAGAGCTGCAGGTTGGGCTACACCTAACACATTTGCCAGATTTTACAATTTACGCATGGAGCCAGTGTCAGCTAGAGTCTTGAATACCAGCTCTTGACTCAGTTCTCTGGTTGGTGTAGAGCTTGCTTTAAAGCGCTTCCCCTAACGGTGATTACGCTTCTGAGTTTCAGTAGGTTTCCTAGCGTGACCCCTGGACACCATCTCCATCATTGGCACCTCTGGACGTGGCAGAGTTTTGCGGAGGGACTCGCTACGAATTCGGTCACAAGGTATGGTCACCTTTGTTCTGATTGAATTGTGCCCCATATGTAGTGGCTCCCTATGTGGCCCCATGTGTGTATCCCCACCTATAACTCCTGTAGTGCGGTGTTTCCCCTGAGGACTGGTTTGTCTCTAGGGTCTGAGTCTGGTGGTCTCCCCCGGTGTGAGTCCCACCTCAGCCCCCATGTTTAATGTTGTCACTTGTACCCCCCCTGTGGGGCAGGTTGTGAACTCCGTAGCGCCGTTTTTCCTTCGGGGAGGAGGCGCTTTCCCAACGCTCGCAAGACACTCGGCCGCTCTACTGAGGAAGGCCCGGCTGCAGAACCCTGGTACAGGTCAGTCTTGGACGTTGGATGGTCACGGAGGAGGTGAGCTGCACTTCGTTAACACGTTGCCTGTTACTTCTACGCTTATCACTCGTGACGCGGCCAGTAAGGTGGCGGTTTTCTACGGGGACCCCTAGTGTCGTACACTACTCGACACAACTCGGAGTGTACGACAGATAGGGAACGTCTCTGTTACGTATGGTAACCCTCGTTCCCTGATGGAGGGAACGGAGACGTTGTGTCTTCCGTGCCACCTGCCTGGACCGCCTCTGAGTGAGTTGAGACCCTCGGCTCCTCAGATCAGAACGAGTGAGCAGATGCACACGCTGCCCTATTTATACCCGGACGTCCGGGGCGTGGTCAGCTATGCAAATCTGCACACCCAATTTTCATTGGCCTTTCTCAAAACTGTCAGAGGTGTTTTGGCTCTCAAGAGCGACCCCTAGTGTCGTACACTACTCGACACAACGTCTCCGTTCCCTCCATCAGGGAACGAGGGTTACCATACGTAACCGAGACGTTTATCTGACTTGTTTTGGTGTACAGAATTAAACTGTTGTATTTTACTTATGATGTAGGACCTATGATTTTAAATTTTATCATTTTTTTTTATTTATTTTATTTTAAACCTACTGTGATGATAAAGCAACCAATATACAAATTATATTTGGATCCACTGTCCCAAAACACATAATCACAGTACTATTTAGGATTTTGTAATATTTTCTGCATAAAGCGTTGGATTGAAAATTACGTCATTAAACAGCGAGAGGAGACAGTGGGGACTGTGTGTTACCAAGCATCCGGAAACAGCAGGAGGGACGGGCCAAATGTGTCTGCCACAGGCTTCATTGAGAATATTTTGTACCCAGACTGAGAGTCCCAGACGACCTGATCAGCCAGTACTGTAAATCACTCCTGTCTCACAGAGAAAGTGTTGAGTTCATTAGATATACTGTTAATTTCCTCTCCTTTCTAAAGCACTCTGTGCTGAAATCTTAAATGCAAATTGTTGTATGTGTACATAATTATAACTAATGGAATAAAATAATTAATATTTTAGCAACTCTACGGTTTACTGGGGTATTATAATCCAGCTGCAAATTTTTGTGAATCGTGTCCTCCAAAATAAAGACACAACAAGACCACATTAATATTAACAAAGACATGAGTCAGTTACTGTATATAACATACTGTAGGTGGATTTTAAATGGGAGGTTGAACAGATCAAGAGTGTTTTTTTTTATCAGTTTTAGAGAGGGGCAAGTTGCCAAACTTACATCAAGAAAGGCTTTTATATTTTATATGTTAGTTTAATAGGCTATTGTCCAAAACAATGGATGAATATTTCTATTTGTTGTTGTCTTTTGATTTTTTCTTAATCTTATTTTTTATATAATAGGCTATAATTGCAGAATCCAACAATGCAACTATGACAACTATGCAACAAATAGTGTCCACTTCAGGTAATGTTGTCAGAAAGGGTCGATATGTGTTCATTAACTAAAGTTAACTAAAGTAAAACTAAAGTTGTTTACAAACAACTAATCTTCCTGGACAATAACAGAGGAAAAATATGCCTTTCTAGCCTTAGTCTTCCCTCTAAAAAAGGCTTTATGTTTTATAAATACATTAATTAATAAATAAATAATTAAATAAATTAAATATTGTTTTGATAATAATAATAACATTTAATTGAATAATCTACTTGTTTAACAATAATGTCTTCCATTATAATTATAAAAAATGTAATTATATAGTATTATGTTAATACATAATATTTTCTTCTTATTGTTATTATTAAATGATTAAATTAAATATAACGCATAAATAGTGTTGACTAAGAAGAAAAAGATGGAAATTATTTGCTGTTTGATAATATTTTAATAATAAAAAATAAAATAATTAAAAAATATTTTTAATAATGCTAAAAAAAATTTTTAATTACATATATTTTATCATTATTAACAACAACAGTGTTAATATAATAATAATAATTAAAATATTATCAAATAAATACATTTTAATAAATACAATTATTAATAAATTAAACAATTAAATAGTATTACTTTACTAAATAGTGTTAGGTAGTAATAATAATAATAAATGTAAATATAATTAAATAGTTTTATTTTTTTAAATATTGTTTTGATAATAACATTTTGTCTTATTATTATTTATATAATTATAACGTAATTATAATAATTTGAATGAATTAAATAGTATTATTTGAATACATACTATTATTATATGGCATTCTATATTAATATTTTCTTATTATTATTGTTATTATTATATGATTAAATTAAATATAACAAATAAAGTTGGCTAAAAAGATTTTTTTAAAATGTTTATTGTTTGATATTATTAGAAAATATTTTTAAACATAATGTTAAAAATAGTATTTTAATTACATGTTTTATAATTATTATTAACCAAAAACAACAATAATAGTGTTATTATATCATATAATAATAAATTTAATCAAATAAATACATTTAAATAAAAGTATTGAAAAATTAATAATTAAAATAAAATAATTAATAATTATATAGTATATTGTTGGGTAGTAATAATAATACATGTAAATATAATTAAATGGTATTATTTTTTTAAAATATTGTTTTAATAATATAACATTTAATTGTATTATTTACTTATTGTTTAATTATAATGTCTTTTTATTTTTAATTCTGTTCTTTAATAGGGACAATTAAAATTCATGGACAATTAAAATAAAGTGTTATGTTAAACACAAAAGATTAATTAAACTAATTAAAATTCCTTATTAAATATCAATATTAAATATGATAATATTATATGAATTATATATTTAAGTAATTAACTTAATACTAATTATATGTACTTTATATATAGTTTAACTTACTACTTTTTAATTATAAACAAACTATTTTTTTAATTTAATGATCTTATTTATATAATTATAACGCAATTAGAATAATTAAAATTAATTAAATAGTATTATTTTAATAACACTATTATTATATGGCGTTCTTTATTCATATTTTCATATACATATCGTCTTTTATAATTATTAACAACAGTAATAATAATAATAATTTTATTATAATTCTAATATAATAATAATTAAAACATAATCAAATACTAATATTTTATTTTTTAAATAATATTAAATAATTTTAAATATATGACCATTTATTTATTTAAATTGATTCAGTGCAATTGCATTATTACTGAGTGTGCTCAAATAAAACCGATGAAAGCTATCAGGGTGGGTGATTGCCCTCATCTTCATCATAATCATCATCTAATGTTGGAACTGTTGACTTTCCTGAAGGTTATTATAGATAACTGGCATAGGCCACGCGCGCTGATCCTGAGTCAGTGCGCCGCAGCGGCGTTTCTCCCACACATCCGGGTGTCGCCTCAACAGCGCAGACTCGTCGCGGTGATTGCAGCGCTCTGCGTTTCCGCGTTAGCAGTGGGGGGAACCAGCCGAGGGGAGGGAACGGAACACAGCGAGATTGGCCAAATCTAACTGGATTACGCTGCCCGTGTCGCGATTAAAATGAAAAAGAAGTGACATTCGATCCGGCGGCCGTGTTTAGGAAATGAGCGTGGGATTATGACAGAGACGGGATGACAACACTGGCTGACATGTGAGACATCAGGACGAATACAACAACAGTGCGCTTGTGTGGCAGTCTTCGCCACCTTCTGTTTATGCTCGCTCTGTTGATGCTGATTTTGTATTCGTTTCGCATTTGCTGGAGGCAATATGAAGAAGTTTAATATCAGGAAGGTGTTGGACGGCTTGACTGCGGTGTCCTCTTCCTCCTCCGCCGCTGCCGCGTCCCCTCAGTCGGGAAACAGGGAGAATGACATGATTCAGGAGACCCTGCAGTCAGAGCATTTCCAGCTCTGCAAGGTGGGATTAGTTACTGTGATCTCATAAGGGGTGGGGGTGAGGGAGTGTGTGGAGGTGAGTGAGTGGCGCCAAGTCGCCTTGATATTCCAATGCGCCGGAGAACGCTTATAAAAGCGGCTCGCCAACGGGCGATGGTTTCCAACTCGGTTAAATCACCTCAGAGTCGGTTTTAACCATCACCGGCTTGAATAATCACCCGGGGGTAGGTTCACGAGATTAATCGCTCGTGTGACGTCCGAGCTGACGGTTGACGAATCGGTGGCGGTTATTTTAAGACGAATTCATTTAACGGCCAAATTACTTTTTTGGAACGAGCGGAACTGATTCAAGTTAGTATGAGGTAGAATGACAGACTCATTCTGTTATATTTCAAGGCGTGCCAGTCTTGTCTGTCAAGAAATACCTGTGCTAATGTTTTGTCTAGCAGTTTAATTCAGATTGTAGAAACAAAACGGCTCCTTTGCTAGTGTGAACGGATGGTTTTCGATCCGGTTCGATGACTGTGTAAAATCGTATTTGTTTATCTCTGAGATAAGTAAGTTTAAAAGTGAAAGTAGGCCTATTTCATATAGCAAGTGATCAAAATATCACTAAAGGGATAGTGCATCCCCAAAATTAAAAGTCTGTCATCATTTATTCCAAACATTGTATGAGTTCCTTCACAGAATGATTCATTTTGACAATTAATTTTTGGGTGAATTATATCTTCAATCTATCTATAATGCATTTTTAATGTTGAATGTTTTTGTTGTTATGATGTTTGATGTTTGTGGTCTAAACAATAACCATCATTCAAAACAATATTAGAACAAAATGATGACTTCAGAAAACCACAAAACATTTCACAAAAATAAAATAAGAGAACATCTGATAACTAAAACTATTTATCTGAATCTACTTTATGCAGTAATTACAACTTTTAAAAGTTTTTGATGTTATGTTTGTGCTTTTAGAATGGATCGTTACTATTTCTATAATTAGGCATATTATTTAGATATGTGCTTTCTGCATATATAGTCGTAATCGCTACACAAATGCGGTATTGGTTGGGCTTTTTATTACATTGTATATATTTGTGGGATGTTAAATGTGGCCGTATCTGGTAACAGAACAGCGAAAACCCCGGACTGTCCCTGGAAAATGACCACAATAACCTAGTGTTGCTCAAATATTTACCCACAGAGTGAGCAGTTAGTCTCACTAAACAAAAAAAGTAATAAAAAAATTCCTTTTAATACCAGAGCACATGAATATGGTAATCATTCAGTACCATGGTGTCATTTGATGTCATCACTGTACTATGGTACCACCACTGTAATTCAGATGTTAGTCAGCTGGCAACTTCAGCTTCTCAGTATCCTATGGTTTGAAGCTCATCTGTAATATCCGTTTTAATTTCTATCGAATTAAATCGTAATTGGAATCCCCGGCCCCCACGTAATTACTAAAGCCACTAATAGGCAGAGAGGCCTTGCGAACTTCAAATAATTTATGTTTTCATGAAATGTTATAACTTGTTTGTGCTCCTCCACATTTTTGTTTTGGTTTTATCTGCAAGGACCATCAATTTACCTCATGTATATTGACTTATCAAATATCAAAGTATATTGTGAATACGCACCGACCTAAGGATGTTTCCGCATATGCAATGTTTAACCAGCATCATGTTTTCTTCGCTCGGGTCTTTCACATGTTCTTTTGCCATAAATGGTTGACATGGAATCATGTTTCCTGTGTATTTTCCCAGAAAAAATCGAGCTCGCCAAAAATGAAAAATGTCTTTGTTAATAAATGACCCTCATGGAGTATTTCCACGGAACACAAATAGACAGTTTTTGTTTATTTTATGCTTGCAAGAACTTGTCTATGAAGCTCCAAAAAAGCATGTTAAACATGCTTTATATATCTAATCTTCTGAGGAAATGCGGTATCTTTCTATCAGTTTTATTTTAGTATCACTGATAGACTATTATAGTTTTTGTTAATATTTTGAAATGGATATTATTTCTGTATGTTTTTTTATTTATATTTTTATATTATTTATTTATATCAGTTTTTATTTTAGTTTTAGTATATTTTAGTAATTTAGTCTAGTATATTTTATTAATTTGGTTTAGTATGTTTTAGTATTTTTATTACTTTATTTGACTAGATTTAATACGTTTTTGTTATTTTTTTAAATGTGTCTGTATGTTTTTTAATTAATTTGAGTTATTTTTAAAATATGTATTACTGCTTAAATTAAATGTTTTTTTTATGGTTTTAGTTTTAGTTAAGGATAATAACCCTACTTTGTATGAGGGACAGATTAAAATATTGGTTATTTCCTAAAAATAAAAAAACAATTCTGTCATTTCCTCATACGAAGTGATGTTTTGGCTTCAGAAGACTTAGAATATAGTGCAACTGATGGTCAACACAGGTTTTGATCAAATTGCGAGTAACAATTTCCATTTTTGGGTGAACTGTGCCTTTAAGAACACTATTGTCATGGTTGTAGTTTAATGCAAATCATCTTCTGCTTCACAGACAGTGCGACATGGCTTTCCCTATCAACCCTCTTCCATGGCTTTTGATCCTGTGCAGAAAATTCTGGCTATTGGCACACAAAGTGGAGCCCTGAGACTGTATCCTTTTATTTGAAGAGCTGGCAACATACCCAGCCTGATTTACCTGGGGAAAAATAAGTGTCAGATGCGGTCGTGTTGTTTGTGTATATTTAAACAAAGGCAGTCCTCCCACCCTTCTGTGTTGGAAGTCGCGTAATTGACTTGTTCAAATCATGTGTGGCTCTTTTTTACTAACCTCCACACAAACATATGATTATGTAAGTTGCAAAATACAAGTAACAACATCCTCTGGCAAATCAGCTTCTAAGAGCCATGCTGTTCCCCCAGGAGATATGAATATTTACCCTAGAGAAGCATCATAGGAGCTACTGACTCAAGTAACATGAAAAACTAAAGGAAAGTCACCCAGGCTTGTGGAAAAATTAGCATTAGCAAATCAACATGCCTAGTATTATTGATCGACTGATATGTGTTGCACAGTAACTGATGTTGATGCCAATATCTAAGGCAGGGTGGCTGATATAATGCTGATGTCTAATATCTTTTTAAAATTTATATTAACTGTGGTAAAACTATGTGGCTCGTTGCTTTAAAAAAATGGCAGAAATTGTTGTATTTCTGAGCATTTCAAAACTAATGCTTTCATGTACTATATGCTCTGTCATCAGTGAGAAGGTCAGTTGATTCCAGGCGGTGGAAATCAAAGGAGCCCGTTTCTCACAGAGTCATGTATACGAGCAGCCTCATTTCAGAGGCACATTTCCTAGAAGCAGGGTCTTTATTCCTAGAGGAGCTGCGCTCATTAATGATATCTCCACTGTGGCATGAGCAGCTCCACTGCCATATGTTGCAGAGCTCGTCCTCATCATTGGTGCTGCCGACTATCTGCCAGAAAGCCACCTCGCACGTGCTGGAAACATCGCTGGTCCTGCTGGGCACGTCTGTTAGAGCCACACACACTCATCCAAGCTGCTCCAGCTTATTTCTGAGTGTTTTTATGTTCAAATGTACACCATGTCATTGTTTCTGTCGAAAGAAACATGGCTACAGAGTAGAGCTCGGTGCTCTATACTGTCCAGTGGTAGAATTTTTTTGTATATTTTTTTGATGTTATTTTATTATGGTTTTCACAAAAGAAAAAACTAAAAACTAAAAAACAACAAGAGAAAATAAGACAAACACTTCATATTTCAAAAATCTGTGCTGTATGTGAAATAAATCATCTTTTGTTACTGTCTATAAATAGTTACTGAAAACAGTTGTTACATGCATGCCAACAAACAAATAAGTAAATATTTAAAAAAATATTAAATAATTACATCAATCAAAAAGCATGTCTAATTAATTGAAGTAATGAGATTTCTGCAATTTAGCAACAATTTAATAAAAGTTAAAAAAAAAAAAAATTAGGACCCTGTGAAATTTCTTTTTCCATTTACATTTTTTCGTTTGATTTAAATTACATTTCTGTAATCAAAAGGCAAACAATAATTTTGTGACCCTGGACCACAAAACATAAGGGTCATAAGGGTCAATTTTTTTAAAATTGAGAATTATACATCATCTGAAAGCTACATAAATAAACTTTTCATTAATGTATGGTTTGTTAGGATAGGTCAATACTTGACCAAGATACGACCTTTTGAAAATCTGGAATATGAGGGAGCAAATTGAATGTATATTACTAATCAAAAATTAAGTTTTGATATATTTATGGTAGGAAATTTAGAAAATATCTTCATGGAACCTGATCTTTACTTAATATCCTAAGGATTTTTGGCATAAAAGAAAAATCAATAATTTTGACTCATACGTTGTATTGTTGGCTGTTGCATTGTTGGCTGTTGCTACAAATGCTGAAAGGTATAAATGTAACTAAAATTCCATATTCCATTTTAACAGTTTAATAAAATGATAACAATCAAAAGCAAGTCTAAACAATTGATTTCAAAACATTTTTAAATGTAATAATTTATTATGAATTTACAAAAAATGAACAGGGCCATATAATTGTTATTGTTGTCTGTTTTGCCTTTTCTAGATTTATGATTTAATACTAATTTATTATCAAAAATATATTAGAATGTCACAATGCATGTCTACTTCTCAAAAATATTTCATGCTATCATCTCTCTTGTGAAATACACCATGACACATGATCTTAGTTATAACGGCCGTCCCTACCAAAAAAGGTTGCGTGGTTGAAGGCCAGACTGACTTGTTGTTGTCAGATTTTAATCTTGATTGTGGGAGTGCCCCTCTCTTATGCTTTTGTAATGGTGTGCAGTAGGTCGTCCGTAACTTCATTGTATCAATGGCATTTTGTCCTTGTGGAAAGTCACAAGCCACCCACCAGGTCAGTGTTCTCTGTGGTGGAGAGTTGAGTTGATTGGCTCACTCCTCTTGCTCAGCTGTTGCCTGGATGTGTTAATGTGCAGCGAAAGCTGATGGGCTTACTGTCATTCAGTCGATTGGGCTATTTATCAAAAGACATGGAGTATCGATTTGCGTCATTACCTCCAGCATTGGGAAACACCGCCACGGCTCAGCTGACACAAACTCAATGAGGTGTTTACTAACAGTAAATATCTAATTTTACATGATTGGTATCTTGTGTCTGTATCTGTGTGTTTTCATATAGACACCTTGCAGGATGTTGAGGAGTTTGGAGGCGTTTCAGCTGTCTTGGGTTGATAACAAATACTAGCAGTTTGTTCAAGATTCTTGGCGCCATGAAAACGGTTAAAGCGCTTAATATGCAGTCTCATCGCTGCTTGGTAATGTTTTTCCAAATTACAGTGCTAAGGAGCAAACGTTTGTGAGGTTTTATGCATGAATAATTTACGAATTGATTGTTGAATGCTTTTTGTTCTGATTATGCACTGTGATCTGCTAAAGTTTTATGCATGGTAAAGACTTGAAAGCTTAATCAATCACTGCCAATGAAAGTGTTTAAGAAACACTAATGTGTTTCTTTACGATACGTTTAAACCAAGAAATCAGAATCTTCTGTTTAACCCACAAAAACTTGAAAAACCTGAGAAGAACATCACATTTTTGCATCGTCAGTTGAAATAGGAAGCCCTTCTTTGCATTTCTGTATAGAAACACCACAAACCACTGTGGTTTACCAAATGAGGAAGTTGCCTCCTGTTCTTTGAGAATGCAACTTTCTTTCATCCTTTCTTCTTTCACTGCCATCTCACTGAAGACGAGTACTGCATAAGGTGATGTAAGGTCAAAAAAAGAGGAATGTAGAGTTAAAAAGCATGTGACTTGATAACATTCTGACCTAAAGAGTACATTAGATACACTAGATCTACACTAGACTAGATGTATTTGTAAGGCATGTAACTACTTTTTCATTAGGCTTTAGCATGATAGAAGTTTAATTGATTAATGCTATTTTTAGCAACATCATCTAATGTGCCAAAGAGTACATTAAATGTACTATTTCTGCTTGATTTGTTGCTCATCCTGCATGTTTGTGCTGCAGACATACTGCAGACAAATTAGTGATGTTCGAAACTAACCTTTTGGAAGCTTCGAATCAATTGAACCAATTGAACCAATTGCTTTGCAAAATGATTCACTGTTTCAGAGCTCTCAAAACACCACATGCTGGTCAAAACTGTGTAAATGCAACAAAAACTCATGCCAAAACATGCAAAAAACAGCACTTACAAACCAAATGCAAATGCCTTCTTGAAAGTATAATATATTAAATGCAATCAAAATAATAAAATACCATTAAATATGAAGTGTCTGTATAATGTGCGTTTTGTAAATGATTATTATTAATAAGCGCAGGGAGTATAAACACAAGCATAATATCATGTATTGGCGATCTCGCAGGCTGACGATAGGACCCACACTACTGTAGCGTATTATTTACTCACCCTCCGTGCATCCTAAGTGTATATGACTTCCTTCTTTCAGACGAATGCAATCGTAGTTATATTAAAATTTATCCTGGCACTCCCAAGCTTTAGAATGGCGTAGACGGGTGTTTATCAGTCCAAAACAAGTCCAATAATGTGCATCCATCCATAATAAAAAGTGGGTCAGTAAAGGCCTCCTTTAGCGCATTTTTGTAAGAAAAATATCCATATTTAAAACATAAGAATCACTTTAATCTAGTTTGTGCTAACAGTTGTACATGGAACTTGCTTTGACAAGGGGCGTGACAGTAGTAAAACACCGTCTAAGCTGTTCGCCAATCGCAACGTAGTGGGACAGCTAACCAATCACAACACATTTCGTTTTTTGGAAGGCGGGCCTTTATTAAACCCGGAAGTAATCGAGCAGCTTGTGCCAGGCTGGGAGAAATGTGTTGTAATAATGTAAATTATGACAAAAGAATGACAACCACCAAACTTGAAAGCATGTTCTAGTACACCCCAAAACAAAATCAAGACTTTGTAAAAGCATAATAGCACCCCTTTAACTACTACTCAGCCTTTTGATTACACAAATGTCTTGTTGAAAATGTCTACAAATGGATAAAACTGAGCTGGGATTAGATAAAAACCATAGAGGATGGTTCAATGGTTCGTCGCTGGGGGACAATCTGAGTGAACTCGCATGATTCACAGGTTCACAGAAATTGCCTCTCATCGGCAATTTGACATTGACATTTCGAATGACGTAACGAAGCCTCGTTTACTGAAATCACGTGACTTTGGCTTTTTGATTCGCACTCCGAACCACTGTTTTTCGGAAAAAAAATGATTTGCATAGGTTTCGAAGCTTCATGAAGCAGTGTTTCAAAAGCGGCTATCACTACTGTAAATTAAATCTCAAATCAGGTGACTTGTAGAAAGGAATCTTTTCAAACTTGCACAGGATGTAAACATCCATCATTCATGTTTGTTTATTAAATATTTTTACTCATTTGATAATGTTTTGTTCTCCCAACAAGATTGTAGTACTTTCAGCACTGTTTAACACAATTTACAATGTTTACATCTATTTTACATAACTGCTGCAAAAGGTCAATAAAGTCAGCAAAAAAACGACTAGAATATCACAGGGACTTGGACTTGATTTTGATTTGGACCAGCAAGTAAACATGTAACAATGCAATGAAAACCGCTCAGAACACATTTTACATGATTGAAGTTTAACCTCTCAATTGAATAACCCCTTGTTGAATATAGACATGAAAAGGCACTGAATATAGACCGAAAGTTGGTTTTAAAAAAGACAATCAGTAGATTATTGCTGAAGTGAAAACATTTTAAAGGGGACATTGGATGCAAAAAATCACTTTTACATGGTGTTTGCATACAAATGTGTCTTAGCAGTGTGTGGAAACAACCACCCTACAATGAAAAAAACCAAAACAATTCACTTCTTTTTTTAATCCTGAAAAAGCCTAAACAGTCTCAATTATCAAGCCGTTCTGATTTTCTGAGCAGTATGACATCATAGTGCTCAGGCCCCGCCCACAACTGTGAACAGAGCTGTTTGTGACAAGGCAAAAAAAAAAAAGGTAAAAAAGAGGAATTTTAACCAGAGTATGTTGCAGACATTTCATGAAGACCCTAAAGTATCATACTAACTTGTGGAAAATAGGCATCCGATGTTCCCTTTAAGAAGTGAAAGACTAAAAAAGTTAGAAGTTTAGGTTTACTGTAAATTAAAATTGTACTGTAGTAAAATGTTTTTATTTTATATAAAATAATTATTTTACAAAATATTGCAGAATCACCATACGTTATTTTCCAAATTTGAAGTTGATATCACAAAAAACTGAGGTTCCTGAGCGATTTTCTTAAGGCACAAGACCAAAAAATACTTTTTAAATGCACTTTCCTTTCAGAAATGTATACATTTCTGTTGCAGTATGACTTCTGTCACAAAATTACCACCAAATATGGAAACTTGAGACTCAGAGCTTTCCAAGGATATGTTTTGTCAAGATTAGATTATGAAATTTTGTAATATGACACTTGACACCACCCACTAGGAGGAGGAGCCTGCTAAAAGGTTTTAAAGTACCATTTCAAAATGTTTGATTACAAAATAGTTTTTACAGGATGACTTTAGATTGTTTAAATGATATCTAAATTAGCATGATTACTAAACTACGTGATAGGGGGGAAAAGGCAATAAAAAATGCCAAGCATCCTGCTAGCAGGATGCAGACAGTTAACAGGTTAATATATAACATAATATATAACAATTAATCAAACCAATTAAGAAACATATCTGAATGAGGAAGTGCCACCCAGATCTCACCAAGAGGAGGAAATGTGTGCTGAAAACTGATAACATCTTCAGTTCTCACCTTGCTTATTTACGTAGCCAGTGGCGCTTTACAATTCATGCTTGAAGAATTTTTTATTAGGCTTTAGCGTGGTACAAATTGAATTGAGTAGTGCTATTTTTAGTATCATCAGTGGTGTTTCAGTGTTGATTGCCTCGTGATCTATGACCCTCTCCTCTCTGCTGCTCTCGTAGGCTGCTGTTGGCAGCATCCAACTCCAAGTGCTTTAAATAACGGCCATTTGAGACTCCTCCAGAGTTTGTTTAAGGCACCCAGGGCCTGTTTGATTACTGTTCTTAATCTTGTTTGGACAGATCCTATCTTGACATTATCACTCTGAAACCTACTAATGGCTCTAGTTTGGCTTGGATGAGGAAGGGAGAGTACAAGCCGTGGAGTCAAATAGCTTTATAATTACATGTTTATTTTTATTTTTTTGTATTGCACAAAAAGCTTGTCATTAATGTGGTATGTGCATGTCTGTTTGCATTAGCATGTCGAAGAAGCACGGCAGATTTTGCTGTAGATTGGAGGATATTAGATATTAATATTTTTAATATCTATCAAGCAGTGTCCTAGCAACCGTTCAGAGCACCTTAAGAGCTCCCTAACAATGCCATTATGTATCTCTCTGTCTTTATCTATAATATAGTATTGCAATATAGCTATGCCCTAGCAACTGCCTATCAGCAATATTGTGCTGACAATTAATTGTCATACTAATAATTGTGATTTAATTATTTAATTCTGTTCAGTTCGTCACTTTGTACACGCTTTTTTAACTTGGAATTGTTACTAAATGAAATAAATATAAAAAAATATATAATAATAATATATTTTTTCTGTATTTTTTCCCCTCTATGTTTACTACTTGTGTATTTAATGGCATTTCTTTAAATGCTGAAATTTCTCTTTTTCATTTTTAAATGTCAAAATATGATTTAACATAATTGGAATAAGATCAAATAACCACGATCAGATGAAAAAAATCAATAATTGCAATTTGCAGCAGGACTGACTCACCCTAGCAAAACCTAGCAATGCCATTATATATTGTCTGTCTTTCTCACTCTAAGGCATATATAACCTTTAAACTTTACCAACTTTCTGACAAGACTTCAGGCCAAGAATCTTGTCATGATGAGCCTCTTTTCCTAGTTAATAAATGGTGTTTTGTATTAGATATATTTGAGTCTCATTTAATGAACTAATCAAGCAGCTCTTGGCCAGAGAGACAGAATTTTAATTATGCTCAGATGGCAGTTTTATTAAAGATGTACAACCCCGTGCTGTGCTGAACTGGCATGTGTGTAAAGCTTTAATAGTTTCTGGACCTCTGGATAGTCTTCTTTCTGTGTAGTCCTCACCTTCCACTTCATCTCGTCTTCATTCACATCTCCTCTCTGCTTTGCTTGTTTCCTCCTTGTTCTCTCTTTTGAGAGCTGCTTTACTGCCTTGTTGGCGCTGTTTAGTTCCCAGGAACAAATGTCAGCGATTGCGGGGAACGTTGACAAGCCTGTCCGCTTTAGCTGCATTGTAATCTTTTGCACTTGAGGCCTGTATTATTAAGGCATATAGTATGACAGCACCCTTATCAGATTGCACGGCTGTTTGTTCTCAGCGGAAGCCCCTGTTGTTTGAAGTGAGTCACCCATTGTGGTCGCAAATATGATGCTTTAGAAACTAAAACTTTTGTGTGGATTTCCCAGTTGAAATGTTGCAGAGCTGTGTTAATTTGCGCCTTATAGCACGTATACCTGAGTTGCATGTACATACTGAATATTAGTTAGAAATCCTTTTGGGATAAATCCCATGAAGCCTGTTGAGAACAAATCCAGGTCATATTCTGACCCAAAATCAAAAGAATGAAATAAGTCAGAGTGATTATTTTTGTACTGCCTTAGATTGTTTTAATACAAATCTGCCTAGATGCTTGTACTGTAGTAGGTTTTTTACATTTTATTATTACTTTTGAGGTATCACAGGGCTCTACAGCGCGACAATTTCACTTGCATTTGCGACTGAAAACTACTGTGTGCGATAATGAAAAAATATTTAGGAGCACCATGTGCGACTGAACTGATCAGCATATTTGTGTTTGCGCTGAGGGGAGCTTCGAAGGTTTCTACATGTTTTTGCAACATTGAGTAATGTATCACAGACTTATCTCGCAAATCCTTTCATGAACAAAGTGTAGAGGGAGTGTAAATAAGAGATTCATTGTGCAGTGTAGAGAGCTTTGTTGATTAAAATGGAACTTTGTGAGATCGTGATGAGCTAAGATGAGTGACAGCTTTTAATGATTTTTAAGGGAGTTTGTAAATGAGATACTGATTTAATACAACAGATAAATAAACAAGAAGTTAATATTAAGTGACTTGCATTGTCTGACTTAACACTGTTGCCTGATTTTGCTCCATTTCGTTGTCAAAAAATAGTCTGAAACAAGTCACAACTAAGCCGCTGTGCATCTTCATTCAAACACAGCTGTGTTTCATTTATGAATGAACGTGCATTTTTAAACTAATCTAGTGAGTCAATGATTTAAACCTCTGAGCCTCATTAAACATATAAAAATACACCTACAAGCCACTTTTGTGTTCTTCTATGCCACCTCTGTAGAACAAATTAATTTTGGTAATACTGATTTAATTTGATGGGTGACTTATTCTTATTCTGCGTGTGCTTATTCTGTTGTTTTACTTTTGACATAAAATATTTGACATAAAAGATAAACTTTTAATGACGTTAGAAAAATGCTGTTACAAAGGTAAAAAACAAAAAACAAAAAAACATATTGTAAACAATTCCCCTGTAAATCACTTTATGGAGTCAAACTTCACCTTGTAATGGGAAGGCTAATTTTTGATTAGATTTTTTGATTATTTGAAAATTTTGACTGTGCTCCTAAATTTTTTAAGTTAGGAGCACAAGTGCTCCTAAAAAAAAAGAATGCGTAGACCTCTGTATCATAATGAGAAATTGTCATGAAAGTAGACAATCTAAGGGAAAAGTTAAAGAACATATACACAAAGAGCAACTTCGTGTTTTCTAGGCCAGGTTATACAGATGGAAACTCACAGATCAGCAAAGGTTTGCACTTCAGGACAGTGATTTTTGTTTTGGCCCCAAACTGACTCATTGTAAACTCCCTAGTTTGAAACCCAGCTGGAATGTTTAATTTTAGTGAATCCAGATCCTCACATATGCACACATAATCATTTTTTCCAGCTTTAGACTCAAGCCTGTGTTTAGTGGATATCTATTTTAAGTTATTTTCACAAGCCAGAGTATGGTGTATTCTGGCCAAGGACCACCCATTTAGACAGGAATTGGACATTTGACTGACATGTTACACAGCCAGTCAGTTAAATTTTTCTTTTTCTCCACAATGTATATTTATAGGTGAATGTAAATATAACAGTAATGCACCAGCGTGTACCCAAGTGTTAGCCAAAGGGAACATTTTGTTCTGTTTTTGTTCATTATGAAGTGTTAATTTTGCATATTTTTTAAAATGTTTTTTGCATGCATTTTTTTTATTTTAATTTCAGATATTTAGTTATAGGAAAATATTTTTGTTCACTGGTTTGTTTTGTTTTCATAGTAGTTTTCATTAATGATGACTTCAGTGTCTGCAACTTTGGACAACTTTAAAGACGATTTTCTCCATATTTAGATTTTTTATTTTTTTTTTTGCACCCTCAGATTCCAGATTTTCAAATAGTTGTATCTCGACCCAAATATTGCCGTATCCTAACAAACCATATATCAATGGAAATCTTTATATATCTTTCAGATTATATATACATCTCAATTTCAAAAAATTGACCCTTATGACTGGTTTTGTCAGCTTTTAACTTGAGTTCTATAGCTTCTATGTGTCTCCTGAAAGAGTGTTATATACTGGTTTTGTGGTGATCGTTATATTCAGTAATACAATCGAACAGCGATCTGTTTGTTCTGTTGGGTTCTGGCTCCCATGGAACGTGAAGAGCTGCTGTCTGACCCTGGGCTCTGATCCAGCGTCACAGAGAACATAAGCTGAGGAGAAACTGGCTGGTCAAGGGCTTGATGCTTACAGTTATGAATAAATAATGAGTCAGTGGTCCACTGCAACTTATTTATAACAGCCCTCTGTTATTTATTCAGTCCATTTGCCAAATATGGCGAAGCTTGCTGTGTAAACATCCCTGTTCGGTTTTCCATCAGTGCATCTCAAGACATTAATGTAGGTGAGAGCCAAATGCTATCCCCAATAATAATGCAGCGAAATTAAATTAAAGTTTGCATTTACCTGAAAACTGAAACTGAAAATAACATTTTGGTAATTAAATTTGGATTATTGAACTCAAGTATGCTCAAATATTAAACATAGTAAAGATCTTTGGCAACGAGTCTCCCCAATATTTATATAATGCTACTGTACCATAATTTTTGGACCAATTTTTGCTGGCATGTTTACTTTTTGCTTTTTTTTTTTTTTTTAAACTTAGCTTATCTATATTGTGTGCATGAAATAGATGCCGAAATAGTCTAAAATTTATTTATATAGCACATTTTATACACAATGGTAATTCAAAGTGCTTTATATATAAAAGGAATTAAAATAATCATAAAAAACATTTAAAAAAGTAAAAAAAAAAAAAAAAGATTATACATAAAAAATACAGTGCAATCAGGGAAGTACTAATTAAATATCAATGTTTTGGACAATTATTTCAGCCTTCTTATATATATATATATATAATTTTTATTATTATTACTATTAAGACTTCTAAAACTATATGTATTTTTTTTTAATTATTTTTATTATATTTTATTATCACTACTATTATTAATTAATTTGTTTGTTTGTTTGTTTATTTATTTACTATTTTAATTACATTTTTAGTTGTCGAAATTTTGGTGCATCACTGTTGGCCAATATTAAAAGCAGATAATAATGGCTTTTTTTCAAGTGCAAAAAGCACTGAACTGCCTTTTTTGTCATTCTTTCATTAAATCAGGGTTCCTATGCAGTTTGGAAAAGTGTGGGAAAGTATGTAATTTGATTACATTTGATTTGGCTTTATTCTCACAATATTCTTAGCACCGTATTAAAGAGCCTCTAGAAGGATCTTTGCAAAAATAAAAATATATGCCACCCATTGCACTATCAGCCAATTTCGCAATGTGTTTTTTTGGCTGCCACAAAGTATGCATCAAAGTAATATGACATACTGCTCTAAAAAAAAAGCCAAATTTTGAACACTATTCGAACAGTCTTTTTAATAGACCCTTGAACTTGGCAAACAGGACAATGCACATAGCTGTATTGTGCCATTAACTCATTTTGTGTCATTTTTCTCCGCCGCCACAGAGGATGCATAAGATTGGACATTAGGCCTTGATATTAGAGGTACTACCCTAAGAAAATTTTTGCCAAATAGATCTCTGTTAAATCATCTACATCCAAACTCTTGTTTTCCTCATAGTAAGATGGCAGTGATGCGCAAAGGAAATTGGTTATAGTATATATAAAACAAAAATTTTTAATGCATAAGCATGCAAAAAAATTCCCATGTGAATAGTTTCTCAAGGGCACACAGTTTCTTGTGTGCCTTCAAAAGTCTTTTTTTTTTCTTTTTGTATTTAAGGATAATATTTAAGGATATAAATGTAAACAAATTGGTAGGTTAGAGATCTGAACCCAATTTCATAGTGGCTGAGTAAATGTACATTTCAAGATCAGTGAGTCTCTAGTGTATTTCTTGAAGAAGCTGTGAAATATTAACATGACTAAATGCATGAAACTTCCGTTAGTTTTGTCTTGTTTTTAGTTTATTGCCCTCTTGCACTCTCTAGCGCTGTCTTGTTCACAGACCGCCACGTCAGCAAGGTGAGTTCATCTTCAGTGTAATGGCTCTTTTCCTGTGCACAGTATTGCCAATGTTGTTTACCATAATTGATCTGTTTAACAGAGATACATTAGCTCGCCATAGTAAGATGCGTGTGACCGAAGAACACAGAGTTAACATTAGATGCCGTCAAGCTGGTCCTGTGTACTTGTAGGGCTCTCAGGTCTTATAAATGTTTTCACAGTTGTAAGTCGCTCAAGAGGAAATTAGTACACTGCTGCAGGAAACCGCTGATTCAATACGGATGAGAAAACCATTTCCTGTTTATAGTGTCAACTATTTTAGCATTCATTCCCTTGGCATGAGAAGTGTGCTAGATGTCCCGAGGTCACAACATACAGTGTCCATATGTTGCTTTGCAGTGATTTTATTTGGCAGATAAGAAGCTTTTTAATCTGTGGCTATTGGTAGAGCAAGATAGTCTTCGCCCCTGGGTCACAAAGGGCTCTTTTTTTACTCACCCGTATTGTATTTATTGGCATCTGCGGTTTCTGAAAAAACTTTAACATCCATGGAACATGGAAAAAAGATTAGGTTCTTAAAATGTTCTTCAAATGGATCTTTTAAGAACTCTTTGATAAATGAACCCATGTGAAAACTCCTTTTTGGAACTTTTATTTTTACAAATGTAAGCTGTAAAGTATCTGCAGGCTTTCTTTGGATTTGTTTAAGCTATATTACAATCTAACAGAGATTCTAAAGAGCTCATGTTAGCGTAAACATCCAACAACACAACCGTTTCCTCACCCATTATGAAAGGCTGGAATCTGCAACCTGATATGGAACAGTACTCGCATTTGTGCCTAAATATATATAGAAAGCATGCAACACAGTGCTGGTGAATATGAATGACTGTTTGACTGAGAGTGTTGTTGTTGCCCTGCTGGAGAAGGGGTTTATGGGAGCATTTGCAGTGCATTACTCCAGAGGGCTGAAGCAGCATTCACAGACAAGACTTAAGACTCTGATTAGGGACTTTGTATAATCCGTTTAGTTAAGTCAATGGACAAGACCCTCGGTAATACAACGCACAGACCACAGGGAACACAGATTCCCTCTAGTGCCGAATCCTAGTGGCTTACTTATATTGTGGGAAGTTCAGAAGTAACATGAACATGTTGAGACTTTTTTCTGAACATCTGTTTTTTGATGTTAAAATGTATATGAAGGTGTCTATTTTTAGATGCTGTGACTTTTTGCAGTTCATTTAAATAGTCCTACAGTAGAGCATATACTGTAGTCTCTCTATTATAATGCATCCTGTATTTTTTCTTTCTTACATAAACAACAATTTAGAAATAATTTACTCACCCCCTTGTCATCCAACATGTTTATGTCTTTCTGTCTTCAGTCGAGAAGAAATTATGGTTTTTGAGGAACGCATTTCGGGATTTTTCTCCGTATAATGGACTTCATTGGTGCCCCGATTTTAAACTTTCAAAATGTAGTTTAAATGCAGCTTCAAAGGGCTCTAAACGATCCCAGCCGAGGAAAAAGGGTCTTATCTAGCAAAATGATCTGTCATTTTTCGCGGAAAATAAAAATGTGTATACTTTTTCATGTAGCACAAGCTCTGGGATGCGCGTCCACAATACTACGTTCTATTGAATCACGTCGAAAAGTCACGCGGAACGTAGGCGGAACTGCAGTCAGACCCAGTGTTTACAAAGCGAACGCGCAAAGACTAAGGAAGTGCAAGTAAGTCAAACGCTGTTTACAAACAAAAAGGTACAACGGTGTCGGACGATTCTGAAGTTGTAGGAGAAAATGAGATGGAGTTTTTCGCCATACTTTACCTTTTTGAGCCTGAGTAAACAGACGATGAAAGATGTGATTCGTAGTTTCGTGGACACGCATCCCAGAGCCTGTGCTACACGAGCTTTTGTGCTTAAAAAGTATACAAATTTTTATTTTTCGATGAAAATGACTGATCGTTTCGCTAGATAAGACCTTTCTTCCTCGGCTGGGAATCGTTTAGAGCTCTTTGAAGCTGCATTTAAACTGCATTTTGGAAGTTCAAAAAGGGGGCACCAATGAAGAAAAATCCTGAAATGTTTTCCTTAAAAACCATAATTTCTTTATGACTGAAGTCAGAAAGACATGAACATCTTGGATGACAAGGGGGTGAGTAAATTATTTGTAAATTGTTGTTCTGGAAGTGGACTTCTCCTTTAAAACACAAAAGGAGAATCTTGGTCAAACAGTCTGAGCTGTTTTCTTTGCATGATTTTTACTGCAAAGCTCCAAGATGTTTTTCTCAAATTTGACATGAGATAATCAGTCCTGTCTGCCATAAACGCATGTAAGAGTAATATAAATATGACTGAACTAGTGCTTACACAAAACATTGAGTTTCTAAAGAATTGAAAGCAAATTGATTATTTTTATGTTTTTTTTTTTTGTTTTGTTTTGTTTTTGTTTTTTTACTTTTTGCTGTTTGGCGGTACAAATCACCATTTAGTTTTGCAAATTGCAGCTTAGATGTTCTACCTAGTACCTTAGCATTAGAAGAGGGTGAGTGAAATATCACTTTAAAGAAGTCATGTGATGCAATTTCATGTTTTCCTTTGTCTTTGGAGTGCAAAGATTAAAGTCTCAAACCCAAAGAGATATTCTTTATAAAAGTTAAGACTCAGCCACGCCTTCCTAAAACAGCTCATTCAAACATCCCCCAAATCTATGTCACAGTAATGTACAGTATGTGGAAAATAATGTGTTTTTGAACCTCAAACCGCACATTGCATTACACCAAATTCACAAAATAATGTTCTTTTTAGCAACATCATATGACCCCTTTAATTATGTTCCGTGTTTAGCACATTTGAAGTGTTCAGAGATGTATGTACCTTAACTGAGCCTACAGATTTGGCCGAGCAGGAGTGGAGTGTTACTGCCAGCATGAGAGTGGATCGGCTGTCATCCAGCTGGAGTTTCTTGTCAATGAAGTGAGTTTTGCCCTGATCATCTGTATAGTCATTTGCTTTTTCTTACTTTCTCTAGGCTTTATCCCTCTTCCTGACACTGCCTGTAGCTTTTGGTTGAATATGTACTCTTTTTACCTGTTCAAAATGTAACTCTCACTATTTTTTTTAGTCATTTATTGTGTTTTTGTGTTTGGTCCATAGGGTGCGCTGGTTAGTGCTTTGGCAGATGACAGTATTCATTTGTGGAATCTGAGGCAAAAGCTTCCAGCCATCCTTCATTCTCTTAAATTCAATCGGGAGAGGTAAGCATCCTGTGTACAAATAAACCATGCACTGTTACATTTGAGGTCAAAAGTTTACATATACATCTTTGCAGAATCTGTAAAATGCTAATTATTTTACCAAAATAAGAGGGATCATACAAAATGCATGTTATTTTTATTTAGTAATGACTTGAATAATATATTTCATGAAGTCCACAAGAGAAAATAATAGTTGAATTTATAAAAATGACCCCATTCAAAATTTTACATACGCTTGAATCTTAATACTGTGTTGTTACCTGAATGATCTACAGCTGTGTTTTTGTTTTTGGTGTTGGGTGATAGTTGTTCATGTTTGTCCTGAACAGTTAAACTATTCCTCAGAAAAATCCTCCTGGTTCCCCAAATTCTTTGTTTTTAACATTTTTGTGTATTGAACCCTATTGAACAATGACTGTATGATTTTGAGATCCATCTTTTCACACTGAGGACAACTGAGGGACTCATATGCAACTATTACAGAAGGTTCTAATGCTCACTGATGCTCCAGAAGGAGAAACAATGCATTAAGAGCCAGGAGTGAAAACTTTTGAAAAGAATGAAGATGTGTACATTTATCATATTTTTTCATTGAGTACTGCCCTTCAGAAGCTACAAAAGATACTAACATGTTTCCCAGAAAATAAAATAAGTTAAATTTACCCTTATCTTCAAATTCAAAACGTTTTCACCCCCCGGCTCTTAATGCATTGGATTTCCCTCTGAAGCATCAGTGCAATAATTAACATTTTGCAGATTCTGCAAGCAGTATGTAAACTTATGACCTCAACTGTATTTATCATGTACACTGAGAATGGGTCGCTTTAACATGCATTTGGAAACACAACATGCACCAGTCTTCCCTTACTTGATGAGAAGCACTTGTCAACAGAAGAGAAGCTTGAAGGGCTCTCTGTGCTTTTGTGGCAGGATGGTTTTCACAGGCAAACGCTATTTACATTTTCTTCAGGAAATACAAAAGTTGGCCTTACCTGCACTTTCAAAGTTTCTTTTTTAAATAGCAGTGTACTTTTGAGATTCTGCATTTTCTGCTAATCAACAGACCATGAATGCTTCAAATGAATGTTTGTTCAGAGACAAGAGGGCAGGACAATGTTCTCAAGTGTCCTCGAATGCATATAGTCTTGATTGGTGTCCCATTCAGAAGACACACAATGGCAGTAATGCACAGTCGTCCACAGTAATACCAGTTGATTTATCAGCCGTGACTCAGATTTCACTCTGCTGTTATTGCCATTTCATCCTTAATGCGTCACGAGGCTTAAATCAGTCAAATGCTCGCCATCGTATGAGATAATCACAGGGAATATTTCACTTTGATTAAGGTCAGCTCTCTCTTTGTCTTTGGCAGGATCACGTTTTGCCATTTGCCGTTTCAGAGTAAATGGCTGTACGTGGGCACGGAAAGAGGGAACATTCACATCGTCAATGTGGAGTCCTTCACCCTCTCAGGCTATGTGATCATGTGGAACAAAGCCATTGAACTGTGAGTGTCTAGACACAATGAACTCCAGTGATTCTCTTGTGTTTTCTTCTAATTTAATTAAAGGTCTTATGTCCATATATTTACGCAAGGTCATCTTGCATGATCTCTGCATACCACTTTAAAATATTTTTTTCTCATAAACTCTCACTTCTCTTTGACAGTTCCTCAAAGACTCACCCTGGACCTGTAGTTCATATCAGCGATAACCCTATGGATGAAGGGAAAGTATGAAATCTTGACTCTTTGGGATAAAATATATTCCCACGGAACACTTTCTAATTGCTCGGCTGTCCGTTTGCACCATTTCAGAAAAGTTGTGTTTTTTTTTTTTTTTTTACAGCTTTTAATTGGTTTTGAGTGTGGCATAGTTGTGCTGTGGGACTTGAAATCGAAGAAGGCTGACTATCGGTACAGCTATGATGAGGTGAGGCTTTGTTATTATAAACCAGTTTCCCATCCTAAATGAATGTCACATTTCAAGGTCTGGGTCTTTTTTAATTTCAGGACAAAGTTAGAGCGTTGTTTAAAGCAAAGTATCCCATCTCCAGTAGAGATGGGATGTACTCCAAGTACTCAGATTTGACAGCAGTGATTGATCACGAAAAAATAATAATTGAATGGTATTCTGTTTAATGCGGTATTAAATTACTTTAAAATTCATTAACAGCTGTACATTTCCAGCCTTCCTTCCATTTACATGTTTAATTTTAGTATTAGTTATGACATTTTTGTGGTAACTTGCTGTTCACATCAAGACAGTAAATTGCACATTAAAAGTTATGCATCACATTAAAAGACAAAAAAAGTACAGAAACTATTTTTATTCAGAAATTGATAGTAAATTTTACAATTTATTACTAAGAAAGTCAAGTAACATTAAATATACAATTTTGAAGTATAAAGGCTGAAATAATATTTTCTTGTTTTTTATGCTTGAAAATGAAGCCATGAAGACAGTCATGAATATTAATATTGTAACTGTATTGTGTACAATAAAATTATTCATATATTATTTTATTTTATTATATTATTTTATATTATTAAATAATGTTATTTTATTAACATTATTTAGGTACTCTTTTTATTTAGTAATAAACAAAAAATACTACTACAACTGCTATTAATATTAATAATGTTAATAATAATAATTTCTATTATTTTGAAGCCATATTGATAATCACAATATTTTTAAATAGTTTTTTCTTTTAAAACATACTCCAATAACCTTTGTTTTATTTACAACCTTAAAATATTACAGTGTATATGGTGACATAATACACTACCAGTCAAAGGTTTTTGGCAAGTAAGATTTTTAATGTTTTAAAGAAGTCTCTTCTGCTCACCAAGCCTGTATTTATTTGATCCAAAATGCAGCAAAATCAGTAAAATTGTGAAATATTTTTACTATTTAAAATAACTGCATTCTATTTGAATATATTTTAAAATGTAATTATTCCTGTGATCAAAGCTAAATTTTCAGCATCATTACTCCAGTCTTCAGTAAACATTTATTATCATTATTATTATTATTAAGCATTTATTATTATTAATTTCTAGGTTTTCTTTGATTAATAGAAAGTTCAGAAGAACAGCATTTATCGGTCATAGAAATCTTTTGTAACATTGTAAATGTCTTTATAATCAAAAAAAAAAAAAGTCAAAAAAGGCTATATTGACTCCAAGCTTTTAAATGGTATAGGGTATAATGTTACAAAAGCTTTTTATTTCAGATAAATGCTGATCTTTGGATCTTCATCAAAGAATCCTGAAAAAATGTACTTAATAATAATAATAATAATAATAATGTTTTTTTGAGTGGCAAATCAGCGTATTAGAATGATTTTTGAAGTATCATGTGACCGGAGTAAAATGGAAAAAAAAATTGATCACAGGAGTAAATGACATTTTAAAATATATTAAAATAAAAAACTGTTATTTTATATAATATTGAAAAATGTTACTGTTTTTGCTGTACGTTGGAAAATAAATGCAGGCTTGGTGAGCAAATGAGGCTTCTTTAAAAAACATTAAAAATCTTACTGTCCAAAAAATTTTGACTGAAAGTATATATGTGTCAAAATGGACTGATCACTTGATTTATCTGTGGAGTACACAAACAACTCTAGCCTACAGGAAGTAACTTTTTTGAAAGCTTTTTGTGTTATCTATGAGGAACGGAACTTAGGTGTTTGTTTGTTATGTTTATTGTTGACTCATACATGTTGTCACAACACATGAACAGTAGTTTGCTTGACCTGGTTTCTCTTGTGGTTGATTACTCATCCTTTGTTTGGCCTGTAGGCGATCCACTCTGTGGCTTGGCATCATGAGGGGAAACAGTTTGTGTGCAGTCACTCAGATGGCACGCTTACCACATGGAATGTACGCGCTCCTGCCAAGCCTGCCCAGATCATTACGCCGCATGGTAAGCTTCTGCCCAAACAAACTCCCTTCCAAGTTCCTCAGGTTGAGCGCTTCAGGGAGCACAGAATAAATATCAAAAGAGCATAGAGGTGAAGAGTGCCTTTTGAGTGCCTTTAGCAGCACAAGTGAAATAAAAATGATTGCTTCTAAACAGGTTTCTGAAACAGATCAATGTTTTTAAAGAGTTACTATACATATTGTAAATAATAGCAAAGGGTTGTATATTTTCATTTTTTAAAAATGTACTTTTTGTTTTATTACTTTGGCATTAAATTACAGAACACAGATTAACGCTAACTAACTGTGTGAGTGTTTCTAATACAGTACAGTAGATAAGAGAGTGATGGCAAATTTGATGTCTTTCTCTTCTTTGATCAATGTAATCAATCCCACTACTTTTTTCCTCATTTGTAAAGTCATAGAAACACTATCATGGATTTTTCCTTTTGGTGTTGTTTGTTACTGTTCACAACTATAGATGTTTACTCAACTATGAAAAGTTCTGCTTCTGTTTCTGAAAAGCCCTAAAATGTGACAAAGTTTTCACTGCACATTAAATAGGGAAGGGGAATGTGTTTTACCCTTCCAAAAATAACAAACCTAAATTGTATGGCAATGCTAAAATAAAATAAAATAAAAACATTCTTAATTTTCATGATTTGTAAAAATGTAAAAGCTTTAGTAAAAGTAAAAGTTTTTTTGTTAATGTATATGATGAAAAATTATTATTAAAAAATTATTATTATTCCTAAGTATTGGGAGAAAAATTCCTAAATTTTTAATCTTTTCTTTTGGTCCATACAATAAAGGTCAGTTTTTTTATTGTTTATTATTACTTTTTTATTGTATGGCCAAAAACACTGAGACATGATTAAAATAAAACACTGGATATGACAAATAAAATAAAATAAAATATTTTTTGTTTCATACAATAAAAGTCAGTGTTTTATTGTTTTTATTATTGATAAAATAAAATAAAATAAAGTAACTTTCAACTGACAAAAAGAATTTTGACCAATTAATACAATCAGTTTAACTATTTAAAAAGTCATTTAATTTTTTTCATTTTTTTCACTAAAAGAATTAATATCCTTCATATGGCTGAAGCAAAACAATCTCAAAACAATGCTTAATGAATCTTAATTAAAAAATGCACAGAAAATAATCAAATTTAAAATTATTATTATTTTTAAAATGAGTAATAGATGCACCAAAAATGGTTTTGGAATCAGACTATGACTAAATGAATCATAATCAAACCATTAAGTTGCTAAAGATGTCTACCCTTGATTTATTGTAGTTCCCATGATAAAAATACACAGATACTGGAGATTGAATAGGAGATAAAAATACATGAAGACATATTTATATGCACACCTTGTTTAACGTGCAATATTCTCTCTCAGGTAAACAGCCCAAGGATGGAAAGAAGCCAGAGCCGTGCAAACCCATCTTGAAAGTGGAATACAAAACAACCAGGGCAGGGTAAGCCTTCAGAGGAAGCTGAACTCAGGGTTGCATTCAGGAAGCAAACAGAGCATGATGCATTGCACAAGTTGACTGTCTGGTAGAGGTGCTTCTGCTTTATGGGTTTTACAGGGATGACATGATGTTTTTCATAAAAAGCTAATATGGCAATACATTTACTGAGGGTTGCATTCATGAAGCGAACAGGGCATGATGCATTGGTTTGAGACTTGTGCAACCTTGCATTGCGAGAGACTGTCTGGCATAGATGCTTTTTGGTTTTACGGGGATGATATGATGTTTTTCAGAAGACATAAAATATGCAGCTAATTTGACAATGCATTTTGCATTGTAGCACTAATTGAAGCATTAATTTGTTTCACGTCCGTCTTGGCTTCTCTTTGCATCATGGAAAAATGAGATTTGTTCATTTGTTTTGTTAAGGGACCCATTCATGATACTGTGTGGAGGTTTGTCATATGATACAGTGGGTAGGAGAGCCTGTCTGACTGTGATGCATGGGAAAAGCACTGCAGTGCTGGAGATGGACTACCCCATAGTGGATTTCCTTACGCTGTGTGAAACCCCATATCCAAACGGCAAGTCACTGCCCCACCTATCGCTGGATTTTCTCCCATAACATTTACTGTATATTTAACAGGGCCTTTAAAAACAGTAGAGGCGAACTACAGTTAAAGAAAACAAATTTTTCGTATGTAAACATTTTCGTATGTATAATTTATTTATTAGTTATTTTTGTATATATATATATATATATATATATATATATATATATAATAAAATATAAAGGTTATGTATACACTACCAGTCAAAAGTTTTTGAACAGTAAGATTTTTAATGTTTTTTAAGAAGTCTCTTTTGCTCGCCAAGCTTGCATTTACTTATGATCCAAAGCACAGCAAAAACAGTTACATTTAAAAATATTTTTACTATTTAAAATAACTGTTTTCTGTTTAAATATATTTTAAAATATCATTTATTCCTGTGATCAAAACTACGTTTTCAGCATCATTACTCCAGTGTCACATGATCCTTCAGAAATCATTCTAATATGCTGATTTGCTGTTCAAGCAATATTTTTATTATTATCATTTTTCAGAATTCTTTGATGAATAGAAATATCCAAAGATCAGCATTTATCTGAAATAAAAAGCTTTTGTAACATTATACACTATACCATTCAGAAGCTTGGAGTCAGTATAATTTCTTTTTTTTTGGGGGGCGGGGGGAAATGATAGAAATGAATACTTTTATTTCGCAAGGATGCTTAAAAGTGATTATAAAGACGTTTATAATGTTACAAAAGATTTCTGTTTCAGATAAATGCTGAATTTTCTATTCATCAAAGAAACCTCTAAAAATTTTACACAGCTGTTTTCAACATAAATATTTGTTGAGCAGCAAATTAGAATATTACAGTGATTTCTGAAGGATCATGTGACTGGAGTAATGCTGCTTAAAAATCATCTTTGAAATCACAGGAATAAATTACTTTTTAAAATATATTCAAAATATATAGAGAACAGTTATTTTAAATAGTAAAAATATTTTAATTTTTTTCTGTTTTTGCTGTACTTTGGATCAAATAAATACAGGCTTGGTGAGCGGAAGAGATTTCTTTAGAAAAACATCAAAAACTTTTGACTGATAGTGTATATATAACCTTTACTGAACTGTAAGACCAGACAGCCATTGTTTTAAAGTAGATCATTTATGCAAAAACTAAAATAAAAATCTAGTTATGGAAAGAATTTATTAAAAACTTTTTTTTTTCACCAAATAAATAAGAAAAAAATGGGATTTTGTGAAAATGCCCCATTTAAGTGTTTAAAAAAAAATTCTTCTGTATCTCCACAGATTTCCAGGAGCCTTATGCGGTTGTTGTCCTGCTGGAGAAGGATTTGGTTGTCATTGACCTTGCACAAATTGGGTGAGTAAATGCCAAATGTGTTACACAGTGTCTTGGTTTGTGTAGCTGTTTTATAAAAAGCTGTCTGTGCAGGTATCCGATCTTTGAGAATCCATATCCTCTGTCCATCCACGAGTCTCCGGTGACCTGCTGCGAATATTTTGCGGACTGTCCAGCTGAAGTCATTCCTGCACTTTACTCAGTGGGCTCCAGACAGAAGAGACAAGGGTTCAGTAAGAAGGTAATGTCCTGCCCTCCGCTGTTTAGGAAAATGGATAGTCCTAAAATGACTGATCCAAATCTGTGTTTTATGCAGGAATGGCCCATAAGTGGAGGTAACTGGGGCCAGGGAACACTAAGTTTCTCAGAAGTTATCATCACTGGGTAAGGATCTCTCACATACATAATTCACTTTTATTAATTGAATTAGAGAGGAAAATAGCTTTTTGGTTTTGGAAGGAAACATGCTTTTTTGTTTTGGAGTTATTGTTGTCTTCTGTTTTCCTCCTGAAACAACAGGCATGCTGATGGATCAATCAAGTTTTGGGATGCCTCAGCATGTGAGTTTCTGTCTCAGAAATCATAATTTTATGTTTTAGGTCACAAGTTGAATCTACAGCATTTTTTGGAGTTGGAAAAATAGTAAGAATCAGAGAAATATGTTGGCCAGTTTGGTTTTGCTTTTAGGTTCAAATCAGAAAATGGAGTTGAAGCAGATTTCATCTAGCAGCCACTAACAGGGCTCTACGCTTACATTTCTTATTAGCACTTGTGTTCCTAACTCTAAGATTTAGGTGCACAGTCAAAATTTTAGGAACACCTTCTAATCAGTAATCAAAAAATCTAATAAAAAATCAGCGTTCCCATTATGAGGTGATATTTGACTCGTTAAAGTGATTTACAGGGGATTTTTTTTTTACTTTTGTAATGGCGTTTTTCTAACTTTAACATTTCTAAAAAATGTTGTTTTATAAGCTGTTTTAAAATTTAAAACAACAGAACAAGAACTAGTAGAAAAAGAATAAGTTACTAATCAAATGAAATTTGTATTAACAGTAATTATTCACTGTTAACAGAATTAACTTGTACTACAGAGGTGGCATAGAAGATCACAAAAGTGGCTTGTAGGTGTATTTTCATGTTTAATGAGGTTTAGAGGTGGCATGAGTGCAATCAAATTCATAAATTCATGTTGAGATTAAAGTTTTAAATATAAAATTTTGAATATAGAAATATTAAATGCTTTAAATAACTAAAAGATACTTTAAAAATGAAACTAAAACTGACAGTAGGTGGCGGCAAGTCACTGATTTAATTACTGAATCATTCATTCATTTGACTCGTTCGTCTTTATGAATGGAAAATTGAATCATTGACTTACTAAATTAGTTTAAAAACACACGTTCATTTATAAACAAAACACTGCTGAATTTGAATGGAGATGCACAGCGACTTTTTGATGATGAAATAGAGCAAAATCAGGCAATAGTGTTACAGTCAGACAATGTAAGTCACTTAATATTAACTTCTTGTTTACTTGACTTCTATATTAAATCAGTATCTCATTTTCAAAGTCCCTTAAAAATCATTAAAAGCTGTCACTTATCTTAGCTAATCATGATCTCACAAAGTTCCATTATAATCAACGAAGCTCTCTACACTGCACAATGAATCTCTTATTTACACACTCTTACTTTGTTCATGAAAGGATCTGTGAGATATGTCTGTAATACATTACTCAACATTGCAAAAACACGTAGAAACCTTTGAAGCTCCCCTTAGCGCAAACACAAATATGCTGATCGGTCAGGTGCACTGGTGCTCCTAAATATTTTTTTCATAGCCACACAGAGTAGTTTTCAGTTGCAAATGCTGAAATGGTCGCACTGTAGAGCCCTGACTAATTAAGATACTGAATTTGTTGTTTTGTGTCTGTCAGTAATGCTGCAGGTTTTGTATAAGCTGAAAACAGCGAAGGTGTTTGAGAAGCCCCGCGGTAAAGAGGACAAATCCAGTACTGAAATTGTGGATGAAGATCCGTTCGCTATCCAGATCCTGTCCTGGTGTCCGGAGAGCCGTGTGCTCTGTGTGGCTGGAGTTTCGGCTCATGTCATAGTCTACAGGTTCAGCAAACAGGAAGTCACCACTGAAGTGATTCAGGTCTGACCCATTTAAATGCAGGATGTATGTATGTGTCGATAACAAACGAACCAGATAGTATAGATTTGTCTAAGGGAAATTTAAGATGCTGCTGGTCAGCATTTGATTTACGTACCTCTTTTAATCATTTCACATTTTAAATGGTCCTGTCATGTGACAAATGCTTAATGTTAATATAGGTCCCAGAAACTGCATGGTGATTATAATGCAGTTAGAAAAATGCTGTTTAAACCCATTTTAGATGGAGTTTAGTATGCACACTGCAGGATATTTCATTAAGCAGTAAGTTGTTTTGACATATGGTTTCCAGCAGTTAGAATACCATATGCTGCATCCACACAAATGAGTAAAGCGCTCACTTATTTATGCTTATTAATGCTAAAAACCTTAGTTTTTAATGAGGAGGTGTCACACTGCAGGACTGAATAAATGAACATGGAAGTAGCTCCACATAAATATTACAAATTTAATTAATAGTGGATAAAATTTTTTTATACTTACAAGCCTGGAGAATATCTTCCTGTTGGGGAATTAGCAATATTATATGATATTTTTCAATTATAAATGAATTTGGTGAGTCACTTTACAAGAGAAATCTATGTATATAAATATAAAAAGCATGTTTATATTTCATAATAAAACCCTTGAAAATAGCAGTATTCCAGAAGAGATGCTTGGAAAGTGCTTGAATTATTGAAAGACTATGAAGAATCTATGAAATAAATGTTACATTTTTTCAGTAAGCACGTCTTTTCACGCAAAATTCAACAATTCAAAAAACATCATACTTTTTCACTTAGCTCAGTTAATGTCATAAAACTAACAAGCTAATCCAGTAGTAGTACTGACAGTGTCGTGTAAACATGGCTGAAGACGCAAAAAGAGGAACAGATGAACTGAATCGAATGAGTGAGTTGCTTTGATTATTCATTTCAAGTGATTCACTAGCAAAAACCAGATCAAATTAAAAGATACCTTCATTTTCGAATTTTAACATTGATGATTAATGATTTTAGTGATGGGTGAAACGGAGCTTTTCGAAACTCCGAATCAGTTAAACCATTGCGTCACAAAATGATTCACTGTTTCGAAGTGCTCCAGTTGTATCGTGAATCATTTGATTTAGATCGGGACTTCAAATTGCGTATTGCAGATCATTTGATTCAGATCGGGACTACAAATTGTGAATAATTTATTTTAGTTCGGGCCTTTGGAGGGTTTGCAAATCATTTTATTTAGATCAGAACTTCGCTTATCACATCATTTGATTTAGACTGAAACTTTAGAACGGGTTTGCACATCATTTAGCGAATTGAATGATTCGCAATCTGCGAACCATCTGGACTTCGTTGCGGGATCGCGAATCATTTATTTTTAGATCGGAACTTCGGAGCGGTTTGTGAATCATTTTGCAAATGAAATCATTCATGATCCACGCTCAGAGTCCTGATCTGAAATGATGGTTCACGAATCATAATTCAGATCGGGACTTTGGATCGCGATTCGCGAATCATTTGAATTAGATCAGAACTTCGAAGCGGGTTTGCGAATCTTTTGATTCAGATCGGAACTGATTCAGATCCTGACCTTAAATGATGGTTCGCGAATTACTATTCAGATCAGGACTTCAGTGAAAGTTCGAGTCATTTGATTCAGTTTGGGACTTTGGAGCAGGTTTGCAAATTTTTTTTCAGACTTCTTTTTATTGTTAAACAGTAGAAAACATCAAATCATTAAGGCAGTGCAGTTATACACAAATACAAATCAAAATTCCAAAGAACAAGTCCTTAAAAATGTCCTGGAATTAAATTTTTCAGTATCTGTACGAATGCCATTTCTTACTTTGTTCTTTATATAAATATTATAAATGCTAAAATATTAAATAATTTGCTTAGATAATTCTGTGCTTATGGATAAAATCTGAGTTCTTTTCTGCCATATAAATGAAAAATATGTTACAGAAAAAGTAATTGTCACTTTTCCATGAGCAGAGTAAAATTAATTATGTCAGCTGCCTATAACTCTGACATGATTTTTGAGACTGGATTTTTTTTTTTTTTTTCATTCATGGAAATCTGTATCTCCATCTATGAGCATACGAGTCTGTGAGCATGCATATGTTTGTATAGTATTTTGATGACAGCATTCTTGTGTCTGTAGCTCCTGGAGGTGCGTATGCAGTGTGAGCTGAATGAAGTGGAGTCTCCCGAGGGCGGAGGTGAGCAGGCGTCGGCTGTTTCCACCCCAGGAACCTCATCCAGCCCTCAGACCAGCCTGCCTCAGTCCCACCCCTCCACCAGCAGCAACAACTCATCTCTACGAGATAATGTGCCCTGTCTCAAGTACAGTCTGTTTTCATCTATTTCAGATTAACTTTGGTCATTTTACATTTACAGTTTAAAGACTGGCCATGTGGACCAGACTTACTGCTCAAATGTCTGGCTGTTCGACCACATGATTTGGTCTGTGTTTATATTAGCTTGTAGTTAATAGTGTCCTGTGTCTTACTTGGCCAGGGTCAGGAGTTCTCCTCTCAAACAGTCTCCAGGTTACCAGGTGGAGCTGCTCATTCAGCTGGTGTGGGTCAGCGGGGAGCCGCCACAACAGATCACCAGCCTGGCCGTCAACTCTGCATATGGCCTGTAAGTCCACAAAACGACGACTCCACAAACTCATTTACCGCACCTATGATGTGTTTACTGAGCAATTAAAAGCACTTTCTTTCCACAACAGCTGTTCATTATCTTTCAGACAAGTTTTATGTGTCATGATTCGTCATATTAAAGCCTAGCAGCCATGCTTGAATAATTATTCTTCATTAAAATAATTAAGAATTTCAACTACTCGAACACTATTGAAATGCACAAATTAGACACAATATGCTCATATTTCTGATTACCATCGCTAAAGATGTTTGAATTAGACATTCAGTCTATTTGCAGTCTATTAACTACTAAATACCAACAAATGTCAAATTATATGTTGCTGAATTTAAAGTTTAATATTATCAGGTAACTGGTTTTAGGATGAGATTTCAGTTTAACATCTGGGGTGTCCTGGAGCCTTGAGTAGAAATTGTGACTAAAGTAATGCTGCACAAACGTTGTAAAACAAACTGTCAAAGCTAAGAAATAGCAGTTATCTTTTTAGTTATAGATGCTTAAGTGCATTTTTTTTAATAGGCAATTTTATTTTTACTTAGATGTTGACATAATACTTAACTTCTTAAGTAATTCACCGCTGGCAGAAATATTAAGCCGCAAGAACTGTTTTCAATATTGACAATAATCAGAAAACAGCATATTAGAATGATTTCTAAATAATTTCTGACACTAAAGACTGGAATAATGGTGCTGAAAATTCAGCTTTCCATCACAGGAATAAATTACATTTTAAAATATGCTACAACAGAAAACAGTTATTTTAAATTGTAATAATATTTCTTAACTTTTCCTGTGTTTTTGATCAAATAAATGCAGCCTTAGTGAGCTTAAGACACTTCTTTCGAAAACATAAAAAAATCCTAATCATTCCTTACTTTTAACCAATAGTGTGTATCTGTTGTGTGTTTTACAGAGTTGCTTTTGGCAATGGTAATGGACTTGCAGTGGTTGATTACATTCAGAAGACTCTCCTTCTGAACGTGAGCACAGCCGAGCTGTACGGCTCCACAGATCCTCACCACAGACAACCACGCTCGCCCCGCAAAACCAGACAGCCCTCAGCAGGTGAAAAGACGTCTAAGAGAAAGCTTCATCTTCTTACTAATAATCATAACCTCTGCATGTCGTCAGTCTGTGTTTCTGTCTGAAGAAGTAAAGCACATGCTCATTATGAGCAGTGTCAGTCTACGGACCATGATGCTCCTGCATCCTTCAAACGGCAGGTGGTCATCTCTGGCCGAGGAACCATCTGCACCAATCTTAGAAAATCATCCGATCCATATGCACAAACGGGGTGCCAGTGTTTGTTCTTTTTTGTCCCCTGTCTTTGCTTGTTATTTTTGTTGTTCACTCATCTGAGTTTCAGTCTTTGAAACACACAGATGCCAACAGACTGAATTTAAGGGCATGTGACATTTCGTATTATTGCTAGAGATGCACTGATACAATAATTACCAATTTTAAGTGGTGTTTAAAAAGCCAATTAATTCAGTATTTGTGACCCTGTACCACAAAACCAGTCTTAAGTAGCACAGGTATATTTGTAGCAATAGCCAAAAATACATTGTATGGGTCAAAATGATACATTTTCCTTTTATGCCAAAAATCATTATTGTTCATAAAGATATTTTTTCAAAAACTTCATTTTTGATCAGTAATATGCATTGCTAAGAACTTCATTTTCAACAACTTTATAGGCGATTTTCCCAATATTTTGACTTTTTTGTACCCCCAGATTCCAGATTTTCAAATAGTTGTATCTCAGTCAAATATTGTCCTATCCTAACAATACAAAATACATTAATGGAAAGCTTTCAGATGATGTATAAATCTCAATTTCAGAAAATTTACTGGTTTTGTGATTCAGGGTCACATTTAATTGTAATCACTAATTACTCTTGACCATAGTTGGGGTTTAGCTTCACAATTTTCTACCTGTACTGTTTTGTATGGAAGCCCATTTCCACCATGTAATAAAAAAAAATAATTGCGACTTTTTATCCCACAATTTGGACCTTTTTCTCACAATTCTGAATTTATTCTTTGTTTCCTGCAATTCTTTTTTGCTTTTTTTCCTCAGAATTGAGTTTATATCTTGCAATTCTGTTTATATCTCGCAGTTCTGAGAAAAAAATGTGAATTGTGATAAAAAAAAACAGTCTGAATTGTGATTAAAAACTCAAAATATGGGGAAAAATGTGAAAAGTCACAGTTACCTTTTTATTTTTTTTATTCTGTGGCAGAAACAAGCTTTCAGTTTTGCCTGTTTTCAAACAAAAAAAATTAAAATGACTCTAATTTCAATTTTAATGTACAGTAAATAATATTCTAACTACTGATATTTTGCATTGCTGTGCAAGTATTGTCAACAATTTTTTATTATTTGTAGAACTCACTCGTTTATTAAAAATAATAAAGGCGGAACAAATGTCCAGTCTGTCCTGAATCCAGTCTCTGGACTCTGTCAGTTCAAAGGCCTACTATCTGTTCATTTGATTTTGTGTCATTGTTTTGTCTCAACCTTTCAATATTCGTCTCTCTCTGTGGTTTCGTAAAGACACTCTGCATAAGAAGTCTTGCATGTCCGGCCTCTCTAACTTTTATTCTGAATCTGTGAAAAAGCTTCGTTCTTCTTACCTCAGTAAGTCACATGGCACTCATCAAAGGTCTTTTCCTTCTTTTTATATCTGTCTGCATTCTTCTTTTTCTCTTTGTTTAACACTATAATCAGTTTTTGTGTTGATTTATTATTTAAGTGTTACGTGATGTTTATTGCGTGAAAAGTCAGCCTGGCTGTTTGGCTTAGACTTGTTTGTTTTCAACAGGCCTTTGTGATGGTAATGATGCATCAGCCGCACCCGAGGAGAGATGCAAATCACCAACATCAGGTAAAGATGCCTTCATTCTTTCTTCATTGTAAGACCCTACTGGTAAAACAAAACGTATTGAGATTGTGGATTGATGGTCGTTTTATGATGAGTTGATTGACAGACACTTAAGGGTACAGTTCACCCAAAAATGAAGCGTCTGTCATAATTTACTCACTCTTCTGTCATTCTAAACATGTATTTAAGAAGGTAGAACAAAAATCTTTTGTTGTTCATAAATCACCACCCACTTTCATTTTATGCTACCAAACACCAAAAAGTGAAAATATAATAATACAGTTGAAGTCAAAAATGTACATACATTTTGCAGAATCTGCAAATTGTTCATTAATTTACCAAAATAAATGGGATCATACAAAATGCATGCTATTTTTTTATTTAGTGCTGACCTGGATAAGATATTTCAAATAAAAGAAGTTTACATGTAGTCCACAAGAGAAAATAATAGTTCAATTTATAAAAATGACCCCGTTCAAAAGTTTACATACACTGGAACCCTTTCCAACCATGGCTATGATATTGAGATCCATCTTTTCACACTGAGGACAACTGAGGGACTCATATGAAACTATTACAGAAGGTTCAAACACTCACTGATGCTCCAGAAGGAAACACAATGCATTAAGAGCCTGGGGGGTTAAAACTTTTGAACAGAATGAAGATGTGTACATTTTTCTTATTTTGCCAAAATATCATATTTTTTCATTTAGTACTTCCTTTCAGAAGCTACAGAAGATACTTACATGTTTCCCAGAAGACAAAACTCATTAAGTTTTCACCCCCGGCTATTAAAGCATTGTGTTTCCTTCTGGAGCATCAGTGTGTGTTTGAACCCTCTGTAACAGTTGCATGCGAGTCCTTCAGTTGTCCTTGGTGTCAAAAGGTGGATCTCAAAATCATACAGTCACTGCTGGAAGGGATTAGAATGCACAAATACGCTGAAAAACCTAAGAATTTGTGGGACCTGAAGGATTTTCTTGAAGAACAGCGGACAGTTTTACTGTTCAGGACAAACAAGGGACTCATGAACAAAAAAACAGGTAACAACACAGTATTATGAATCAAGTGTATGTAAACTTTTGAATCATTGAGTCATTTTTATAAATTCAACTATTTTCTCTTGTGGACTATATGTAAACATCTTTTATGTGAAATATCTTATTCAGGTCAGTACTAAATAAAAAATAGCATGCATTTTGTATGATCCCTTTTATTTTGGTAAAATAATTAACATTTTGCAGATTCTGCGAGGTGTATGAAAACTTTTGACTTCAACTGTATGTCTGTATTTAACGTATTCTAAAACTTGCAATATTTACCGTGTCATGTGGACAACTTTTATTGTGTTGTTTTGCAAATATAAATGACTAGCACTTGTGTTTAACAATAGAGAATAAAACAGCATTAGAACAACATGAGGGTGAGTTCATTGTGACAATGTTCAATGTGTATTTTAAGTTGCAATGCGTCATTTCTGCATCACTAAACCAAACTAAAAGACCTGTTGGCATGGTTTGAACAAACTTATAGTCGTGCCAAACCCATGCAATTCCACTGGTGACTCTGAAACTACACTCTGCAACTTAAAGACAGACATATTGACAAACACTGCAATGCCAGAGCTTTGGACGTGAAGCTCTGTTATAGTTAAAAATTCTTTAGCACAGCAAAAAATTAAAACAATTCTGCAAGCGTCGTCAGAATCCCGGTCAGGTGTGCTGACTAAGTACATTTCATTTACAAGGAATTTGACTTTGATATGCAGATAGTTGCCAAAAGTTACATAAGACCCCTTCGGCTGTGTCACATTATTATGCGGACTGTGTTGTTGCTATAGGCTCCGGTTCACCGTGCAATTCTGATGAAGACAGCAGACAAAAGTTCTTTGACAAGGGTACGCTACATTATAAACACAACTTTTCGAAACAAGGCTTTTTTGTCCTAGGAGATCTTTTATTTTCTTTCATTGGTTCTATTCAACACATTTTCCAGTGAAGTCCAAAAGCAAGCGGATATCCAAGACTGTTGCCAGTGACTTTGGTACTGTATAATGTTCATATTACAGCGGTCTGGGTCTCTCAGTTTTCTGTGCTAATGGGCACTTGTGCACTAACCAAATGAACTAACCAAACAAATTAAAATGGGTTTGCTTAAGTGCGTAGAAAAGCTAGAGCTTTGTGTGTCTGCTGCTTGGTGGTTGAGTGTGCCAATAAACGGTGGACCAGTGAAAACTTATTTGAGAGCTGAATTTAACGCTTTAAAAGTAGTCAACCGTAGTGCATGTTACTTTCTAAAATGGATTGTAAACTGCACATGTTGATGTTTTTTTTTTTAAGATTAAAACTTTTATTGTCATCATTTCAAAATTGTATCTTGTAGGAGTGCTTTTTTCTAACCTTTTTTAACATTACAGGCTTTCACTCTGCTCTGGTCCGTTTCAAGGGTAAAAATACACAGGACGATGAAAATGATGTCAGACATTTAACATATTTCTGATTCATGTTTTCACACAGATCTCTACTGAATATCTGAAATCACAGACAGGGCGATCACACGCTTTTTTTTTAGAGAGAGAAATGAGGCTCCTGGTGTTCTGACTCTTGATCGGTGCTGGTTTCATTGTCACTAATCTTAATGCATTTTTCCGGGCATGATCGAGTTGCTTCTGATCATAACATACTAGATGAACAAACGTCTCTTTTAAAGGCTGCTGAAGGGCTGCTCTTTGGCTTCATTCTACATCATGATCCTCCAGCTGATAATTTGTCTCAACCTGCTTATTTTTCCTCTTAAACCAGTTGATTAATACTTATTTAATTTCTTATTTAACTTTAGTAACCATTATTTCCCAGATGAATGGCTTTGATTGTATGTTCAGAACAATGTTTTCTTTTTTCCAGCTAAGATATCCCGGAAAATTAACATGATTGCTGATCAGAAAGATGGTAAGCTTTTGTTCTCTCACTTTAGTTTCTAGGAGTAGCTGTGCATCTTTTGCAGGGGATCAGTTTCTTCCATGCTGACATAAACTGTGTGTTACTTTAATCAATCTACATACACTACCAGTCAAAAGTTTTTGAACAGTAAGATTTTTATTGTTTTTTAAAGAAGTCTCTTCTGCTCACCAAGCCTGCAATATCTGATCCAAAATCCAGCAAAAGCAGTAGTATTGTGAAATATTTTTACTGTTTAAAATAACTGCCTTTGATTTAAATATATTTTAAAATGTAATTTATTCCTGTGATCAAATCTGAATTTTCAGCATTATTACTCCAGTCTTCAGAGTCACATGATAATTAAAACAGTTGAGTACATTTTCACATTTTCAAGATTCCTTGATAAATAGAAAGATCCAAAGATCAGCATTTATCTGAAATAAAAGCTTTTGTAACATTATACACTATACCAAAAGCTTGGAGTCAGTATAATTTTTATTTTTATTTTTTTGGGAAAGAAATTATTAAAAATAATACTTTTTATTTAGCAAGGGTGATTTAAATTGTTCAGAAGTGATGATAAAGACATTTATAATGTTACCACATGTTTCTATTTCAGATAAATGCTGTTCTTCTGAACTTTCTATTCATCAAAGAAACCTGAAGAAAATCTACTCAGCTGTTTTCAACATATAATAATGTTTTTTGAGCAGCAAATCAGAATATTAAAATGATTTCTGAAGGATCATGTAACTGGAGTAATAATGCTAAAAATTCGGCTTTGAAATCACAGGAATAACATTTTAAAATATATTCAAATAGAAAAAAGTTATTTTAAATAGTAAAAATATTTCGGAATTTAACTGTTTTTGCTGTACTTTGGATCAAATAAATGCAGGCTTGGTGAGCAGAAGAGACTTCTTTAAAAAACATTCAAAATCTTACTGTTCAAAAACTTTTGACTGGTAATGTAGATTACTGACAAAGTCTGGTTCGGCGTTCAGCTTATTCTAGCCTAGAACTGCCCACTTAAACGGCAAAGGTCTGAAAAATAACCAGTCATATTTGGCTTTGTTTTATGCAGAGTTTGAATAAATCTGATATAGTAGACACTGCAATAATACTTACAGTAACTTTTTGCATGCAACAAATATCTTTAAATCATGCTTCCAGGAAATCATGCACTACCATTCTTCATGTGGTATAGACCTAATATAGGTCTATATATAATATAGACTGGCATGCATGAATGCAAAAGTGTACAAGTGTTTTTAGGTGGAATATATATATATATATATATATATATATAGATGTATATTATCTGGATAGTTATAATCTACACTTTTCTGCGTATAGAAAAGAGGTTACGACGTCACTGCTCTCTCCTTGATAAGAAACAGCAGAGTTCAGTGAAGGAAATGAAGAAACAGCGCGCAGTGTCTTTTCGTGAGACCTCATTCTGTGACCCCAGTGAGTGGCCTTATTTTAGGCTGACCTGACCTGAACTGGTTCATACTAACTGTCACTGGAGCCTGCCGTGTGGGCTTTGCCTGTTGTCTTGATTGATGGCGTCCAATTTTGGTTTGGTGAAACTGAAACATTCCCTCACCTTTTTTTCTGCAGTCTAATTTCAAACAGATTGAAGTTTGATATTATTAGTGCAGTACAGAAACGTTCATATATGGCATATAACATGGGTCATATTTCACCCCAAAATATTATTTTATTTTTAAGTTTTATGCAGTCTTTATGCAGATAATAGTTTATTTTTTCTTCTAATTTTGGAGTGAAACATGAGCCAGACATGTCAGCTTTGGTGAGACTCATTGCTGTGCTTTTATAATTTGCATTTGTACTAAAATTACAGGTTTGCCAGAACGATATCTGAATGCATCTTTATCTCTGAGTGTGAAATAAAACCTCGTAACAATGCTCTGTACTGGTGACTGCAAGTTTTGTTAAAATTTAACAGAAATGTTTATGGTGATTTCCTGGCAAACTTTTTGTCTGCAGTTGCTGTGTTTCTTACACATTACACATAAAAGTTGTACTAATGCAATGCATTTAATAAGAATATATCATCAGTATATTAACTGCTTAATGGTTTGCCTTTTCACCTTTGATTTCAGGTGTCCTAAGGTGGTTCAGATTTGATTTTGCTTCTAAAAGTGTCATGCTAATTGTCCTTATATTGTTGTCTTTTCGTCCCTGATGGGTCACCGTGTCCTCAGACGCCAGGGACAACTCGTTCAGCCGCTCACGCAGCTCCAGTGTGACCAGCATTGACAGAGAGTCACGTGAGATCATTTCCTCCTTCTACTTTTGTGACTCCCTGTCCAAGAAGAGTGAGACTGTGGCAGTGCCCAGCCTGTGGGTGGGCACCTCATTGGGCAGCATGCTGGCCATCGCCCTCACTGTGCCCTCCACACCAGAGCAGAGGATGCAGCAGCCTGTGGGCGTCTCTTTCTGTGGTAAGACTTGCTTTACATGTGTATGTAAAAATGCATGGCAGTCATTAGCTATGTTTCCATCCACACATTTTTACACAAATTCTAGGAGATAAGCATTAAAAATGCTGGATGGAAATGCCAAGACACACATAAAATCTTAAAATGTGCATTATTGTATGCACTCCATTGAGGTAGATAATTTTTTCCTAATACAGAGGCATGCACATAAACTACGATGGAAACACATTCAGCAAAACAATAGATGTGCAATGAAAAACTTGCCTCAATAGATCATGTGATTAGGTAACTTGGATAACGGCGAAATTAAGGCAAAAATCTGCATGCAAAAAAGTTTTTCTTTTTTCTTGTTAACAGTGTAGCGATGTATAAAGCACAACTCGCTCAAACATCATTTCAGACCAAACTCGGTTAATCAAAATTTGCATGATTACACTGAATGTGAGCAAAATATGTGTGAGGAGCTCAATCGCAATCCTGCTGAAGTCACCCAGAAAGTGACACTTTTGTTCTCTTGAACACATGGTATAAAAATGGTGCTTTATTTGCAAATGTTTTATGTTTAATATTCCAATTTTCGCTTACATTCACAGCTTTAAATTAAATTTGAAACATTGAATGGAAACAGCTGTTGATGGAAAAAGGCACAACTGTTGGTTTCACACTTATCTGCATACATTCATTATACTCACGTAAAGCAAAAAATCTTGCAAAATACAACCCAGCTCTTTATATAAGGTTGGATATATAAAGATATTGCAAATCTCAGCTATAAAGTTGGATGTAGAAGTACACTACCAGTAACGTTTTTTTTATTTTTTAAAGTCTCTTATGCTTACTAAGCCTGAATTTATTTGATCCAAAGTATAGCAAAAACAGTAAAATTTCAAAATATTTTTACTATTTATAATAACTGCTTTCTATTTCAATATATTTTAAAATGTAATTTATTCCTGTGATTTCAAAGCTGAATTTTTAGCAGTCACGTGATCCTTCAGAAATCATTTTAATGTTCTAATTTGCTGCTCAAAAAAAATTATTATTATTATTATGTTAAAAAAGGTCGAGTAGAAGTTTGTCAAGTTTCTTTGATGAATAGAAAGTTCAGAAGAACAGCAATTATCTAAAATAGATGTCTTAATCATCACTTTTGATCAATTTAAAACATTTTTGCTAAATAAAAAGTATTTATTTCTATCTTTTTTTTTTAACAAAAAAAAAATATATACTGACTCCTAGCTTTTAAATGGTATAGTGTATAACATTACAAAACCTTTTTATGTCAGATAAATCTTTGGATCTTTGGATCTTACTGTTCATCAAAGAATCAAGTAATGATGCTGAAAATTTTGCTTCGATCATAGGAATAAATTATATTTTAAAATATATTTAAATAGAAAGCAAAAATATTACACAATATTACTGCTTTTGCTGTATTTTGAATCAAATAATTGCAGGCTTGGTGAGCAGAAGAGAATTCTTTAAAAAAAACATAAAAAATCTTACTGTTCAAAAACTTTTGACTGTAGTGTATGTCCTACTTTGTCCAAATACATACAGTACACTCATTAATTGCTTTTATCATCACAGAATGCAGCTATATTATCACACAGCTTTAATCTGATAAATGCAACCAAAAATATTAAGATATAGACTTGAAGCTGCTTTGAAACAATGTATTATACAAATACATTTAACTTGACGTCCTGTCATCACAGGTCCAGTAGTGCGCTTGAAGGGAGCCATTTTGCGCATGGCCCAGCTGGAAGCCAGCGGGACCCTTATGCCCCACGTTTACGAGTCCTGGTATGAGCCCAACGCCCCTGAGGAGGAGAGAGAACGGCCACGGAGACGCCGGCCTACCTCCCCTCCTTCCTCTCAGGAGAACGCGGACTGTCAGTATGCTGTGGTCTGCTCAGAGAAACAGGCTAAGGTGGTGGCGATGCCTTCTCAAAACTGCATCTATGAACACAACATCACAGAGACCTCCTTCGTACTTAGAGCCGACGTTGTGACGATGACCACGGGTCTCGGCATCGCTTGTTTCTGTGCCAATGGGCATATCATGACCCTGAGGTAACATGATTAACCTGATATTCAAAGCCACTGAATATTTTGCTTTTTGACTCATAAGTCTGCAAACCATCTGTTTTCAGTTTGCCAAGTTTGCGGCCGCTGCTGGATGTGAACTACCTTCCCCTGACGGACATGAGGATAGCCAGAACCTTCTGTTTCTCAAACCAAGGCCAAGCCCTGTACCTCACATCGCCCACTGAGATCCAAAGAATCACTTATAGCCAGGAAACCTGTGATAACCTGCAGGTCAGACTATGCACATTATGTTTTATCATACCTGCAAACTGCATTTGGTGAAATTTGACATTTAATCTGAGGTCCTCTTTTTTTGCAGGAGATGCTTGGAGAGCTGTTTACTCCAGTGGAGACACCAGAGGCTCCAAACCGAGGCTTCTTCAAGGGCTTATTTGGAGGCGGGGCCCAGTCCTTGGACAGAGAGGACTTGTGTAAGTGCTATATCAAAACACGATCAGTTTTTTCTTAAATTACTTAATTACTAGAAGTGATAAAAAATTAAAGGTTCTTGATGACAATAAAGAACCTTTATTTTTAAGTGTGGTTTAGAGTAGAACAATATAATAAATATTACGAAAACGTAATCAAAAACAGGTCATATTTCATCCCAATATCAAATGAAATCTTTTGTGAAATCTTACATTTTAACAGCCATAATAAACAGCCAGGCAAACAAAATATGAGATGCAAAAGAAATGTTAAATCCCTCATGTTTTTTTCTCACCTACAGTCGGAGAGGTGTCTGCTGGTAAGGCTTCACGCAGTCTGGCGCAGCACATCCCGGGTCCAGGTGGTATGGAGGGCATGAAGGGTGCCGCGTCCGGTGTGGTAGGAGAGTTGGCACGGGCGAGGGTAGCTCTGGACGAGAGAGGACAGAAACTAGGCGAGCTGGAGGAGAGGACAGCAGCCATGATGGCCAGCGCAGACTCCTTCTCTAAACACGCGCATGATGTGAGACAATCACTTGCAAATCACAATGACTGCAGATTTTTAGTGACACACAGGCTGTTTCAAAACTTAGTGAGAACATTTCAGTCTTTTCTCAGTCCCACATTTCAGATTCTTCAATCACAGAATTTAATGCAATCACTCACAGCAAACAGTGACTTTCTTACTTAGTATTTTTGTCTTTTCTTCCAGTTTAAAAAATTTTATTTTTACTCATCTATATATCTTTTTTTAAAATTTGAAAGAGAAGACATTGTTTAATAAGTGAGATCTTTCATTGAAGTCCTTGAAAATCAAAAAATTAGTGCTTGAAAAGTCCTTGAATGTCCTAAGATTTTAATTTACAGTGTCTGTCAAGTGTCACTGATTAAATTACTAGGTCTATAATGTTCATGAAAGCAAATATTTACTAATAAATATAAATTATTTACTAATATTGAATGTTGTAATTGTGCGCTTTCTTTCACTAACACTAACTGCATAAGTAAATGTTTTTTGTTTTGTTTTTTTTCCTTCCTTTCACTGCAAAAACTACAGACAATGACACAAATATTGCTGCAATTTTTGAGAAAGCTTCATAAAATTCAGTTATTTTAGACCACAAAATTCGAAAAAGCCTGTGAAATTCTAGTGTGACTAAAATTTGGTTGAGAATCAGGAATTTTCTTTGGTATTGATGTCCAAAAATGCTCTCTAGGTTTTGAGACGTAGCCGTATTCTTTGTCAAACAATGATATTTGTGTTGGCTAATGTGTTTGAGAGAAAGTAAACCATCTGTCTGTTTCCACCAGATAATGCTGAAATACAAGGACAAGAAATGGTACCAGCTCTGAGGTCCCTGCAGGGAGTCAGCGGACCTTCCTATGAAGACAGCAGATCCATCATCTCTCCTCCGTTTCTTCCTTCTCTTCCTGTATCTTTCTCTCTCTGTGATGTCCAGAGACTGCCACTCGCGCTCAGCACAACGTCACGCGGCATTACCTCGAGCTGAGGAGCTGCGGAAAGACAGAGGAGACAGGAGGGGAAGGAACGGGACAGGCAAAACGCATCAGGATGGGGTTTCCTTCCCTTCGCGGTGGCAGTTGAGTTTCCTCTCCTGAAAACAAAGCCGTGGATCTTGTCTTGGGAGAGGAGGCCCATCACCGGTGCTGCCCCCCTGTCTTGTACCTTCATCCGCCACGCTGTCATTTTCACTGCCATTCTATCTGCAAAGAAACTACGGAAAGGAAAAGAAATGGGTCAGAGGGACAAAGAGCTGACAGAAGAAGGTCTAACGTCTGCAGCGTTGCCAAGCTTAATGCTTCTGATAATCTGTCACTAGAGCAAGAGTAGCTCGCATGTCTAGTGATTTAATTTAGGAAATTAGTGCTTTTTCTTGTTTTTGGAATCGGGGTGAATCTCATCCAAGTAATATTTCACCCCAAAATCAATATTTTGCATAAGGAAAGCCTATTTTCAGAACACAGGCGTGCTCATTAAGCAAAATATTACATTTGTTTTGATTTTAGGTTGAAGCATGACTCGATTCAATGAGATTCACCCAGTAATCATGTTAGCTGTGGAAAAGGCCGGATTGTCTTACACAAGGTGTGATGAAGTACCATTTAATTTCACCTCTAAAGGGCTGGAAGTTGCTGTATTTACCACATATCATGTGATTATTTTGCCATATGAAATTGCAGACGGGCCTAGGCAGCAGCGCAGCTGATCTGATCATGCACCATTTTGTTGTACTTTCGTCTAAAGGATGTATTGGTTTACACTGATCAGGTCTCAAAAGAGCTTTTAGGCAAGAGCTCTGACTTTGATGTACACTATACTGCGTGTTGACACTGGATAAAGGTGTTCGTTTTAAAGATATATATATAAAAAGATGTAAGGAACACATAGGTGAATTTCACAAAAGCATGTCTGGTTCATATTTCACACCTAAATAAAAAAAATAGCATATAAACCATTGCATTTTTTGAAGTATGCTTCGTAAACAATATTGTAATACAATGTTTTTTCATTTAAATCTGCAAACATTGAAGACAGTACAAATGCAACCATAATATATAAATAGTTAATTTTGATAAATATAGATTTTTTTGCATTACAGAATAAAAATGTGCCTAATTATCACAGTGCAAAAAATAAGTTTACATTTCTGTAAACAAACTAATTTCTCAGATTTTTGGGGAGTGAAATATGACCCAGACGTGTTGTTAAAAAGGTTTCACCTGGGTGAATAACTGCTGAATATTTGCTGGTTATATATTAACGGAGATCTGGAGCGTGTAAATTATTTTTGCTCTGCAGGAACAGGTTATTTTTATCGGGAAGGAGCGCAAGTGAGAGTTGGGAAGTGTGAGGCATGATCTTGATTATGTGCCTTGTGATGATTGACACGTCAGAAACCCGTCCGCTCTCCGGATACGAGGGACACCGGTGGATTGTGCCGAGAGTACTGATTCTTCATATGCAAAACAGGTTCCTCCTCCTTATTTCCCATGATGCAACTGCTCCTGGACGAGGAGATCTCGAGGCTTATGCGAGACTCAGTACTGGGCGACTTCCTCATCTGAAGTACATGATGAATGGATTTCTCTGTGTGTATTTTCTAAGAAGCCTTTTGGGATGGACTAATGCATGAGTTTGTCATCCTCACAGAGAGGTGAATATATCTATCTCTGTGTTTGTTGCTGCAGTGGAGGTGACCACTAAATGTTCAATGCAACTCCATACTCTCGATCAGCAGCCCACGGATGTGTCGTCCGCAGGGCGTTACCTTCTGCCTTTGCTTTGCGACCCATGAATATATGCTAACCTCGACTCGTGTGCGTATACGTGTGTTCGTGAACATACATGTATGCAACAATATGTGTATGCTCACGTTTATATAAACTAAAGATACAATATATTTGAAAGCAGATGCTGAGATGTTTTCTTTAAGTGTGTTTTCTTATTTATGAGGTGCAAGAAATTGCTGCTATTTGTGTTTAGAAGCATCTGTCAAACCTGTTGACGCTTGTTATTTTCCTATCAGGCATATGAAGATTTGCTTAAAACGTTCTCAACCTCAGGCCATCCAAGATATGAATGCATTTGACTGAACAGATTTGAGAAATATTGCATCATTTGCTCACCAACGGATCCTCTGCAGTGAATGGGTGCCGTCAGATCGAGAGTACAAACAGCTGATAAAAACATCACAGTAATCCACAAGTAATCCACACCACTCCATTCCATAAATTCAACATCTTGAGAAGACAAAAGAAACAAATCCATCACATATTTTTGGCTAAAATACGAGTCCATTATCCATAATAACACTTTCTCCAGTGAAAAAGTGGCCTGGTCTGAATCAGGAGAGAAATTTGCATAGATCAAGCACTGTTTACAAGCCAAAACAGCTCAAATATGTGGCTGGATTTTGATGTGAGAAACATTAGATGAACATTTTAACTGGAGGAAGTGTTATTAGGGATTATCAATTCATATTTTAGCCAGAAGCAACGGTTTGAAGTTAAAAACTTATTAATGATGGATTTGCTTGATACAAACATGCTGCTTTTCACTTCACAAGATGCTAATTGATGGACTGTAGTGGTGTGGATTGTTGTGATGTTTTCATCAGCTGTTTGGACTCTCATTCTGACGGCACCCATTCACATCTATTGGTGAGCAAATGATGTAATGCTACATTTCTCCAAATCTGATGTAGAAACAAACTCATCTACATCTAGGATGGCCTGAGGGTGACTACATTTAAGCAATTTTTCCATTTTTGGGTGAACTATTCCATGAAGGCTTTTCTGTTTGTTTTGTTTTTTTTGTTCGTCAAATTGCTGCCAAATGTTGTAAATATCCTTCTGAAGACAAACTTGAGAGTGCTGACGCAGTCAAAGTTACTGAGGATGGTGGCCATGATCTGACTAGACTCCAAAGAGTTGCTTTGCTGTGAAAGTTGGTCTCACTGAGAGGATGTTCCCTATAATTTAAAACTAAGTGTCATGCCATCTCCACATATATATAGATATAGATAGATACTCCTTCTGTTGCCATGGTGTTTGTGTAAATATCTACCAAAATTGCAATTTTCAATGTTGACCAACTGAAAATCTAATCTAGCTTCTCTGCTTCATATATTTTTCTTTTCTATGAGCAGTTGTGTGGTTTTGCACTATATATGTGTGTTTTATATTAATGACATCTTATTAATATTTTTGTAGTTGGCATTGTTTTTTCTTTTGGACATTTTGTTTCTTTACGAAGGACCAAAATTAGATGCTATGTGGCTCACACTCTCAGATTTGTCCTCATTGCCAGTTTAATGATATTCTAATATATTTATACATTTGAAATATATATAAATATAGAAATATATATAATTTTGTTTTAATTTACAAATGAATACTTTTATTCTATTGTTTGAAATGAAAGAGCGTTTTAAGATATAAATTGGTTATGTATATATTCTCATTGAATCAAACGTGAAACATTTTCTGGCAAGCCATCTGCTTGGTTCTCTGTCGAAGAGGGAAAGACGACCTTAAGAGTCTCTGAAATCACTTGGCCATCTCTGTGTACTGTTCATCCTCTGATTTCTCTTGCACAAAAGGCAGCATGATATCGTGTTTACAAACTTGAAACATCCATCTACATTATATTTTGCCTTTTTTCTTTAGACCTGCTAGTGAGATGTTTGTAAAGGAACAAATCACAAGTATTTACTCTGTATTGTTGTTGATTATGAAGGCGAGATTTTTTTTTCTGATAGTATACTCACAGCATTGTTATTTGAGTTTCCCTGAGCATCATCGCTGTACTCCAGAAAAAAAATACTGTCCTGAAAAGGGTCAGTTTTGGGGATGGTTCTCCGTGGGGTTGCAGGTTTTCTCATCATAGCCGACTTATTGTACAGTTTTATTATTCAGACTTTCACATGAATGTTTGTCTTAATCTGCTGCCACCCAACAGTTTAGGAAACATGTTTATAGACATAACTGTGCAATGGAAAATAAATGTAACAGAAAGATTTATTTACAGCCGTTTTGATTCCACACTTCATTTTGCATACTTTGACCACTAGATGTCTCAGCTTTGCAACTTAAACTCTCAGTATCGAAGAAATAATAACATTGGTTGATTACACATCTGTTTTACCATTTAAAATAGATACAAAATAGAAAGTAAATGTATAATTTGAATATATATATATATATATATACACATTTATGAATATACAGTATATGTGTCTGCAATATACATAACGCAGGGTTCATACAAGGTGTTTTAAGGCCTGGAAAACCCTTGAAACTAGCAATATTCCTTAAGAGGCACTGATGTTGACCTTATGTAGCCCCGCCCTTTTTTCAGTGCTACTTTAAACATTACATCGCATATGATAACTTTAAAATATTTATTATAATATATACTGATAAATTGAACATCCACTTAAATGGTATGAGATGACTGGATGCTTTCAACTGTCACCAACTGAACTGCAGTCATCAAACTATTTCAAATATAGTGAATTAAACTCCATCATAATGCACAATGTTTCTACCTAGCATGTATTTTGAGGTGCAGCTCGTCATATTAATTAGTGTTATATATTAGTATATTAGTGTTTTTACAAGTTAGCAGTAAACCGGTTACCTCACCTGAATATGTTCGCAGATTTTTGTTGCATGTTATCTTTAAAAATTTATATTTTATTTGTAAACATACTTTACTTTACTTTACTTTACTTTACTTTACTTTTTTTTTTTTTTTGCTTATTTCAGTTAATGTCCTAAAACTAGAGAGCTAAGAAAATAGCAGTGCTGACAGTGTCGTGTAAACATGACTAAAGACGATAAAAGAGGAATAGATCAACCGAATCAATTGAGCGATTCATTTAGGCTCGAACCGCTCCGATTGATTCAAACTCCTGACTAAGATCATTCAGTTCAAGCGATTCACTAGCAAAAACCAGATCAAATTAAAAAGGCCATTCATTTTTGAATTTCGACATCGCTTGTAATGATTTTTAAAAGCACTTGTAGTGATAGATGAAACGGAGCTTTTCGAAACTCTGAATCAGTTCATTGCGGTGCAAAATGATTCACTGTTTCAAAGCGCTCCAATCGGATCACTTTTTTTTTTTATTAAACATTACGGATATCCAAAACGTCAAGACAGTACAATTACAGACAAAAAAAAACCAAGGTGTTGCCAGGGTAACAAACAAAAAGAAAAAAAAACAGGGTAATAAAATTACATTTTAGGATGACACAAAGGATGAATACAGAGATACAGTTTTCATAGCTTTCAAATTAGCCGAACTTTGGATAGTTTCTACATACTTATTCAAGTCCACTTTGAACAAAGAAAAAAGAGGTTTAGAGTCAGTAAAGTTTTGTTTATGAATGTGAAATTTAGCTAACAGAAAACACAAATTAATTATGTAATATTTTCCTGTATTCTCCTTAGAATATTCAAATAATCCAAACAAAGCATCTTTAAAACAAAATGAGAAGTCACTTACAAAATAAGATTGGATAAACACCAAAAAATCCCACCAGAATTTCTCTGTGTGGGTACATTGCCAAAACAAATCTCCAATCGGATCACGTATTGCGAAACATTTTATTCAGATTTGGACTTTAAATCGCATATCGTGATTCATTTGATTCACTTGATTCGGAACTTTAAATCGCGAATCAGACTTAGGAGCGGGTTCGCGAATTATTCGATTCAGATCGGGAATTCGGAGCGGGTTAGCGAATCATTTGATTCAGATCGGGACTTAGGGAGCTGGTTTGCGAATCATTTTGCGAATTAAATTATTCGCGAGTCCTGATCTGAAATGATGGTTCGCGAATCAGTATTCAGATCAGGATTAAGGAGCGAATCATTTGATACAGAGTGAAGATTCGTAGAGGGTTTGTGAATTTTTTGAGTCAGATAGAGACTTCAGTGCGCGGATCACAAATCATTTGATTCAGATCGACACTTCGGCCGGAGCCCGGATCGCGAATCTTTCGATTCGGATCGGAACTTCGGAGAGCAGATCGCGAATCTTTTGGTTCAGATCGGTACTTTGGATGAGATTTTGTTGTGGGTTCGCGAATCATTTGATTCAGTACGGGACTTTTTTTGTAACGAACACTAACCACATAGTAAGTAAGATATGTGTTCCCAGGTCAACAAAAAAGTAATAAACGTACACCTTAGAGAACACAGGATAAATATTGAGATTTTTTTAGGATAAACAGAGCTTTCAAACAGAGGATGAACAGATGTTTTGGAATTTAATTTTACAGTATCTGTACGAATCCTGATAATATATTTTAATAGAAGCCTAATCAAAGCAAAGAGGTGTCAGAATTGCATTAAAGCTAATGTGTAGCAATAAATCATCGATTTAACAATTTAATTAGTTTTATATATTTTTTTTAATTACACAATCATTATATATATGCAGTATTTCTGTTTTCTTTTACCTTATGTATAATCTGAATAGAAACTAGAAACATTACATTTATACAAATAATTAAAAACAATTTAAAATAAATGTTATAGATGCTTAAGATGTCTAATCAAAACATGTTTCAGAATTCATTTAAAGCAAATATTGAATATTGATAAATATTTTTGATTTAAAAATATATCTAATGCCAGTTATGCTAATTCTCTCTAAAAAATTGTTACCATAACCCTTATTTTTAATTATCCAAGTAAAAATGTACCATTTACAGACAGTAGAATTTGTGTAGAAATTGCAGCTAAAACTGACAAAAATTTAGCCTGTGTATTTTAAATATTAGGCTATTTGGGCGACTGATAATGTTGCGAATATAAAAGCAGCATCAATAAATCATTTTTTTAAATCATAAAAAGTACCTTATTTATTTATTGTCAGCCATTAAAAAACACTTATTAAACTTTCACCTGTGTGGGTATGCCTGCAGTCAAATAGCGCTGCAGTTCCTCCTACGACCTGCAGGGGGCTCCAAAATCAAACCGCAGCTACGAAACGCGCATTAGAATGAAGGGGAGGGAAACTTCAATTTGGCGTCTGGCGCTCCGCTGAATTACTTAGGCTCGCTCAGTCTGTCTGGTTCGCAGCGCAGCAGAAGCTGCATCTTCTTTGTTTTCATTTCCTCCTGTTTATTTAAGGATCGGATCAATGGAAAATAAACCGACATGCGGAAGAAAGCGACTCGCTGACACTGGAGACAAACGGCGTCTGGTCCAGTGACAATCCGATGCTGTGAGGAATAAAGTGGATCTGCTGAGAGGAAACGAGCGTTAGTCATGAACTTGCGAGCTGTGAGACTGGATATGTGACGAAGGATACACTTTCACGAAGGGATTTTAATATTTTTAACATCGTATCATTTCATATTCCACATGACACCGCAGGTCAGCAAGGCACTGAGGTAAATATGATGCACTTTAAACTTTGTTTACATGAATTCCTTGCACAAAAACGAATTTTATTTGAGATTTAGTATTTTTTCTTTTGTTTAGTCATGTAACACTCGTTTTTGCCTTTTATTATTAGTGAATTCACCACTGGAAAGTCTTGTTTACTATTGATGGACTGCCAGTGTTGATATTTCTAGCACTGAAGATGGGAAGACTAGACTTTGGGAATGTCCAGTGATTTGGGAATGATGAACAACGGACCATCTATTGTCTACGAGTGGCTGAAAACCCTCCAGCTGTGTCAGTATGTGGAGTCATTTGTTGATAATGGGTATGATGACCTGGAGGTGTGCAAACAGATAGGAAACCCTGACCTGGATGCCATCGGTGTCTTCACTCCACATCACCGGGAAAAGGTTCTCCGGGCTGTGGAGAGACTCCGGGATGAAGACAGGAAGGTGGCTCCGGGACTGTATTTCACCCTTGAACCCCTTCCACATGGCACATGCCCTCAAATTACTGACTGCAAACAGAAATGCACCAAGTCCTGGGTCAGTTCTACTTGGGACAGGCCCAGGATTGGACTTTCCAGTGACTTCAAAACACTAGAGAATCACAAGGAGCCGGTGGTGTATCCTAAACTCAAGCTGAAGATAATGATAAGGGATAAGCTGGTGAAGGATGGAATTGACCTGAGCAAAATGCCCTACTCGTATAAAGTGAGTACTAACCTTTACGTCATTATTGCTCCTGTCACATCACCTGAAAATGTTTGCATAGTCTCGCAGAGATATTGACATTTTATTCCTGCTTTCAAAGGTTACCCATTGGCTTGAAATTTACCCACCTGGTGTGTGTGTTTAGTCTCATTTTTGGAGTAATAAACATCCAAGAAAGGTTGTGTCTGCAAAATGTCGCTTGTAAATGTCATCTATTATTATATTTACTTTTGCACTGGTGGTCGACCAGTATGAGGTTTCCTTTAATGGCCAATCACACTCCGAACATTCAAGATGTGGATTAGTTCGTTTCTTTAGATTTGGAAAAATGTAGCATAATTTGCTCTCCAGTGGATCATTTTTAGTGAATGGGTGCCGTCATAAGAGTTCAAACAGCTGAAAAAAAAAAAAAAAATTAGATAATCCACACGACTCCAGTCTTGTGAAGTGAAAAGCTGCATGTTTGTGATCTACATTTTTTTTTTTTTTAACCATTGCTTCATGTTGTGGCATGCCTGATGGTTTCCTAGTCAGATGATTTTATCCAGCCAGAGACGTTGAAGTATTAGACAACCTTAATTGAAGTCGTTATTCATTAGTGCTCTCTGGGGCTTTGAGAGCAGGCGAGTCTTGGTTCTAATCGATAACCCAGTGAACAAGAACTGTAATCCATTAACTACACTGAATGCTATTAATAGAGTGATTTACTGTACTGTTATCTCCACTGAGCATCATTCAAAGCTCAAGAGGTTTTAAATAATAGGGAGGCTAATGCAGTGCTTGTTTGCCTTTGTCTTTTGCCTTTGTGATCAGATTCGGATTTGGAAATATGAAAATGTTGTTTTGGACCTTGAGAAGTGATTAGGCCTGCACAACTCTTTGTATAATGGTTTAGTTTCAGTGATTCATTCAAATTATTTTATTGTGCAATGGCTGTTTAAGCCATATGAAGTGCAAACTGATGCTTTTATAGCAGCACATATAATTGACAGTATATATTTGTCTTGTTTTCCAATAAAAATATATATTCGAATATCATTAAAACAATGTATTCATTTGAAAAGTAAATTGCATATTAAAATATATCTTCAATTTATTTATTTTTTAATAATTCTACCATAATTGAGTGATGTTTATGCTTAAAACAATTTTTAAAAAAATTAAAAAAATAAACTTGTGCATATAATGTTTGATAATTTCTGACATTTGCATATATTTTTACTTGTTTTCCAGTAAAAATATCTGAACATCATTAAAACAAGTCATTAAAATTGCATATTAAAATGTATCTTCAATTATTATTTTTTTATTTTTTATATATTTTTCCACTTAGTTTACAAGTAATTCTAACACAGTTTATTGATGTTGATGCTTACAACAATAATAATTAAAAAAAACCTAATTAATGGTGAGAAAATTAAACTTAAAGATATAATTTTTGAAAGCTAGTCTTTTTATTTCACACAACTGTTATGTTAATAAAAGTATATAAAAATATATGTCTGAATATCATTAAAACAATATATTCATTTAAAAAGTAAAATGTAATATTAAATTAGATCTTCAATATTTTTTTTACATTATTAGCAAATATTTTTGTCTTATTTAAAGATAATTCTACTACGAATTAGTTTAAGCTAAAAAAAAACCAATAAAATTATAAAACAAAAATTAAACTTGTGCATATAATATTTGATCATTTCAGACATTCACATATATTTTTACTTGTTTTCAAGTAAATATATCTTGAACATTGTTACAAGTCATTAAAATTGCATATTAAAATGTATCTTCAATTATTATTTTTTTACCTTATTAGCAAGTCTTTTTATTGTACACAACTGTTTTTTTTTATATAGAGTTACACATTATAAATAACTTTTATAGTTAAATACATACATTTACAATATATCAATGGATTCCCTCTCCAATTTTCTATTTTTTTTTTTTGCAATGCATATTTTTCCTCTTTATATCAGTGTAAAAATACCGATTAAGATTTTTCTTTGTTTTTGCAGAATATGTCACATTTATAGTTCAATATGAAGGTAACAATAAAGGTTAACTGAGTCCCTCTCCATCTTTTTAAAGCATGTTTTTTCCTCCTAATATCATTGTGTGTATATAATACAAAAATACAGATTAAGAATTTTTTGCAGTATTTCTGCCTTAGAGTTCCACATTTTAAATCTAAATGACATTTATAGATCAATATAAAGGTTACACATTTTAAAATAAATTAAGTCCCCCTCAGTCTTTTATTGTAATGCATATTTTTTTTCCTTGTCATATCAGCGTATATAATAAACAGTCTTCACGAGCAGACAGGGAGTCATTAAGCACCGCACCGTTCAGCGGCGTATCCACCTGTAGCAGCGCGTCTCTGTGAGCGCTTGTCATGCCTCTGCGGTGAGCTGTCACTGGACTCCACCGCCGCTTTTGTTCTTGTCCGAGTCGTGTTTCCATTATGCCGTCTTATCAGCACATTTATCAGCGACGAGTCTCTGGTGACAGATGGCTTCATTGCGCTTTGAGCTTAGAGAGCCATTTAATGTCTCATGCCATGCCAAAGTCCTCATTATCATTACTGTCATTTGCATTTGTAAAGAGTGGCCCACTTTTAAAATGTTTTCACTTGCTTCCTTGGTTTCACGGTATGCGCACTACTGCCTCCTAAATTGTCTTGCAAATTGAGACGCGTTTGTGCTGCAACTAGCAACGTAGTGCGCTTGGGCGAGCTTGATTTAAACATGTATTTGTGGTTTTCCAGGCCTATTCCAAAGCGTATCTGTGGACTGAGAGGAATTTGAACTGAAGAGCTGTAGTTAACACAAAATTTAGGGTTTAAAGGAGTAGTTGACCCCAAAGTGATTTACTTGCCCTAGTTGTGCAAACTGCTGTTATGTTCTCTACAAAATTGGCACCTATTATGCAAAATTCACTTTTACATCTTGTTTGAACATAAATGTGTGTTGTCAGTGTGTGCGCACAACCACCCTATAATGATGACACCACCTCACGCTTCTTTTTTAAATCCCCATAAATCATAAGCAGTGTCTCAATGCAAGCCGATCACAAAATCTGTAAAATGTGACATTATACTTTACAAGCCCCTCCCACGACTGTTTACGGACACTGCCGTATTAGCCAAAACATCGCTCTGAGTGACCCACACACAATCCATCATGCTTATCTTCATGCTAGAACATTTAAAAGCAGTGTTCAAGTAAGAAACGTATTATTATTCCTATAGATGTTATTTAGTTCAGAGCAGTGAGTTGTTTCTGCTTTTATTTTATTGCTTGGGTCATATTAACAGCATAGATGGCAGTATAGGTACTATTACACTGCTGTCACTTAAAGTTGAAACAGATATGGCTTTAAAATGCATGATTTCAGCACGATAGACATGATAATCAAAACCAAACAGATGTTTTTTCGCAGAGTATAGAGTTGTGAGCTGTAAAGTCACAGCCCAATTCTGGAAAAGTGGGCGGGGAACAGCAGCTCATTTGCATTTAAAGAGACATGCACAAAAACAGCGTGTTTCCGCTTCCACTCAAAATTTGAGTTGAAATTTCTGTTTTTTGAGCTGTACTCACCCCCTTGTCATCCAAGATGTTCATGTCTTTCTTTCTTCAGTTGTAAAGATATTATGTTTTTTGAGGAAAACTTTTCAGGATTTTTCTCCATATAATGGACTGATATGGTGCCCCAAGTTTGAACTTCCAAAATGCAGCTTAAATGTGGTTGTAAATGATCCCAGCCGAGGAAGAAGGGTCTTTTTTAGTGAAATGATTGGTTATTTTCATTTATATAATTTAAATACTTTTTAATCTCAAATGCTCGTCTTGTCTTGTTTTGCCTGAACTCTGAGTATTCTGGCTCAAGACAGTTAGGGTATGTCGAAAAACTCCAATCGTATTTTCCAATCGTAAAAATGATTTCAAAATCATCCTACATCGCTGCAGAAGTACCGACCCAGTCTATGCAAAGTGAACATGCAAAGAAAATCAAACACCATTAACAAAAAAAGGTAAAACAGCGATCTAGGATGATTTTGAAGTTGAGGGAGAACATGAGATGAGAGTTTTTTGACATACCCTAACTGTCATGAACCGGAAAAAAACAGTTCAGGCAGAGTAAGAGTGTTTTGCCATTAAAAAGTATATAAAATGTATTATTTTTATTAAAATAACCAATCGTTTCGCTAGATAAGACCCTTCTTCCTCAGCTGGGATCGTTTTCAACCGCATTTGGGATCATTTGAAGCCGAATTTAAACTGGAAGTTCCTACTCGGGGCACCATAGAAGTCCACTATATGGAGAAAAATGCTGAAATGGTTTCCTCAAAAAACAATTTCTTTACGCCTGAAGAAAGACATGAACATCTTAGATGACAAGGGGGTGAGTAAATTATCTGTAATTTTTTTTGTTCTCGAGGTAAACTTTAAAAAGGAAGATGTCAAAAGGAGTTCTTCTGGAGTTACAGGCTTGCATACTTTGGAGAAAAAACTTTCCCATTTTTGAATGGTCACTATTGGTATATAATGTGAGCACATAATGCAAGAATCATCCTTTTGAGTGAACTGTTCCTCAAAAATTAAGTCTTGGCAAATCATCTCTTCCAATGGAAATCTACTGATTTCTCCAGTTCTGTATCGTTTGCAGAACAGAGACATCCAGCCACCATTTAGTCTGTTTGGATAAGTCTTGGCAGTAGGCACTTGACAGTAAGTGCAGCCCGCATTCTGTCTGACCTGCATTATGAATGGATGAGGGTTCCTGTGCTGGCATATGCTCTGAAAAGCTCATTCCCAAATTGGTGTCTTTCCAAAAAAGCTTGTGTAAGTGAAGCGTGTGTCACAACAGATGAATCGTGTCTGGTCAGGGTGAGCAGGTCCTTGTGGCATGTGGCTGAGAGATCAAGGCATCAATTGCATGTTCTATCTGTCTTCATTAGTGACTCAGAAGAAGCCCGTCTCTTTACATTAGGAAGCAACGTCCTGATTTTTTTCTACACGGCACTCTGTTTCATGCCATTATATAACTGTGCTTTGCTCAGGTTGAACTAACCTTTACCTTTTAGTATTGAACTTAAGTGCATAACTCTTTCATCACTATTCAGATGTAAATGTTTCCCTGAATTGCCTGCCTTGTTGAGATGAGCTGTTTTGCTTGATGAACTGTTGTTGAAACTATATTTCCTGACAAAGTCTCTAATCCAGTTAAGCTGTATTTGGGAGCTTTGTTGTTTTAGTTTTTCAGATCTTGTTTTTTCTGACCCATGTGGCCTGTCGGCATGTTGGGGTGTTGCTAAATCCTTTCTCTTCATCATATGCAAGTTGTGTTAGGAAACGCCTTGCACTGGGCTTAAAACCAGTTTAAGGCATCAATTTTCCTGCCGTAAAACATTTGGTGACAGTTTTGCATGTTTAAATTTGTTTTTACTGCCAAACAAATTAGTTTAAGGTCAAAAACAGCATTCACAACTCATTATATGCATGCAACAAGACTTGTTTTCAAACAGGATATTGAGTGAGGAAAAAATAGAGCAGGACTTCATTTTATCCTGTTAAGCGTTTTTTTTAAATGTAGGTCAGGATAAGTTATTTAAATTGTTATAAAACAATAAAAAATATTATTTATTTATTTTCAGAACAGTACACTGATATTTTAGCATTAGTTCAGCTATTTTATTGTAGTAAACCAAGTCAGTTTTGATTTCACAGTTTAACAAAAATATTGTTGCAGTTGGCACAACTTAAAATTAAGTGTTAGAATAAGGAGTTGTAAAACAATAAACAATTTTTTTCGTTCATTTATTCATTTATATGATTATTGCACTGATAAATTATTCACATTAAGATAGTTAAGATATTTTATTAAAGCAAACTAAATTAGAGTAAAATTATAGTGCTGTCAAACGATTAATTGCGATTAATTGCCTCCAAAATAAAAAGATTAGTTTGCATAATATATGTGTGTATATTTATATAAATACACATGCATGTGTAGATTTAAAAAAAAATGTTATTTTCATATATTAAATATATTTATATATAATATAAACTATATGCATATAAAAATATACATGTAAATACATGTAAATATTTTCAAAATATATACTGTATGTGTGTGAATTTATTTATATATATATATATTCTTAATAAATATACACAGTACACACACATTTATAATGTAAACAAAAACATTTATTTTGGATGCGATTAATCACAATTAATCGTTTGACAGCACTACCAAAAAAGGTAGTTGAAATTAGTTATCACAACTTAAAATTTAGCGTTAGAATAACTTTCATGGATTAAATGTGATATTTTTGTAAACAAAGTCAGGTTTGATTTCACTGTTTAAAAAAAATATTGATGCAATTGCCACAACTTAAAATTTAGTGTTAGAATAAGGATTCTTCTTTATTTATTTATTTATTTATTTATTTATTTATTCATACAAACATTACACTGATAAGTTATTAAGGATGTTGTTAAACAATTAACAATATTATTTTTTAAACACATTACGCTGATAACATTTTTGCACGAGTTAAGGTATTTTATTTATTTTATTGTAGTAAGTCTGTTTTAATTTCACTGTCTAAAAAATTGTTGCAATTGCCACAACTGAAAATTTAGTGTTAAAATAACTTTCATGGATAAAACGTGATATTTTTGTAAACAAAGTCAGTTTTGGTTTCACTATTAAAAAAATATTGATGCAGTTGGCACAACTTAAAATTTAGTGTTAGAATAAACAGTTGTAAACCAATGAACTTTTATTTGTTTGTTTGTTTGTTCATTCATTCATTCATATGGACATTACACTGATAAATTATTCACAATAAGGTAGTTAATGTATTTTTTTTTTTTTAAATAAACTAAATCAGATTTCACTGTACCAAAAAAAGATGTAATTAATTGCAATTAGTTTTCACAACTTAAAATGTAGTGTTAGAATAACTTTCATGGATTAAACATGATAATTCAACTCAAATGTCCAAGCTGTGACTTAATAAAACTGACATTTTAAGTTTCTTTTTTTTACATTGAAACATTGATTTATTTATTTATTTTACAGTAAATTGACTTCAGATTCAGGGCTTGCATATTTACTGATTGTTTAGCTCTGTTTCTGATGGATATTTCAGGGGGGGAAAAATGGAAATTCCTCATCAGTCATCATCTGCTCTTTATTTTGTCATTTATCGTTGAATATGGTTTACATTTAGCTCTTCATAAGTAGCATTTTGAAGTTACTTTGATAGTATGGAAAAATGTACTTGCATGGCTCATTTTGTGTTCCACCAACATTTCCAAGGCTTTCAAACAACACCGGTTGAGTAAACAATTGCAGAAATTTCATTTTGAGATGATTTTTCTCATAGATGAAGTCTAATGAAGAGCTTGACTTCCATACAGCGTTTTCTGAGGACGGCGAGAACAGAAGTGCACTGATTCTCCACTGGATAATGTTCATAAAAGATTCAGGCTCAAACTGTAAAGTGCAGCATTCTGGAAAGCATTTCATGAGTCACCGCTGACCTTTTATTAGATCTGAGCAAAAGGTTTTTGTGATTTCGAACATTTCTCTCAGGTTTCCGTCTGGCAGCGGGAGCAGAGTCATTTTAGAAGTTCCCTTGAATGGCCGGTCTTTTCAGGACAAACTACATCATGTTTTGGACTCCTACTTTGTGTTTGCTGTTTTTAAATCAGAGTGAATCTGTTCTCCTGTCAGTTTCAAACAGGAACAGAGAGCAGGCTGGCAGCGAAGAGGGCATCAGTGATGTGCCTTCTGAATAAGTCTGACAGAAACACTGTGTGGAGGGACTTCAGTGCTCTTTTGAGCGGATTTGGCATTCAAGTTTCTGTTTTAACAAACCCTTCACCCGTAGTACTGCATTTTGGCAATTCAGAGTTTAGACAAATGAATTTTCTTGGCTCTCTGAATGAAAGTGCACTGTGATCTCCGGGTGACCAGAGGGTGAGGGGTGAACCGACCTCACAGCTGTGACCCGAGCGCTTTAAGATTACTGGATTTTGAAGGATTATCACCCAATATGAGCGTTATTTCACATGAACTTATGGCCTCGCAACAAAAGCAGTGCTTAAAACACGCTTAGACGTCTGGTCATTATAGTGCCGTCTTTCTTAAGTCTTAAAATGGTGCGAAGCAGAGGCTAGTCAACTTTTGTCTTGTGGTAGTGAGGTCTCAATGATATTGTCATTGTTCAAAGTGACATTCGTTTTGTGATGCATGTAATAGCATGAGCATGCTTCTGCAAATATATATATATATATATATATTAGGGATGCATGATATTATCGGACTGATATCGGAATCGCCGATAATGACGTTAATTGTAAATTTCGGCATCGGCCCGATATGAAAAATTATGCCGATATGTCTTGCCGACAAGATGAATATGTTAACTCACATGTGCTGAGGGTGTGCTAGGGATTAGATCATGTCAGCAGTGTGGCTCATTCTTGAAGCAAAGTTTGGACTGAATGAGGAGTAGATTCACTGTTTTGGATCGCTGCATTTAAACTGAGAACGCACATACAGAATGATGCTTAGCAAAAGCGCGTGCAGTGGCAGCAGTGGCTATAGGAGAAAGCGCGCCGTTGTTCCATTTGGGATCATTTACTGTTGCCTGTTTCATATCCAGTCACTAGATCGCTAAATGCACATTTTAAATGGTCTTTGTTGTATTTTGAAACACAGTGGCTATGTTTGCAAATGATATGATCTGCATTTAAAATAAAATGATCGCAAAAGTAATTATGGCGCGCGGTCAGTGAATTCTCTTTCTCCGGCGGCGCAACGGCAAAGCACAATGTTGAAACATTTTTACGTGAATATTATGACACAAGTGAGGTACAAAGCATTCTTTATAAGATAAATAATTGGTTAGCAGGCAAATGTTAGTAGCGACCATGCTTTTGGATTCATGCCGTTCGAGCCCATACATTTAAAGCCATAAGCGGCTATGTGTCCTGTTTTCCCGGTTGGTCACAAATTAACCACAAACTTAATAATATTTATAGTTTCTTTTCACAAATCATCACAGTCTCACCCTTTAATTTCGCAGGTTTATTTTCTTGTCATTTACTTTTAATCCATGTTGTCGTATCTTTTATGGTGGTAAACTGCGGGTGGGAAATAAAATATTTCGTGGCAATAAATTAAGAATTCGTTAGTACGACTTTTTAATTTGTTCCCTCATTTTACAAATTAATAAATTACTAAATCGTTGGAACGAATTAACAAGTTGTAGGAAATAATTATGTCCTGTTCGTGTCCCGCAGCCCTGTCAAAGCGCAGTGCACTTTATAAAATAATTAGAAATTATAATTAAACATGACTTAGTGACTACATTTCTATTACTTTCCATGTTGAATGCCTTTGTATTGCAGGGCTCTAGACTGATCCAAACTGTCACATTTTAGATAATTTCATTTGTTTATTTATTTTTTGTGCAAGTTAAAATTTGACTTGGTCGCATTTGTGCGAGTGTATGATCTGCAGTGCTGAAGCGTCTGCTCCATACAGCGGGAGTTACAGAGTTACAAAGCATATTCAGGATTTCACTGATTACGCGAAGAGTAGTTTTCCTTGTGAGCGCTTCGGGTGTAGAGCCTGGTTTGTATTTGTAGGGTCAGCACGAGGGAGGGGGTGATAGCAAAAATTACGCGACTATTCTGGAAATGATGGCGGACGGAGGATTTGGTAGGGAAAAGACCTCTTGTTAAACCAGAGAAGGTAAACATGTTGGCATTCTTGTGCAAAAAAAAAGTGTACTGTTTTGCCAGTTGGTCACGAATTGCCACATAACTTAATAATATTTTTCTTTTCCCAAATCCTCACCTTTAATTTCGCAGGTTTATTTTCTTGTCATTCACTTTCAATCCACGTTTTCATATCTCTTACTGTGATAAATTGCGGGTGGGAAATAAAATATTTTGTGGGAATAAATTAATAATTCGTTAATACTACATATTAATTTGTTCCCTCATTTTACAAATTAATAAATTAATAAATCGTAGGAACGAATTAAGAAGTTGTAGCAATGAATTATATCCTGCTCATGTCCCGCAAAGCACCCTCACAGTCACCCAGTTTAGTTCTACTTTTCTTTTTGTTTTCGTTTTGAAATGTTGTTTTCAGATTGCGAATTCAAAAGTGAAAGCATCCGAAATTCGGCTTATAGCAAAAGTGAACTTAATTCACAAAATTTAGATCATCAATAATGCTAGCCTACTGATGGAAAAAAAAAGGATTGAATGTAAACCACTCATTACTATTTATTTAATCCTAACAAATAAGTTATTGTTAAAAACTAACTTTACAAACAAAATGATATATATCGGTATCTGTATCGGCCAAAATGAGATGAAAAAATATCGGCATATGGGATATCGGCAAAAATCCAATATCGTGCATCTCTAATATATATATATATGTGTGTGTGTATATGTATGTAATTCAAAAATAATTTTAATACAGTTGTTACAATAAAATTACAAAAATAACCCCCCCACACAATTACTTCTTGAATTTCCTATATATAGAAAATTAAGGAATAATTTGAATAAAATTATTACAATAAAATTACAAAAAATAAAAACACACATACAATAAAACATATATTTAATCACCGCAAAAAAAGTTTTTAATATTTGTGTATATATATATATATATATATATATATATATATATATATATATATATATATAAAAATAAAAACACCATACAGTTATTTTTTTAATTTCCTATATATGGGAAATGAAAGAATAATTTGAATAAAAATATTACAATAAAATTACAATAACATGTAAACATAAAAACATTCATTTAATCACCACAAAAATTGTTTTATATATATATATATATATATATATATAAAATTGTTTTTAATAGTTTCTATGTAGTTTTTATATAATCTGTCAGCTTTACAGTGGATAATTTACTGCAAATAAACCGTTTTTTGCAAAGGTCTGCTTTGGAAATACCCCAGGTTACGTCAGTATTCAAGTACTACAATTATGAGTCAAAATAGAAAGCATGTGTAGAGTCTTCACAACATCACTGGAGTGGAGTAAACCCTGTAGACTAGGTTTGTAGGACATACTCCACATCAAATCGATGTTGATGGACCGTCTTTGACAGATGTAACCGGTCCTATGGCATTCTGGGAAATTGGGATGTGCTTTTTGATGATGGCTGTCCTTTTTATTGTCTGCTCCACCGCACAATCAATTTGTGTTGCCGTCGGCCTCTGTCTTTATGCATGGATGCTTTGAACGGGCACGTACAGTGATACGGTTTTAATGCGTTAGTGGAACAATTAATATAATAAAGGATTGTTGTAAATGACCTAACAGCACGAGCTGGAGCAAATGCATTTGATCGAAATATGACAGTTCAGTGTGTCATAATACAAAGCTGGTTCATAATGTCCCTCAGGACCAAAATCTTATGTCACTATATGTGACCCTGGACCACAAAACCAGTCTCAAGTCGCTGGGGTATATTTGTAGCAATAACCAAAAATACATTGCATAGGTCATTGTATAGTCGTATCTCTGCCAAATATTGTCCTATCCTAACAAACCACATCAATGGAAAGCTTGTATATTCAGGTTTCAGATGATGTATAAAGCTCAGTTTTGAAAAATTGATCCTCATGACTGGTTTTGTGGTCCAGGGTCACATATGAGTTATGTAGTATTACATCAATGATATATAATAATATAGTTTTTGCCTGCATTTCATTGGAAACATTCTTACATATTAAAAACCATGTTTTTATTATTATTATTATTATTATTATTATCGTTATTATATTTTTCTCACTGTAATTTTTCTATATTAAAAATAAACTTTTTAAACTATTAAATATTAATATAAATAAACTTTTTTTAAATATTAAAAATAGTGTAAATTATTTTTTGTTGTTTATTTAAACTATTTTTAAATTAATATAATTATATTATATTATATAGTTTATAAGTGTATAAAGTACTATATAAAGTATATAATAATAAACCTTTTTTATAATAAATGTTTAAAGTATATAATAATATAGTTTATAAGTATGTAAAGAAGTATAAAATAATAAAACGTTTTATATTAAAAATAGTGTTCATTCTATTTTTTAAGTAAACTACTTTTTAGTACTATATAAATTATATAATAAACCTTTTTTATATTAAAATGTTTAAAGTATATAATTATATAGTTTATAATAAGCATATAAAGTAGTATAGAAAGTATATAATAATAAATAAAATAAATAAAAAAAAGCAGCAATTATCACTGTCTGTCTTTTTTTAAACTAAATAATTCAGTATAAAGATAATGGGTATATATCAAATAATTTTTAAATGAAAATTCAGTGAAAACATTTTTATATATTAAATAATTGTGCTTATTCTTTTTGGATAAACTAATAAATTAATTTCTTTAAAATTCAATAAAAATATTTATTTGTTTATTTGTATTGTTTTTATTTAAAAAACGAATTAAAATTAATTAAGTATAACTCTGATAATGGTTATCATAATAAATATATATATAATTTAAATATTTATATTTTTATTTATTTATTTTTATTTCTTTTTGGATAAACTAATGAGTTCATTAATTTCTTCACAATTTTTAACAAATATTTTAATAAATTAATTTTATTTACTTATTTATTCTTAAAAATTCATAATTCTTGTTGGATAAACTAATGAATTCTATAATTTCTTTACAATTTTTAACAAATATTTTAATAAATAAATAATATTTTTGTATTTATTTATTCATTCATTCATTCATTTTTGGAAAGTGAATTAAACATCATGATAATGGTGTATATATAATAATGTTGTATTTTGCAGGTTAAAAACTTTTTAAATTTTGTTTTATTTTATTTTTATTGATTTATTTATTAATGACCAAACTGTCATTTGCAAAATATCCACTATATGTATGAAGTTTAAACATTATGGCATTTGTATATGGTCATACTGGCCAGCCCGAGTGTGTTTGAACTAAATTAATTGTTTCCAAACACTGATGTTACTCTAATGTCACTTTGCACAATAATGATCGAATCTTTCATCTATTTGTTTGCTCTCTAAATCATTGGCATGTTTGTTTTGTTGAGTTTGAGTCACTCTTCAACATACACTACATCAGCTATAATGTATGGATGTCGTACACACCCGTTTGGTGGGTAATTGTTCAGAGGCAGGGGTGTTTGGCTCCACGTTCAGCATCTGTTTTAGGTTTCTGTGAGCAGACAGACGGGATGGAGATCCTCTTTAATGCACACTTTAGCCGAACAAACACAGCTGTGTCGTGATGTTACTGCCGGCTGCTCAGAAGAGCTCTTCAGCACAAGAGCGGCTGTTTAACGACCCTTAAACATCCACAGCGTTGTGCTACACAACAAACATGTTTAAAGATGATGTGAAATCAAAATGTTTTTACATTTTTAAATTGATGTTCCTGCTTTTATTGTGCACAATGAATCAGTGGGTATTTGCGCAAATGTAATCGTTTAATTGCTCATAAAAATAATGATGGTTTAATACTTGAAATTGAATCAGGATAGATCTGACAGATGTTTTGTTTTACACCTGAACTAAGCTGATCTTGACAGTTTTGTCATTTGTAAGTCACGGCGGTCATTGCAGCACAGTGGAAGATCATAATAATATGTTGTTATTTTGAGTACTTACGCATCCTTTCCGCTCGGGTGAAAGCTGCTAGTTATCTGCTGTCTGTAGTGACTCTGGTTTCCGCTGGCAGACGGCCATTATAGCCGGCGGTCGGACGCAGTGGATGTCCAGCACAGCTTTAACTAAGAGTCAAGAGTTAATCTACTAACAAATCCATCCACTTACAGCTCTGAGCACTTCAGCGCTCTTAAAACCACACCAAAACAGCTTTCTTCAGAGACTCGAGAGTTTGCATAATGCTTGTGTAACCTGATTGAACTACTAAGCTGAATTGTAGTGAATTATAGTGATTATAATAGTGATTGTTTGTATCAGGGTCTTGCCAATTCATGGCCTCCTTGTTTATTGTTGTTTGTTTGTACATTAACGCTTGATTTATTTTATGTTTCGGAAAACATGAAATATATGGAGCTGAAACTGTAGGGCATTACGTTACCAACACAAAGGTTATGGGATCGATTCTCAGGGGATGCATGAATTTTTAAAATATATAACCTGAATCAATGCAATGTTAAGCGTCTGTCAAGCATATAAATGTAAAGTAAAAAGGTTATGATCTTTTGGATTGTGAATTTGTAGTTCCATATTTTAATAATTTATATATTTTTTTAGTTCAGTTTTGGTTTTTAGTTTTTTGGTTTTAGTTTTGTTTGAGGTAATGTTTTGATTGATTTGATTGATTGATTGATTGATTGACTGATTGATTTTTATCCCAGTTTCTTGTTGTTTTGGTTAAACAAAATTAACAGTTGAAAATGAGAAATCTTTGCCTAGCCAAATGACTGAAAATAATTATTATTTTACTTCATTTTTTATTTTGTTTTATTTTGTTTTATTTCAGGTAACGTTTCTTTTTTTTTATGGCTGAATATAAATTATTTTATTTCAGGTAACATTTCTTTATTATGAGAAATTTTGCCTTGCCAACTGGCAGAAAATGTTTTATTTTATTTTATTTTGTTTTTTGTTTTGTTTTGTTTTATTTTTCAGGTTATGTTTTATTTTTCAGGTAATGTTTCTTTTTTATGAGACATTTTGCCTTGCCAACTGTCTGAAAATAAATTTTTGTTTTGTTTTGTTTTATTTTGTTTTTTAATTTTTGTATTGCAGGTAACGTTTCTTTTTTTCCATGAGAAATGTTGCCTTGCTAACTGGCTGAAAATGTTTTGTTTTTTTGTTTTTTATTTTATTTTATTTTATTTTATTATACTGCATTAATGCATTCATTTGATTTATTGTTAATTTTTTATTTGTTTGATGTTTTTATATATATATTTTAAAATGCGATAATGTGATTATTACTGTGATAATATATATCATTTTAGGTTTTTGGTGGAAATATTAAAAATTGTATTATGATAAATTGTATTTTTTTTAATACTCAAAAAACACTGGTAACAAATGTAACAATTTTTGCTATTTTAAGTTATTTCTTTTGCCTGAAGTAATTTTTCTTTGCCAACTGGCTGAAATATTTATTTTATTTTGTTTTCAGGTAATGTTTCTTTTTTTTATGAGACATTTTGCCTTGCCAACTGTCTGAAAATAAATTTATTTAGTTTTATTATTTTTTTAGTTTTATTTAGTTTTTTAATTTTTGTGTTGCAGGTAACGGTTCTTTTTTCATGAGAAATGTTGCCTTGCCAACTGGCTGAAAATAAATGAAATTATTATACTTCATTTCTTTCTTTAAGTTAGCTTTTTCATCTTTTAATGTAGCTTTTTTTTTTAGATGTAGGAACCCAAAGCATTTAGCATCCAAGTTTGTTGCCATTTTCTTTATATTCCAGGTGTCAAATCTCTTCCCCCTTCTTTTAGGAACCGCTACAGGTGCTAAATGTGCGATATTCACCTTTTCTTCCACATCCGAGGCTCATTTTGTTCAGTGGGATTTCAGTCAGTGTTCATTTTCCAGTCGATATTCCGAAGCCAAACGCACGTGTGATGGAGAAGACAACCATAATGTATTTTTCCGCTGAATTCACATGTAAATATTTTCCTTTGTCTCCAAGAGCCGGGGCCCCAGGGAAGTGTCCTGTCATACAAAACCCTCCGATTGGACAAATCCCCGCTGCCACTTCCAAAACAATAGAGCGCTCTGTCATCTCTACTGTACCGGCGTCTTTCAGAGAAAACGATCGGCCCGTAGTTTGCGGCTCCTCCGGAGAGCGGCGAGCGCTTTCAGACAGGAGATGTCCAGCAGAAGCTAATCTGTGAATGGGGCCCACGGCCCCTCGGTTCCTCACAGCTGACAGCTGTGTGTGTCTTTTCAGATGGCCGTTTGAGAGATGTAAAGCTCATTCCAGGTCTGACCCCCATTCTTCATGGAATAATAATGTCTGCCTTGGTTTCAGAGCAACAGCTTGAGCCTGTTTATAAAGATTTACTCTCAGCGTAGTACTTGTTTCTGAACAAACATGCACCAAAAGCCCAGTATTTTTTGTTGTTATCTGTTTTTGATGGCGGTGCCCTTTGATGAGAACAGCTTTTGTAATGGACAATGTTATTATTAATATTTTAAATTAGTGTTTATTTTTATATATATATATATATATATATATATATATTTTCGTTTTAATTTAAGTCGAAGTTTTAGTCATTTTCTTGTGAGTTTTTGTCACTTTTATTGGTTTTAGTTTTGTTTTGATTAATTTTTATTTGTTTAAGGTTGTTGTTTTGTTAAACTAAATGAAATTGACAATTGGCTGAAAATTATTTTACTAATTTTATTTTATTATTTTATTTTATTTATTATCATTTGTTTTTATTTCAGATTACATTTCTTTTTTTTATGAGGAATTTTGCCTTGCCAACTGGCTGAAAATAAATGTTTTGTTTTTTATTTTATTTTATTTTATTTTATTTTATTTTATTTTATTTTATTTTTTACTTTATTTTATTTTATTTTATTATTTTATTATTATTTTTTTTTTTATTTCAGGCTACATTTCATTTTTATGAGGAATGTTGCCTTGCCAACTGGCTGAAAATAAACGTTTTGTTTTGTTTTGTTTTGTTTTGTTTTATTTTTTATTTTATTTTATTTTATTTTTATTTCAGGTAACATTTCTTTTTATATAAGAGATTTTGCCTTGCCAAACGAAAATGAATTTATTTTATTTTACTTTATTTTTTTTTTTATTTTGTTTTGTTTTATTTTATGTAACGTTTCTTCTTTTTATGAGAAATTTTGTCTTGCCAATTGGCTGAAAATAAATGTTTTTTATTTTATTTTATTTTATTTTATTTTATTTTATTATCATTTTAATTTCAGGTAACGTTTCTTTTTATATAAGAGATTTTGCTTTGCCAAATGAAAATGAATTTATTTTATTTTATTCTATTTTATTTTATTTATTTATTTTTTTATTTTGTTTTGTTTTATTTTATGTAACGTTTTTGGTAACGTTGCTTTTTTATGTTTTATATTTTTTATTTTATTTTTATTTTCAGAAGTAGGCCTACTAGTTATCTGTAAATGCTGTACATTTAAAAAAAAAATTAGCTGATTTCTCTTGAAAAACAAAGTTTTATAGTTACTATGGAACAGCAATTTTGCTTGTTTTCAGAATGAAAATTATGCAAAATTGTTTTGATTTATAAAATTGGCCATCATACTGGTTATCGGCGCATGGATGTGAATAAATATTAGCTATTGTAGGTTGGGAGTTAAGATTTGGTTTTGAATTTGATTAGCGTGAAATAACACATGGATAACAAAAATATGAGACATCTTTCTGTCCTTAGGTGTTGTCTGCAAACGTACAGCACGACTTGAATAGTCTGATTCATGAACAAATGACTTTTATGAGTGATTCTTTTGAATGAATCAATGATCATTGAATCAGTCAAATGATTCTTTTACTGAAAGATACAAATTTTGAATTTTTTTTGTGTTAAATGTTACATAAAATGTTACCATATGGTTTTGTTTAGCATATACACCAAAAAATGAATACCATACAAGCTAAAAAATTCTCTATTAGCGCATCTCTGGCAGTTACAAGCATGTAATTTGACGCTCTGTCATGGTTTTTGATCTGCTGGAGGTTCTCTTTTCTAAAGTGAGCATGCTTTTTAATGGATTAGCGCTGCATCTGCGGTGCATGTTTGCACTCTCACACCTCCACTTCGATTTACCGCTGCGGCGGCTTGAAGGAGAGAAAGTAATCGGCTTTGTCCGACACTTCTCCCTCACACTTCTCGCTCTCTGAGAGATCAGCGGAGAGGTGAGCCGAACCGGCCCTGCGTCTGTGCGCTTTTGTTCCGGGGGTTGGGGGTGTGCGCTTGCACATCTTAGTCGGCTCATATGCTTCAGTCCCGCTGGTTAGGCGACGTAACCATGACAACTCGAATGCCTGGGGTCTCTGTATGATTTCGCTGGAAGGCAGGCAGAATGTGCCACGGTTTCTCTTGCTGGGACGGAGAGAACCCTCCCTTCGATGTGGGACAGGCACATGGCATGACTGTCCCGTTGAGACCTGTTTCTTGGCACAAAGAAATTTTCCATAAGATGAGGCGCTCTTCTAAACTGTTTGAGATATAATAGATGTGCTGTCTTGCTATTTAAATAAGGACACGGATGCGACTATTGTTATTTTTAGTGGTGAACCGATGTTCGTGATCTAAAAACAAGGACTGGTGGTTGATATAATGCAGTATACACATAATACAACAGCAAATGAGGAAAGTGAAGACACAAAATGCTTATTTTCCAATAGCAGTCATCTGGTTTAGTGCGTTGATCATCTAAGCTAGCACGTTATTGACCAAACCTGGTCAACTGGTCAAAATGGGCAGATTAAAAAAATAATAATAATAAAAATAAAATAAAAATTTATTTAAAAAATACAAAAAAAATTATATATGTATATATTTTTTTGTCTTATAAAATTTGTTTTCTTTTTTTTCTTTTGCATTAAACTTAATATAATAACAAAAAATAACAAATTTAAAAAAAGTTTTTCCCTTCTTCTTTTTTTTTTTTTTTTGTTTTTGTTTTTGTTTTGTTTTTGTTTTCCAATACGAATATTTTTCAATTAAGAAACATTTTTTTAAATGCAAGACAAAATGACACAAGACAGAGTTAATATATTAATTAAATTAAGAAAAAGAAATGTTTTCCCTTTAAATTTTACTTGGTATTTTGTCGTGTTTTCTATACAAACTAACTAAAAATGTTTAAATTAAGTAAATTACATTTTCTTGATATGCAAAATGACATAAGATAAAATAAATGAATTAAAATTAATATAATAACTAAAAATGAAAAAGAAATGAAGAAAAATAAACTTGTTTTTCCCTTGATTTTTTTTTTTCTTTTGTATTTTTGCCTTGTTTTCCGATACAAATATTTTAAAATTACGAAACATTTACTTGCAAAATGACAAATATAATTTTAAAATATATATATTAAGTTTATTTTTCTTATCCCTTTGGCAGGCATCCTTTCTTGTTTTAAACATAACAAATCTCATGTAATTTAGATTTGTTTGTTTTTTTTTGTTTTTGTTTTTTTCTTGTTTTGCTGTACAAATATTTTTAAATGAAGAAACCTTTATTTGTGAAGCAAAACATATTATTATTATTATTATTATTATTATTATTATATAATAAATCTCACGTAATTTTGATAAATGTCTCAGAAAACAAACAGAATATGCCATTTTGATTCAATATTGTTTCTTGATTCAAAAATGTTTAAATATTTTACTGGAAAGCAAGACAAAAATATAGAGGAAGAAAAAGATTTTTTGCTGTGTGCTGATTGGTCAGTCACTGAATGGTTGTTTTTATATAAAACTAATTCAAATTATTACAAGCTAACCCTAAAATACATTTTGCTTTTTCAGAATTAAAAAAAAATACAGTGCTTCCTTCATGAATCATTTGCAGTCTTGACGGAACCTGATTCTCAGTCCTATAGTAAAGACACGTTCCTTGTGCAATCAAATTCCCAAATGGGATCTCAGGATGGGAAAATTGAGCCGTCTGGCGGGCATACGGGCCTGTCTCGCACCTCTACTCAACACACAGCACTCTTAGTCCACCACCTGTCCTCTGTTCACCTCTGCACGCACACACACGTACACACACACACACACACACACACATGTTGGGTTTACATGTTTTATGGGGACATTCCATAGGCGTAATGGTTTTTATACTGTACAAACCGTATTTTCTATCACCCTACACCTACCCTACACCTAAACCTAGCCCTCACAGGAGACTGTGCACACTTTTACTTTCTCAAAAAAACTCATTGTGCATGATTTATAAGCCTGTTTCCTCATGGGGACCTCACAAATGTCCCCACAAGGTCAAAATTTACTGGTATTACTATCCTTGTGGGGACATTTGGTCCCCATAACGTGATGAATACCAGGTGCACACACACACACACACACACACACACACACACACACACATACACACACACACACATACTAAAGGAAACAAAAAGCTTGTTCTCCCATCCAGATCTGTATTTCCTCTTCCTTTGTCCCCATTTTGTCACATTTCTTGACATGTACATTGCAATGTTGCTTGTAGAGCATGGTCAATGTGGAGCGAGAGGAAGCTGCAATGTGCTTTTCATGTACATTTAGTCTCTTGAGACCGTAGACCATGTGAAGATATAGGTTAAAAGAAAAGTTGTGCATCCGTATCTGTTGCAGTTCTCAAAGGATTAGCAAAATGGAAGTTTTTTGATAAATTGTGTTTTATTGGATAAGCAGTACCAATGACAGGCTAATATATCTTGATGTGTCATGAGTTTTATAGAGCGCTGGATATTCAGAGTCCGGAAGTTGAAATCCCATTTTCTCCATAGAGAAATAGTCGTGTCATTTGTACCAATCTTAGTCTCTATACCACTTATTTGTATTTATTTTAATAATTCACAATGAACTAAATGATGTTTTATACTTCAGTTTAAAATACCATATACTCAGTAGCTTTATGCTGTGTTTTTTTAATGAATACGTTATGATGTTTGTGATTCATTTTAGACCTGATTGGTTAGAAATGGCTATTTAGATGAAGAATAAAAATAATTTCACAATGAAGCCTGCTCTATCATGTTTAAATTTATTATATTAATTTATTTGATTTGATTTTATTTTTTTAATTATTATTATTATTTAATTTTGTCCCAGCTCAATTTGCAACATACATTTTATTTTATAACTGTTAAAAATAAAACTTGATTTTATTTTGTTTTATTTTATTTTATTTTATTTTTTTATTTTATCCCAGCTTAGTTTGCAATATAAGTTTTATTTTAAGAGTTATTAAAGCTTTTATGGTGCAGATTAAGCTGGGACAAAACAAAACAAAACAAAACAAAACAAAAACAAAACAAAACAAAACAAAACAAAACAAAATAAAACAAAATAAAATATAAAATAAAATAAAAAAAATAAAAGTTTTATTTTAGCAGTTATTAAAAATGTTGCAAATTGAGCTGGAACAAAATAAAATAAAATAAAATAAAATTTTAACAGTTATTAAAAACGTATGTTGCAAATTGGGCTGGCATAAAATAACATACAAAAATTTATTTAAGCAGTTATTAAAAACTTGTTGAAAATTGAGCTGGGACAAAATAAATTAAAATAAAATAAAATGAAATAAAATAAAATAAAATACAAAGTTGTATTTTATTTTATTTTGTTTTATTTACTTTATTTTATTTCATTTTGTCCCAGCTCAATTTGCAACAAAAGTTTTTAATAACTGTTAAAATAAAACTTTTATTTTTTTCTTTTCTTTTCTTTTACATTTACGTTTACATTTACATTTATTCATTTACCAGATGCTTTTATCCAAAGCGACTTACAAGTGGGGAAATTTTATTTAGTTTTATTTACTTTATTTTATTTCATTTTGTCCCAGCTCAATTTGCAACAAAAGTTTTTAGTAAATGCTAAAATAAAACTTTATTTTATCTCAGTTCAGTTTGCAACATTTAAAGTAAAAAAAAAGATATGGTTTAAAATAAAAATAAAAACAAATATATTTTATTTTGCCTTGGTATTTTTTTAGGTAATCTACAGAAAAATGCAAAACTGTGTTGCTTTCATAAACATTGCTTTGCATTTAGTGCATCCTGACCAGACAACAACATTGACTCATCTAAATGTGTACAGCTAGAAATATTAGTGACATATCTAAGATGACAATTCCATTGTAAAATTAACATCAGCACTGCTGAGAGCAGCTTTAGATGAAAAAGCATCACAACTCATGCTCAACTACTGCCTCTGCCTTATAAAACTTATATCAGCTTCATTGAAACGCCTTATGAATATATAACAAGCTTTAATAAACAACGATGTGTAATTTCATAATGTAAGCGTTATTCTAAAGCAACTGTCTCTCTGACCTAAATCTCCAGCAGAGAAATGAGGTCTTATAATGGGTTACCAGATGTGAAAAAAGACCTAATGGTAAAGGATTAATCTGTATAAACAAAAAGATTTGCTGATGTCTGTGTGAGCAGACAGGCATCATGTTTTAAAGCACTTAGTGAAGGTCACTTTCACAGCCTCGCTGGATGGATTACCGCACCATAACCCATGAGGCCGCATCAGAACCCGTGCAACATCCTCCTCTCCCCCTGTGTGCATGTTCACAAATGAGGCTTTTTCTGTGGCCATTCTGCTCTGAACAATGCTGAAGCTGGTCCCGGCATCTAGACGCTGTGCGCTGCATTTCAATCAGCCCGAGAGAATAGCCGCGCTCGCCGTCAGCTCACAGACGCATGCTAGTCACATGGCTCTTAATTAAAGCGCAAGGACTTGAAAGGGAAGGCGTTTCTGCGCCGCTGTCGAGACCCTGTGAAAGCTGGAGATGGTGGTAATTTGTGGGTGCAAAGGAGGTAAAAGCTGAAGCGGAAATGTCATTAGAAAGGCACAAAAGAGAGGAAGCTGTGTTGTGTACCTGTAACGCTGGAGAAGAGTGGTTTTGTGGGAACTGAGAAGCTCTCAGAAGTGACCAGTGTTTCCGCTCAATTGGGGGTCGAACGCTGATGTAACTGACAGAATTCAGAATGAAAGAGTTGCTTTTTTTCAGGTAATGAGTGTGAATTTGAATTGAATTAAATTGGCCACAACACAGGAAGTTCAATCAAAATTGGAATGATATCTATCGTTCTATCTATCTATCTATCTATCTATCTATCGTTCTATCTATCTATCGTTCTATCATTCTGTTGTTCTATTTATCATTCTATATTTCTATCTGTCGTTCTATCTGTTTATCGTTCTGTCTATCGTTCTATCGTTATTTCTATCATTCTGTTTATCGTTCTATCTATCTATGTCTGTCGTTCTGTCATCTATCTATCTATCTATCTATCTATCTATCCATCTATCATTCTGTATCATTCTATTCTATCATTCTGTTTATCATTCTGTCTATCATCTATCTATCTGTCTGTCGTTCTGTTTGTTTTATCTCTATCTATCTGTCTATCTATCTATCTATCTATCTATCTATCTATCTATCTATCGTTCTATCGTTCTATTGTTCTATTTATCGTTCATCTATCATTCTATTGTTCTATCATTCTATATCGTTCTGTTTATCGTTCTAAAATTTTATCTATCTATCGTTTTATCTATCTGTGTGTCTGTGTTTATATGTCTGTCATTCTGTCATTCTATCTGTATCTATCTATCTGTATCTATCATTCTATCTATTGTTCTATCTGTCTATCTGTCATTCTATCATTCTATGGTTCTATCTATCGTTCTGTCTATCTGTCATCGTTCTGTTTATCTAACCATCAAAGTTTTTTTTTTTTTTTTAATACATTTTTATTACAATACAAAAGAATACAAGAAGATCCAAATCCACAGGATAACAACAAAAGGACACTTAAATATGTGGCAGTGAACAAATACACCCATCAAACTTTTTTTACATATCAAAATACATGTTGTATATCTATCTATCTATCTATCTATCATTCTGTTTATCGTTCTATATTTCTGTCTGTCATTTTGTCATTCTATCGTTCTATCTTTCAGTCTATCTACCTATCTGTCTATTTGTTTATATGTCTGCCGTTCTGTCTATCTATCTATCTATCTATCAACCTGTTGTTTGTTCATTCGTTGTATATCTGTCTATCTATCTATCTATCTGTCTATCATTTTGTCTATTGTTCTGTCTATCTGTTGTTCATTTGTTCGTTCACTCTGTCTGTCCATCATCTATCTAACATTTGTTCGCTCATTTGCTCATTCTGTCATCTATATCTATTCACTTGTTTGTTCTATATCTATTGATCCATCTATCATTCTATCTATCCATCGTTCTATCAAAATTTAAAAATTTCAAAAATTGCATTAATATGTAACATTTTATTCTACTTCCTTACATTCGAATTGAAGTTGCTATTCTGCATTCTGCTTGCTTAAATTTGAATTCAGGACTTAAATGAACAACAAAAAAATGAACAGGGTGTCTGTCAAATATTGATTAGAAGTCTAGTTTTGTTGTTGAGTTGTTCTGAACATCATTTCAGGCTGCTGCAGGGCTGATTTTTCTATCTCTTCTTCATTAGAAATGTGCATAACAGCACCACATTGCACTCCGCCACGTATCGATGGAAAAAGTTTATTTGATCCTCAATAAAATCCCACTCACAGCAGCTGTCACGTCTGGAGCAGTTTGACGTGGCCTGATCACACCTCTCTCTTTTTCTCTCTCTTTGAGTCATGACCTTGGACACATTTTCAAACTGTGTTCTCAGCTCAAGCTATTTTTGTTTCCATGTTAAATAGGCTGTATCAGCAGAATTAGTCCTCAGGCCAAACAAATCTTCCTCTAAAGTCAAAGGCGGTCACCGCACTCGTGCCGTACTACAGCACCGTGTGACCGCGGATTGTGCTATTATTTATGCACTGTTTAATGGAAGCTTTTATGGAGTAACTCTTACTGGTCGCTGTGCAAATGCACCTGTGTAGCCCACAGACCTTCATGGTCAGAGAGCTGCCGACATGCTGACACAGTTCTTGGTTTCTTCTGGTAATCCTTTACAAACGTAAGCTTTATAAAATATGCCTAAAAGGAAATATTTTCTGCTCTTATACATTGTAGCTTCATGGCAGGATCTTTTTACCATAAGTTTTAGAATATTAACAGATGGCTCACCATCATGCATAATGCAAGAGATTGTGGTGGTTGCATTTTTAGAGTGTGTCATTTTTCAAAAAGACCCTTTGGAGTGGTCTTAGGGCTGGGCAGTGTTGCTAAAAGATTCCATATTGATCATTTTTAGCTTTTTGACCATTTTAAAGATTGATTTTCAGAAGAACCTTTTTGATTAAATGGTTCATACCAATAATTTTCACCCATCTCTTTAAGAAAAATCAAGGCTACAGAAAGGCAATGAAAATAAAAGATTTAAAGATTTATAATTTAAAAATTAAAGTGTTGGAATTTAGATTGAACTGGACACATTCGACTGGCGTTTGAATTGAAATGTGAATTAGAATGTTAGGAAGTGAAATTACTTAAATGCTTAAAAACACCTTTTTAAATGCACAAGAAAAGACATACATTCCATGCATGATCATAAAGTGATAAAACTAACCTTGTCTTTATTAAGTTATGTTATTAAAGTTATTTAAGTTTATTATCAACAAATTTTTTATGCCACTAAGGTTATATGAGCATGTACACTATCAGTCACTGTCACTATCAAGTTTTTGAACAGTAAGATTTTTAATGTTTTTAAAGAAGTCTCTTCTGCTCACCAAGCCTGCATTTATTTGAAATATTTTTGAAATATTTTTACAATTTAAAATGACTGCTTTCTATTTGAATATATTTTAAAATGTAATTTATTCCTGTGATTTCAACGCCGAATTTTTAGCATCATTACTCCGGTCACATGATCCTTCAGAAATCATTCTAATATTCTGATTTGCTGCTCAAAAACATTTATTATTATTATTATTATTATTATTATGTTGAGATTTTTTTTTAGGTTTCTTTGATGAACAGAAAGTTCAGAAAAACAGCATTTATCTGAAATAGAAATCTTTTGTAATATTATAAATGTCTTTATCATCACTTTTGATCAGTTTAAAGCATCCTTGCTAAAGTATTAATTTCTTCTAAATAATTTTATTAATTTCCAATTTTAAGCTTTTGAATGGTATAGTGTATAATGTTAATCTAAATCTCAGATTAACAGAATCAGAAACAGAATCAGATAAATGCTGATCTCTGGATCTTCCTATTTATCTAATAATCCGGAAAAAAAAATGAACACCTGTTTTAAATTTTAATGATGATGATAATAATGATAATAATACATGTTTCTTGAACAGCAAATCAGCATATTAGAATGGTTTCAGAAGGATCATGTGACACTGAAGACCGGAGTAAAGATGCTGAAAATGTAGCTTTGATCACAGGAATAAATTACATTTCAAAATATATTCAAATAGAAAGCAGTTAATTTAAAACTAAAAATATACTTTAAAAATATTTCACTATTTTACTGCTTTTGCTGTATTTTGGATTATAAATGCAGGCTTGGTAAGCAGAAGTGAAATCTTTTAAAAAAACATTAAAAATCTGTTCAAAAACTTTCGATGGGTAGTTTATATTGTTCACCTCTTGTGGCAACACCTTTGAAGCAGTGTGTAGTTTTGAATTTTTACTGAAAGAAAAAAAGTTTTAATTAAGGGTATGTTCACACTAATAGCTCAGTTCACTTAGATTTTTTGGACCAAAAAAGAAAATTATGACATTTATTCCTGGTTCATTTAGTGTTCGCTAGTCTTTTTTTAAAACTGAACCTGAAGATGCGAAACTAAAGGCATAAAGATACTGTCTCTGACAGTTTTTACATTTTGCAGGCTTCCACAGCAAGGTTTTTCCTGCAATGAGCAATGTTTTTAATGCTCAGAGTAAAATATACAGTGAGGGGAAAAATGTTTTCCTCTGACATTTTTACTAAGTATTGGATATTTATCTCCAAACCCATGTGAAACACTGTGTTCACTGCTGTGTCTATTCAGGGGGCCCCGTAGCAATTTATCAACACAATTATTAATAGTTGTTTCAAAATTTTACACACTCTCTGACAGAAATTCATGCTGAATTATGTACATTACATGTTCAAAGCCCAATTGGATGAGACGAGATACACCGGGTCAGCGCGTGTTTATCATTTTGCGACTGGAAACCAATTACTGTCCTGCTTCAAGCCAAAGAGAATCGATCAGCCTGTTTTAGCACCCAGTATTTATTAGAAACAGCTCCGCTCGGCTCCGTCAGCTCCTGATGAACTTTATACCAGACGGGTTATAGATTCAAGATTGAGCGGCTCTGTCTAAACCCGAGCAGACGGTATAAATTTCCGTGTGCGTGCAGCTTTCCAAGCAGACTGCGAATGTGTTTTCTGTTAGAAATGTGCCTTGCCTGAAAAACATATAGATACTTCTTTTGGGAGCATGAAATCACACATTATAAAATTAAAACTAGATTCATGCAATGAAACGGCTGAACCTTCCAGTTTATTTTACTAATATTTAAGACAAAGTGTCAGTTGATTGTAATGATTTGATGCTAAGAGGTTGCAGCAGGTTGCTAGGGTGTTGCTATGCCATTGCTAATGTGTTCTAAGTGTTGTTTTTTTTGTTTTTTTGTTTTTTCTTTTTCTTTTTTTACTGTGGTGTTTTGGATGACTGCTAGGTGGTTGCTTGTTGCTCATCTATTTGTCCATCCGTCCTTTTTGATTTTGCTTTATCCTTATCCTCCCTTTTATTTATTTTTTTTAGACTTTGTTTTAGTTGGTAAATATTTTTACCATTTCTTTTTTTTTGTTTTACTTTTACTTTTTTTTTATCCTACCTTTTGACTTATTGTTTTTTTACTTTTCCATCTTTCTACCTTTTGATTTTTTTTTATAAACGTTTTTTTTAATCGTTCTACCTTTTTATTTTACTTTTTATGTATTTTCTTTAGTATTTCATTAAAAAAAATTACATTTCTACCTTTTTCCATTTCTTTTTTCTCTTTCCTCTTTCTTTCTCTTTTGAGGGGTTTTATGTTTCTTTTCTTTTTTTATTTAAAAAAAATTCAAACATAAAAAAATGTAAGACTTATAAGCTGTAAAACTTCTGAGTAATTAATTTTTCCTCTGAAATGCACAGTTTAAGCAGTTGAGCATGTTTCCAAAATGTTTTAAGTAGCATGAGTATATTTGTAGCAATAGCCAAAAATACATTGTATAGGTCAAAATTATAGATTTTTCTTTTATGCCAAAAATCATTAGGATATTAAGTAAGGATCATTTTCCATGAAGATATTTTGTAAATTCCCTACTGCAAATATATACAAAAAGTAATAGTAATATGCATTGCTAAGAACTTCATTTGGACAACTTTAAAGACAATTTTCTCAATATTTTATTTTATTTTTTTTTTTGTACCCTCAATTTCCTATCCTAACAAACCATACATCAATGGACAGCTTATTTATTCAGCTTTAAGATGATGTATTAATCTCAATTTTAAAAAAGACCCTTATGACTAGTTTTGTGGTCCAGGGTGACTTTGAATAATTAGAGATGGTGATTATTAATTTCTGCTGGCTGCAGTTACAATTCTGTTAACCCCCATCGTTCCCTTGTCTATAGCAAACGCAGCCTTCAGTTTTATAGCTCATAGTTGTTTGGGGGTTTTGGGGCCGTTCTGAATCTGCACAGCCTTTCTGGCAGTAATTGCACTCTCAAGTGCTCTTGCGTGGCTCGCTGGAGAGCTTTTCCAACAGCCAATCAGGTGCTCTTGTTTACAGCCTCTTTCCTGCATGGCTTTTTTCCTTTCATCAGCCCTTTAGAGCCTCACACAGTCACACACATGATGAGTGCAGCTGTTCTGTGAGGAGACGTTCACACCTCGTGAGGAGCCGTGAGGAGCTCTGATAATGCACAGACGCTCGGATCGATTCTGAAGGATCTGTCAGCAGCGACACTGTGATTACAGCACAGTCCTGCACATGACTTCTGTGATGGGCTGGGGCAGGCTGTAAACGCACATGACACCTGTGCTGATATGGGATTTTATATGAGCTGATTCTGATACAATATGTAGTAAATAGGATGGACTTCTTTTTTAATAATGCAGATTCATAATACCAATTAAAAACTACACAAGACTGAAAATTAAAGATTAACTGAAGTGCTTTGAAAAACATGCAGTGTTATTCTATGTGTTGATGTAATTTCATCTGAAACAGGAATACTTTTTTTAAATAGCCAATACCTTTTCATTTATATCACAGCTTGGGCCAGAGCCATTTGATAGTGTATGACAGCCACAGTCTCATCCATATCACTAGAAAATAAATCTACATTCTGTGTAGAATTCAACTGGGTCTGATACATTGTGTCTTCGCCGACTCGCACATATGATCCGCTCCTTGCTATTGTGTCTCTTGACAGAAGCAGACTGTGTGCGTGCTTACATTGCATATTTAAATGCATATTTACAGTGTCTGAATCGTTCCCTATGCCCCCTAATGCACTATGCATTATGTGCCATTCACCGTAGAAAATACAAATTCTGTGAACAAGTGACCGATTTCAGCTGCAACTTCAGCATCTATTTATAGATTAGGGAGCAGGATGTTTCGGATTCTGGAGGGCATTTGATTGGAAAGAAAGTTTGATGAGAAGTGGAAGTGCAGGGTGATGTCATCAAAATCATTGATCCATATTGGCGAAAATTAGTGACTAAGTTTTGAATGCTTATATTGTGAATGCGAATTTTGTCATTGTTTTGGAGCACACTGGCTTATAGATAACCTTAAGGCTAACACATTAATACTAAAAGCCAAAAAAACTTGATTTCATGGGGACTAGTCAACTTTTCTCATCTGTCCGTCCTCCCATCCTTGTTTTTGTCTTTCTTTCGTTTGTTTTTGTTTTTCTTTCATTTGTTTGTCTGTCTTTCTTTCTTTCGTTTGTTTTTGTCATTCGTGTTTTGTCTCTTTCTTTTGTGTTTTCATCTTTCATCTTTCGTCTTTCTTTCATGTTTTTGTCTTTCTTTCGTGTTTTCATCTTTTGTGTTGTCATCCGTCTTTCTTTTGTTTGTTTTTGTCTGTCTTTCTTTAGTTTATTTTTGGCTGTCTTCTGTTTGTTTTTGTCTCTCTTTCATTTTTGTCTCTTATTTTTGTGTTTTCATCTTTCATGTTTTTGTCTTTCTTTTGTTTTCGTCTCTTTTTTGTTTGTTTTTGTCTGTCTTTCGTTTGTTTTTGTCTCTTTTGCGTTTTCATTTTTCTTTCTTTTATTCTTTCATTTGTCTTTTTCATTTGTTTTTGTCTTTCTTTGGTTTGTTTTTGTCTGTCTTTCGTTTGTTTTTGTCTCGCGTTTTTTCGTCTTTCTTTCGTGTTTTTGTCTGTCTTTCGTTTGTTTTTGGCTGTCTTTTGTTTGTTTTTGTCTCTCTCGTGTTTTCGTCTTTCTTTCTTTTGTTTTTAGCTGTCTTCTGTTTGTGTTTGTCTTTTTCACTTGTTTTTGTCTGTCTTTCTTTCGCTTGTTTTTGTCTGTCTTTAGTTTGTTTTTGGATGCCTTTCATTCTTTCTTTTGTTTTTGTCTCTTTCATTTGTTTTTGTCTTCGTGTTTTTATCTCGTTTTCTTTCTTTCGTTTTTTTTCTTGTTTTCATCTTTCGTGTTTTCATCTGTCTTTCTTTTGTTTGTTTTTGTCTTTTGTGTTTTTGTCTCTTTCTTTCGTTATTTTCATCTTTCTTGTTTTCGTCTTTTTTCCTTTCGTGTTTTCGTCTTTCTTTTGTGTTTTCATATTTCTTTCGTGTTTTTGTCTTTGTTTTGTGTTTTTGTCTTTCGTGTTTTCATCTTTCTTCGTGTTTTTGTCTTTCCTTCTTTTGTCTTATCTAAGCTTTCCTTCTTATTCTTTTTTTTTGTCTTTTTAGATTACTTTTTCAGGTCAGTATTATTTTTTGCTTTTCTTGTTTAAATTTTTGAATTTCAGTTTTTTTTTCAGTTTTTTTTTTTTTTTTAAATTCTGCATCCTTTTAAAATTAAATAGCAATTTGGCATGTCTTTTTTACTATCTTACTACCTTTAGGAATTTAATTAAAATTAATTCAAAAATTAAAAACAAACTGTATTATCCTAAGTTATGTTGTTTTGCAAATTCACTAAAAATATATACAAGCTAAGAATGGCTGTTATTCAGTTGGTACATTTTGCAGTTACAAAAGTAAAAAAGTAAAATGTCTGATTATTCGGTCTGTCATAAAACGTTTAGAAGCAAATGTATCATATTGAACACAAGCCCACATGACAGGGTAAATGTTGATGTAAATGTGCGTTTCATCCCATCTCTATGATCTCATGTGTTGAGGGTCTGTAGTTTTCATCAGACGCCACTGTTGAGTTGCAAGTTCACCCATCAATGTCATGATTCATTGCAACATGTCTGATGTGCCCTTTGTCGGGGTTTTTTTCCATCTTTTAGTCTGTCAGGATTAAAAGCGACGGTGGAAACCAGTTTTGCTTGACGTTTCTCATGATATTATACAAATTACTGTCAGCTTATATTTCCCATAGTGCATATGCGCATTTAAATGCTTGTAATCCTGCTGATCTAAATGAATATGAAATATACATGTATATGCATATGCTTGCACTAAATATGCAACACTGTAAGTTGCATTGAGAGCTTCGGCGTCAGCATTTCACACCTTTTTCACGACCCTCTTTATTGCATCACATGCAACATATGCCACGACGTGCCAAGAGTAATTACACATTCACAAAGCAAGAGGTCATTTTAAATGCGTGTGCATGAAATACGGCAGATCACATGACCCACTTTCTTCTTTCTTCCATCTTCAGGCACAGGAGAAAATAAAGGTCATGCTTACGTTCATCTGCTATTCACTACACAGACCACATGACACCATAGATCTCATGAAACGGTAATGAACTCAAGCCGTCGTCGCCCGCGTGACAATTTGCAGAAGGGCTGCCATTCGTCAGACGGCGGGTTAATTGGTCAGGCCTATAGCTGCTTCCCATCAGCTCATTAGCCTAGTCTTGATTGTACGGCGTGATTTCGATAAACCTCAGTCGGTTTCTGCTTGTTGTTGTTTTTCTGCTTCACTGAAGTCAGTCTCATCTCAGGTGCTAAAATCACCTTTGCTTCTCTGTTTATACCCCGAATTAGAAATTTATTTTGTGTCAGATAAAATTAAATCTTTGAGATATGAAGCAGGATTTAGATTAATATCATGGTCTTCTTCTGAATTTTTCCCATACAGCCGATGACATTAAAGATTGATCCAGCATTTATAATCACAGACCCTCGAGAGCTCAGCAGACTTTACTGCACATTATTTAGAGATGTTGTTTGTTGCTTATATATATTACGTACATTCAGATATAAACATCTCTAAAGGTTTTAGAAGGCTAAAGACTTATTTTACCCTAGAATGATTTGTCATTTTATTCTTCTGATTTGTATATTCACTGAGAGGCTTTAAAGGAGATATTTCAGACAGCACAAAAATGATTGACAGGCACAGGGCGTTTCTGATTGGCTGAAAAAAAAAAAATGCAAGCTCACTCCACTGAATGCCTTGTTTTGTTCTTGCCTTGAAAGGGTATTTAGTGCAGTGTAATTTCAGTAGTATTTATATAGTGTTATACTATTTATTATAGTATTTACTTTACAATTACTGTTATAGAATTATAGTCAATTTTACTGTTGATTGATTATATTAATATAGTGTACAAGCTATAGTATACATTTTTTTTATAAATATTTCAATTATTCTTTGGTTTTTATATTACAGATTTTCCTCTTAATGTTAGAAATTTTGTTGTGTGATTTTTAGCATTTTTATCAGTAAAAAAAAAATTGTTTTTATTTTTTATTTATTCATTTTTATTCTATTTCTGTTTTTTTAACATTAATTTTTTTCTTTTGTTTTTATATTAGTAGTTTTCATTGTAATGTTTTAGAAATGTTGTGTGCTTGACATTTTTGTTAGTAAAACATTTCTGTTTTTTATTTCTATTTTTATCTAGTTATTTTTATTCTATTTATATTATTATTAAATGTTTTGTTTGTATATTACTAGTTTTAATTTTAATGTTAGTTTTAGAAATTTTGTTGTGTGCTTTTTTTATTAGTTGAAAACATTTCTGTTTTTTAATTTTATTTTAGTTTTAATTTAGTTATTAATTCTATTTTTATTTTTATTAACATTTCAGTCTTTATTTTGTTTGTACATTACTAGTTTTCATTTTAATGTTAGTTTTACCAATTTTGTTTTCTGCTTTTGCCATTTTATTAGTTAAAAAAATCTATTTTTGAAATTTAATTTCTATTCATTTATTTTATTCCATTTCTATTTTCATTAATATTAAATTTGTTTCTTTTATTTTTATATTGCTAGTTTTTATTTTAATGTTAAAGAAATTTTGTTGTGCTTTTGCCATTTTATTCATATTCACATTTGTTTTTAATTTTATTTCTATTGTTATTTATTTATTTTTATTCGATTTCTATTTTTAATAATTTTTTTCTTTTGTTTTTATACTACTAGTTTTCATTTTAATGTTAGTTTTAGAAATTTTGTGTGCTTTTGCCATTTTTATTAGTAAAATATTTCTGTTTTATCTTTAATATTATCTTTTATTGTATTTCTATTTTTATTGTATCTATCTACCTATCTATATACATACATATGATAATATTTAAGTATTTTTTGTTTTTGCTGTTAGTTAGACAGATTGTCCATCTAATGTTTGTATTATATTTTAGCTTCATTTTAATTAACCAAAACAAATTTTAATAATCTTAGATTTTATTAACTAAAATAGCACTTTTTTTTAGCATTAGTTTAACTTTGCATCATTTGTCTGTGTACATAAATCATACCTCATATCATTGGGCTTGTTGAGGAGAAGTTTTACTTCTATTTTAATTTGATGACTGATTATAAATCTTTTTTTTTAATCTTTTGAATAATGTGCACAGTAAGACCAGGAACATTTATTTGTAAAGTTAATGAGGTCACTTTGGCTTCATGTGAAATCCTCTCTTGACTTTTCTGTAATTGAGAGCTTATGTTGTGTGTGTCATTATAATAGCAGTAACCATAGCAGGACATGTTTTGTTGCCACTATCACTTATCACTGCCGTGGAGGTGTTTATATACTGCGGTGTACATGAATCCTCAGGCATTTTAAGCATCTGATCGACAGCAGCTGTTCTGCTCGGTTCCTCCACGGGCTCCGTGCGGGAAACCGAACTCACTGGGTTTTCTCAACTGCGTCTGATACAGGTCACAAAGCATGAAATGAATCTTAAAAGAAGCTGCTTCAAACTCCATGAGTCTTAACTTCATCCAGATGTATTTGTGTGAATAACTCAAAGCTAAAAAACTAAGACAAACCCGCTGCAGTCTTATATATAGGATGTCAGGGGATTAAATGCAGTGCTGTCTACACATTCAGTGTGTTGCATGTGTTCAGAATACATGTATGCATGTATAACATAGCAGATTAAATGCAGATTTGCCTGCTGTTACAGTGTTTTTTTGACTTTTTAATGGCATGGGTCAAGAGATTATAGTGATCAAAGGAGAGCTAGAAGAGCTTACCTGGGCCATAATTATTTATGGCCTCTGGGACTGAGCGACAAACATCAGGCCTATTGGATGTGATTTAAGAAAGCAATTCTTAATGTAATCCAGGGGTTACCAACATTTTTTTCTGGTTAGATATAAAATATTTACTTGAGATTTTAAATGAATATTTTAATAATTTAATGACATATTCACATGTTTATGGTTATGTGATGTTGACATAACATTATGTCACATAACATTCAAATTAAATAGATAATTTGTTTGTTTGTTTGTTTTTCTGACGGTCTAGCTAGACTTTAAAGGAGACTTAAACCTCATTACATTTACACTGGTGTTTTAGGAACCCTATCAAAATATTATTATTATTATTATTATTATTATTGTTGTTGTTGTTGTTGTTGTTGTTGTTGTTGTTATTATTTATAAATTAATTCCATGGAAATGGAATACTACTACTACTACTACTACTAATAATAATGATTATAATTATAATTTGTATTTATTTATTTATTTATTTATTTTGTTACTAGTTTTCATTGTAATGTTAGTTTGTTGTCTGTCCTTTTTCCATTTTTATTAGTAAGAATATTTCTGTTTTTTAAATTTTGTTACCATTTTTATTCCATTTCTATTTTTATTATAATATTTTTTTTCATTTGTTTTTATATGACTAGTTTTTATTTTGATGTTAGTTTTAGAAATTTTGTTGTATGCTTTTTCCGTTTTTATTCATTTGTTGTTTTTTTTTAAATTTAGACATTTTGTTGTGTGCTTTTGTCATTTTTATTAGTAAAATATTTGTTTCTATTTCTATTCTGTTTCTATTTTTATTAATATTTTTTTTCTTTTGTTTTTATATTACTAGTTTTTATTTTAATATTTTAGAAATTTTGTTGTGATTTTGACATTTTCATTAATAAAAGTTTTCTGGTTTTTAAATTTTATTTCTATTTTTATTTATTTTAATTCTATTTCTATTTTTCTATTTAATTTTTTTTCTTTTGATTTCATTGAGTTTTCATTGTAATGTTAGTTTTTTGTGTGCTTTTCCCATTTTTTTATTAGTAAGAATATTTCTGTTTTTTAAATTTTGTTTCCATTTTATTTCATTTCTATTTTTATTTTAATATTATTTTTTCATTTGTTTTTATATGACTAGTTTTTATTTTAATGTTAATTTAGAAATTTATTTGTCATTTTGACATTTTCATTAGTAAAAAAGTTTTCTGGCATTTAAATTTTATTTCTATTTTTTATTTTAATACTATTTCTATTTTTATATTTAATTGTTTTCTTTTGATTTTGTTACTAGTTTTCATTGTAATGTTAGTTTTTTTTGTGTGCTTTTTCCATTTTTATTAGTAAAAATATTTCAGTTTTTGTATTTTGTTTCTATTTTTATTCCATTTCTATTTTTAATAATATTATTATTTTATTTTGTTTGTATTGTTGTGTGCTTTTGCCATTTTTATTGTTACAAGAAGGATATTTAACAACTTTTAACATCATTTTAACATTTTTTTAAATATTTTAAAATCCTCAAGCTTTTGTTTTGGTGGAATACTGAAATGTTTTTTTTTTTTTTATAAGTTTATTTGATGTTGGAAATGATGCGAATGTGTAAATAAACTAAACCCTAGAGCATATTCTGTTCCCAAAAGCATGTGGGGGTTCGTGAACCGCCGTTTGGGAAACCATAATGTATCATCACAACCACCATTTTCCATCTCATTTGAATCACTCCTTACCTTCATAAAGCATCCACTGGTCGACTTTAATTTCATGCTTTCCAGTTGCACTCTAATGATTTGTTGAAACTTCTGCAGATCCTTTGGATGTCATCACGCGCCTCTGACATAATTATGTAGATGGATGCAGGCGCGACGCGTGACCTCTCATCTGCTTTTTCATCACGACAGGGATTTTCTGTCATCTTCCCCCTCGCTGACGTACTCCTGCGGTCTCTGTTTGCCAAACTCGAGCTGCCGAATTAGAAATGGCCACCCGCACTTCTGTACACACCGCTGACACTTTGACCTCTCTTATTCAGCTCAAATTGAGAGTCTTCAGTCGCTCACCCGATTGGAATCTGAGCGTTGCAGATGTGCTGCCTGCGTCTCATCAAGAACAAACGCTGTAGGTCTGAAGGAGAACCAGGCCACACCATTAAAGAGAAACATTTAGATAAATTATGATATTTACGGTGATGGAATCGGGACAGTGAGCGCGGAGCGTGTTTATCCTGCCCACAGATATGAAAGATTCATTGTTGGGTCTGAAAGTTATATAGCACAAAGTTCCTCGTTGTTTATCTTACAGATCTTCTAGAATCTACCTGTTCTTGGTGTTTAAATAGATAGACCTCCATAAGGAAAGTGGGTCAGCTTAGTATAAATTTTAACGTATTTTAATGTCCTTAAAGGAGACGTTCACTTCCAGAACAAAAATTTACAGATAATTTACTCACCCCCTTGTCATCCAAGATGTTCATGTCTTTCTTCAGTCATAAATATATTATGTTTTTTGATGAAAACATTTCAGGATTTCTCTCCATATAATGGACTGATATGGTGCCCCGAGTTTGAACTTCCAAAATGCAGTTTAAATGCGGCTTGAAACGATCCCAAATGTGGTTGTAAACAATTCCAGACGAGGAAAAAGGGTCTTATCTAGCGAAATGATTGGTTATTTTCATAAAAACAATACAATTTCTACACTTTTTAATGTCAAACGTTCGTCTCGTCTTACTCTGCCTGAATTGGTTTTTTTTTCTGGTTCATGACAGTTAGGGTATGTCAAAAAATTCCCATCTCATGTTCTCCCTCAACTTTATAATCATTCTATATCGCTGTTTTACCTTTTTTGTTAAGGGTGTTCGATCTTTTTTGCATATTAACTTTGCAAAGACTGGGTCGGTACTTCTGCAGTGATGTAGGATGATTTTGAAATGATTTTTGAAGTTTAGGGAGAAAATACGATTGGAGTTTTTCGACATTCCCTAACTGTCTTGAGCCAGAATACACAGAGTTCAGGGAGAGCAAGACAAGAGGAGCATTTGAGATTAAAAAGTATTTAAATTGTATTTTGTAAAAATGAAAATAACCGATTGTTTCGCTAGATAAGACCCTTTTTCCTCAGCTGAGATTGTTTACAACTGCATTTGTGATCGTTTGAAGCCGCATTTAAACTGCATTTTGGAAGTTGAAACCATATCAGTCCATTATATGGAGAAAAACCCTAAAATGTTTTCTTCAAAAAACACAATTTCTTATGGCTGAAGAAAGAAAAACATGAACATCTTGGAGGGCAAGGGGGTGAATTTCAGTTCTGGAGGTGGACTTTAAATAGATAGACCTCCATATGGAAAGTGGGTCAGTTTAGTATAAATTTTAATACGTTTTAATGTCCTTAAAGGAGAAGTTCACTTCCAGAACAAAAACTGACAGATAATTTACTTACCCCCTTGTCGTCCAAGATGCTCGTGTCTTTCTTCAGTCGTAAAAAACTTAAGTTTTTTGATGAAAACATTTTGGGATTTCTCTTCATATAGTGGACTTCAATGGTGCCCGTGAGTTTGAACTTCCAAAATGCAGCTTCAAAGGACTCTAAACGATCCGAGCCGAGGAAGAAGGGTCTTATCTAGTGAAACGATAGGTTAATTTCTCAAAAAAAAAAAAAAAAACAGTTTATATACTTTTTAACCTCAAATGTTCGTCTTGTCTAGCTGTGCATGAACTCTGTGTATTCTGGTTCAAGACAGTAAGGGTATATCAAAAAACTCCTCCAACTTCAAAATCGTCCTACATCGCTGCAGAAGTACTGACCCAGTGAACAAAGTGAGAAGATCAAACAGCCTTTAGAAAAAAAGGTAAAACAGCAATGTAGGATAATTTTGAAGTTGGAGAAGAAAATGAGATGGGAGTTTTTCGACATACCTTTACTGTATTGAAACTGAGTACACATGCACATCGCAGAGCTAGACAAGATGTGCATTTAAGGTTGAAAAGTATATAAAATGCAAATTGTTTTTAGAAAATGAGGAATCGTTTCACTAGATCGGCTGGGATCATGTAGAGCCCTTTGATGCTGCATTTAAACTGCATTTTGGAAGTTCAAACTCATGGGCACCATAGAAGTCTACTATATGGAGAACATTTCTGTAATGTTTTCCTCAAGAAATATAATTTCTTTACAACTGAAGACAGAAAGACATGAACATCTTGCATGACAAGGGGGTGAGTACATTATCTGTACATTTTTGTTCTGTAAGTGAACAACTCCTTTAAGCATGCATTTAACAAAAACCTATTTAAAAAGCATATTGACGATGAATCCGGATGAGCTTTTTTCAGGGTTTTAGGAATCATTCCTGCCGCCCTCTATTTCAGTTGGTCAGTGATGGACAGTTGATGCGCTACAGATCAGGAGAAGTTCAGATACGGCCTCTCGTCCCTCTTTCCCCAGTGTAACGCATGGAATTCCCATTGGTCACGCTTCATATCAATTTGGATTTGCATTTTGATTGCGGCTGGAGGGAGCTTAACTCTTCTAAGAGCTAAACAAATGCAAATAGACCAGTGAGCGCCGTAATCCCGGGTGGAAACAGCAGCTGCTGTGATTCAGAGGAATTCAGGAAGTCCTTTAAAACTGTTTGCTTAATAAGTGGCAAAATAGAGTTGGCACATTGCTGTTTTTTATGTCCAAATAATCTCAGATGTCACACTGGGAAAAGTAGCTTGCATTGAAATATTCTTGTGATTCAGTGAATGTTTTTGAGGGAGAACTACAGATTTGCCGTAGTTTTCCAGTCTTGTGGTCTCAGATCTTAGAAAGATACTTGCACTGAAAAAAAAGATTTACATTGAAACAGTTTACACTCAAAAATTGCTGGTAAATTTCATGAACTTTCATGACAGTTAACACATTAAATAAAATGTGTTCCAAAAACATTTTTTTTGGTATACACTACCAGTCAAAAGTTTTTGAACCGTAAGATTTGTAATGTTTTTTTAAAGAAGTCTCTTCTGCTCCCCAAGCCTGCATTTATTTGATTCAAAATACAGCAAAAACAGTAAAATTATGAAATATTTGTACTATTTAAAGTAGCTGTTTTCTATTTGAATATATTTTAAAATGTCATTTATTCCTGTGATTTAAAAACTGAATTTTTAGCATCATTACTAGTCACACGATCCTTTAGAAATCATATAATATTCTGATTTTCTGCTCAAAAACATCTATTTGTTGTTATTATGTTGAAAACAGCTGAGTAGAATTTTTTTCAGGTTTCTTTGATGAATAGAAAGTTCAGAAGAACAGCATTGATCTGAAATAGAAATCTTTTGTAACATTAAAAAAAAAAAAAAAAAAAAATCACTTTTGATTTAATTTAAAACATACTTCCTAAATAAAAGTATTTTCTATAATTTCTTTCCCAAAAAAATTATACTGACTCTAAGCTTTCGAATGGTATAGTGTATAATGTTACAAAACCTTTTTATTTCAGATAACTGATGATGTTTGGATATTTCTGTTCATCAAAGAATCCAGAAAAAATGTACTCAAGTGTTTTAAATATTGATGATAATAATAATAAATGTTACTTGAATAGCATATCAGCATATTAGAAAGATTTCTGAAGGATCCTGTGACACTGAAGACTGGAGTAATGATGCTGAAAATGTAGTTTTGAAATCACAGAAATAAATTACATTTTAAAATATATTCAAATAGAAAACGGTTGTTTTAAATAGTAAAAATATGTCAAATTTTTGCTGTACTTTGGATCAAATAAGTGCAGGCTTGGTGAGCAGAAGAGACTTCTTTAAAAAACGTTAAAAACCTTACTGTTCAAAAACTTTTGACTTGTAATGTAGGTGAATATTAGAAGAACTGTAAATTCTATCTTTTAAAACCTGCCTACTCTTAGACAGGAAAACATGCCTGATTAACATGTTACATGACCAACCATAGTTTGTATAATTAATTTATTGTAGTTTGTATAAACATATTGTTCAGACAGTCTCTACTGTGCTCTACTGTAGCAAAACAGCATTTCCAGCCTTTGTATTTTTGCAGTGTATCATATTTCTGAGAGATTTTCAGTACAAAGAAAATGTAGGGCACAATGCCAAACCTTTTAAGCAGGTCTTTCATGTCAGCATTTTCGTGCTTTAAGCTGACAGTTTGATCAGGTACAGTGTTCATTTTTAGGTTCTGTGTGAAATATAAATTCGCAAATGTCATGTGAATGTCAGGTAGAGTTCAGGTCTCACTATACTGAAGTTGAGGAAAGGATTTGTGCAGGTCAGTCGGTCGTTCCCGGATAATCCCAGACAATCCAGACGGCAGGCAGACCAGCCCAAACACGAGCTAATATGACACCAGACCTGCGCACCTGGAAATACCACATTTAATAACACAAACCATCAGCATAGACTCAAATAGATTCTACCTTAAAATACCAAAAAGGTTGTTTTTATCTCTACATTGTGAAAGCATCAGTGATTTAACGTAATTCTGTTTTAAATGAGAAATTTTTCATGACATGTACACTATCAGTCAAAAGTTTTTGTACTGTAAGATTTTTAATGTCTTGCTCACCAAGCCTGCATTTGTTTGATCCAAAGTACAGCAAAAACAGTAAAATTCTGAATTTTTTTTACTATTTAAAATAATTGTTTACTATTTGAATATATTTTAAAATTTAATTTATTCCTGTGATTTCAAAGCTTTCAGTCTTCAGTGTCACATGATCCTTCAGAAATTCTAATATTCTGATTTGCTGCTGCTTATTTAATAATAATTAAATAATATTTAATTATTATTATTAATAATTATAATAATAATAATTATTATTATTATTATTATTATTATTATTATGTTGAAAACAGCTGACCTTTTATTTTATTTTATTTTATTTTTTTTATTTTTTTTTATTCCAGAATCAAGAATTATTAAATTGTGTTTTGCACAAAAGAAGACCTTTTTTTTTTTTTTTAATTTAATTTTATTTATTATTTTATTAAGTATTTTACATTATATATTCCTGTGATTTCAAAGCTGAATTTTTAGCATCATTACTTAGCAAACATTTATTATTATTATGTTGAAAACAGTTGAGTAGAACTTTTTGAGGCTTCTTTGATGAACAGAATGTTCAGAAGAACATTATTTATCTGAAACAGAAATGTTTTGTAACATTATGAATGTCTTTATCATCACTTTTGATCAATGTAAAGTATCCTTGCTAAATAAAAGTCTTAATTTCAATAAATTAATTATACTGACTCCAAGCTTTCGAATGGTATAGTGTATAATGTTACAAAAGCTTTTTATTTCAGATAAATGATGACCTTTGGATCTTTCTATTCATCAAACAATCCTGAAAATGTACTCAATAGTTTTAAATATCAATAATGATAATGAAAAATGTTTCTTGAACAGCAAATCAGCATATTAGAATGATTTCTGAAGGATCATGTGACACTGATGACTGGAGTAATGATGCTGAAAATTCAGCTTTGATCACAGGAATAAATTACTTGTTAAAATATATTCACATAGAAAATGGTTATTTTAAATAGTAAAAATATTTTAAAATTGTACCGTTTTTGCTGTACTTTAGATCAAATAAATGCAGGCTTGGTGAGCAGAAGAGACTTACAAAACATTAAAAATCTTACTGTTAAAAAACTTTGACTGGTAGTGTACTGTGTGTTCATCTTAAACTGGACTTGGAGGAGATCTTAGGAGAAATGTAATAATTAGGATTTGAAGACAAAGGAAGATTAGATTGTGTCTTCATGACCTGTGACAGCTGTTCAGACACGTGAGACAATGGTATTCATTCTTGTGAAATGTCCTAATCTTTCTAATCCATACAAGGAGGAGGAGTGTGGACAGATTTACAAGAAAGACCTAAATCTGGAGAGATGCAGTCTATACTGTAACTATAACTCTGTTTGGTTTGGAAATCTTGCCAGTTAACCTAGAATATTTTAGACTAATGCTAATATGGACAGGTTGCTGTCATTATTGTAACTGGTAATATTAATACAATTCTTTGTTGTATATTAAGTACGTTCTAGTTTACTTTTGTATGAAACACCATTTTGCTTTTGTTTTGGGTTGTGTCTTCATTCCCAAAGTGCAGTCTTGGTCCTATAGTGAAACCAGCTTCTGTTCTGTCATCCTATCAATTTCAGTCCTGCGCAGATAAATTGGATTGGTATACGTTCTGGTGCGCAGCCATGCACTCGCTTTGTTAATCTGAGCCCGGTTTGAGTCTGGGCAGCCTACATTTATGGTCTGGTGTGGTTGACATACATGCTTAAGCAGTGCCGTTCTAATCTGATGTTTGTCCGCTGACATAATTTCCCCCCGTTCTGTGTGGGCCAGCATGAGTCGGCGTCTTTAATCTCACTGTCCCTGCGTTGGTGAGGCTTAATTTTGCTCTAATGCAGAATTTCATCTGCATTGTCTTTCAGATAGACCATTTCATCCATCTGTAAGTGAAATTCAGTTCACGTGGGACTTAATGCGTCTACGAGGGAAGAGGTTTTCATCCAGTATGGCGTGTTTTTGTTGCTGACAGGGGTCCTGTACAGATAAAGAGGTTTGACTCGATGAAATGCTCTGACATGAGAGAAATTCAAGCCGTCTCTTCGTATGTGCAGATTCTTGCTTCCTACAACAGGCCAAATCTCACAAACCTTATTAAAGTTGTATTTTACACCTAAAAAACACAAATAGTAATTTGCACAAATAAAGCCTATTTTTTGGGAGTATTAAGTAATTTGTTTGATGGTTTATTTTACTCTAAAATGGAGAAGTAGAAATAATATTTTGCACAGAAATGATCTGTTTATTTTATTTTATTTTATTCCAAAATCAAGAATCAAAATTGTATTTTGCCCAAAAAGAAGCCTATTTTTTAGGATTATTTTTTTATTTTATTTTATTTTATTTTATTTTATTTGTATTTTACTATTTTATTTTATTTTATTTTAATTATCAAAAAATCAGGAATTATGAAATTTTATTTTGCACAAAAGATGCCTACTTTTAGGACTGTTTTGTTGTTGTTGTTGTTTGGTTGGTTGGTTGTTTTATTTTATTGTTTTATTTTATTACATAATCAAGATCATACAAATCATTTTTGTATTTTAACAAAAAAAAAACAAAATTGTATTTTATTTATTTATTTATTTTATTTTATTCCAAAATCAATAATTATGAAATTGAATTTTACACCAAAAAGCCTATTTTTAGGACTATTTATTTATTTATTAAAGTTTTTATTTATTATTAAAAATAATATATGTAATATGTTGTACTGCCTTTTTATACAGGTTAAATTTAATTATTTAAAAAAAATATTCTATTACTGTTGTACTATTACAGTTCTATATATTTATATATAATATGTAATAAAACCATTTAAAAAAAGTCAATAATTAGTCAATATTTTAGTCAATATATTTCAAGTCTTTGCAAAAAAAAATAATAATGTAACTAGACTAATTCAAACTATTTAACAACCAGTATAGATCATTTCAAAATGGCCAAATATCAGCTGAACTTATGAATTTAAGTGTTTAATTGTCAAGAAAATGCCATCACATTGCAAAAACGACCTAATTTTCTACATGCGGAATACAATTTCTTATTTCTTTCTTTGATTTAGAAGTGAAATATGACCCGGACAAGTCTGTGACAAGTCTTGTGAGACTCACAGATGTTTGTCATATCTGTGTGATGAGACGTTCTCTGTGTTCCTGTCCTTAAAAAAACAAGGTTTCAGTTTCTAAACGCTGAGCATCAGGACGTATAAAAATAGCACAAAGCAGGACTGTCACTGGCTTTCAGGATGACAGGTTTTCTTTCTGTCGAAAAGCACTCCCGCTTCAGAGAGGTTGCCATGTTGGGACCCTATTTCTGTCTAGCAGAGAGTGTACTTTACCTCGAAGGGGTACACTGTGAAAGTGCCTGCAAGGATCATTAACTATTCATGGAAGTACATCCCTGCTAATGGGACCTACAACTATTTTAATTATTGATGTTGTAATTGACAGCGCGGTCCTGCCTCCCCTCACGGGAGCGGCTGAATTTACGTGTATGACATTGTTCGTCGTCCCCATCCTATGACCCTTCCCGTCTCATCTTCCATCTGTCTCAGAGATCAGCGTGATTTTGCATCTGTCGTTCGTAATATGTTGTGCCAACCGGGCTGTTTTTTCTCCTCTGCGTCTTCCTCCGTCAGCCGGTCGTTGATGTTGACGGACAGCTGTCGGGTGGGCTTACGCTGATGATGTAAAGATGAGCATGTGGAGCGTCGGACGCTGCTGGTGGGAAGCTGCATTAATTGGTGATAAATGAAAGCTTATCGGCGGTAAAAATGCGAGTGGAAACCCTCGGGGAGGTTATCTCACACCAGCGCAGATTAAACGCTCATTAGGGCGGTAAATTGCGGCCGGATCTGTCACTTAGCGTCACGTCAAAGCGTCGCGATCATTAGTTATCTCGCAGGGAGGTGGGTGGACAGGGGGGTCGTCCTCTTAATTAGATAAAGTGATAAATAAAATGTAAAATGACATTCCCCACTGTTCACACATCATCTGTTTCATAGACTTGCCTTTGTGATTTTCATGAGTGCTTTTTCTCAAGCATCACTATTACAATTCCTCATAGAGTTCAAATCTTTAACCTGAAGGATTTGACTTTATATGACACAAACATAAAATATCACAAATTCAGATTCAGTAGTGTCATTATTCAGCTCAATTCAGTTCATATATATGTGTGTGTGTATACAGATGAACTGAATTGAGCTGAATATATATATATATATATATATATATGTGTGTGTGTGTGTGTGTGTGTGTATATGTAGTGCTTGAACTTGAACAAAACTAATCTTCTGTTAGTTGCCAAGGCAAGTTTTTTTATTTTAGCTTAATATCAATTTTGTTTTAGAAATGTTACATTTCTGTTTAGCTTTGTTTTTATTTGAGTTTCAATTTTAGTCATTTTAGTATTTCAACTTATTTCACTTACTGCCAAAGCAATATTTCCACATTTTGGAAGTTTTTTTTTTTTTTTTTTTTTTCTTTAAGTATAGTTTGTCATTAAAATAGATTTATTTTATTTTATTTTATTTTATTTTGGTTTTTTTTTGTTTTATTCCAAAATCAATAATTGTAAAATTGTATTATGCACGAAAATGCTTTTTATTTTTTATTTTATTTTATTTATTCCAAAATTAAGAATTACTAATTTGTATTTTGTACAAAAAGAAGCTTATTTTATTTTATTTTATTCCAAAATCAAGAATTACTAGTTGTATTTTGCACGAAAGAAGCTTATTTTATTTTAGTTTAGTTTATTCCAAAATAAAGAATTATTCATTTGTATTTGGCACAAAAAGAAGCTTATTTTATTTTATTTTATTTTATTTTATTTTATTTTATTTTATTTTATTTTATTTTATTTTATTTTATTTTATTTATTTTATTATGAAAATAATTTTTAATAGCTTTAGTTTTAGCAAACAATAACAACATTTTTTTAACTGTAAATAAACTCTAATATAATATTTTATTTTATGTTTTAAGTTACTGAAAATTATTTTAAATAGTTTTAGTTTTTGTGGAGGAAATTATATTTTTATATTAGTTTATTTCCTTTACAAAAGAGTTTTTATGATCTGAGAGATAACAGGAAATCAGGAAATCTATTTTGATATTGATGTGGAAGACAAGTGTGAGACGGAAATGTTATTTTGGCTTCTTAGACGTCCTACCTTCTTAGAGAATAATTTGCATTTAATATTTACAATCGTATCTAGGCGACATAGTTGCATAGCTACCTTAAAATGGACACATATGTTGAATATGCATTATGACTGGGTGATATAGAAGCATCTGGATTTGATTAGGGTATAAATACTGAGTCAACATATTTCTTTGTCACACTCTGCATGCAAATCTGTATGACTGTTGACCTTTTCTTGCAAGAAAATAAATTTCAAAAGACTTTGTCTCAAGCCTCAATTGAAGTAAAATTGCCACAACAATCTTAGTTGACAATAACAGCTCTGCCAACCCATTTCATGATGTCTTTTGTGGTTTTTGGACCTTGGCATTCTTTAAAACATCTCGTCTTGTGTTTCATGGGTGAAAAAGTCACACGGGTTTGGAACAACATGTTTGATTTAATGATGACAGAACTTCCTCTTTTGGGTGAATTATTCTTTTAAAGCGAACCTAATATGACTGAAGTCTGATCTTCTAACCACACTGTTAAGATGACAGATCTGGTGGTAAAAGCTATGATATTTGTTCGTCTTCACTGACCCTGCAGTTGTGGCTGAACATCAATTTTTTTCCCTATTATTTTAAAGGATAATTTCAGATTACAGCAACATTATTATTTAAGTCATTGCATATCTATGCCAACAGTTCTCTGAGCAGGTTTTTTTTTTATTTTTGGATTTTTGGCCTAGATGAACTCACAGATAGTGCCCCGATGCATTGTGGGTACTCATTTGCTCTGCTGGTGTGCTCACGGGTCTAATCGAGGGCCGTCGTGGCCAGGAGCTTGCATGCAGACGTACCAGAACGTCCTGTGCTGCAGTGACAGCTGCGTTTACCCAGAATGCCCGCAGCTCACCTTTGCACCTTTGTGTTGCGGAGTGACCTGCCCGTCGGCTTGCAGCTTAATGAGAGCAGATGAGCGAGTTCTTTCAGGAGCACGTATGGCATATTGAGGGTGAATCAGGCCGAACGGAGCCCGGTTTGGATGGAGACGCCGGCGGTGCTGCATGACTCACCTGTGAGAGCTAAATTAGGCTATTTTTTTACAATCTTGTCTGGTTCAATCTTGAAAAACTTAAAGAAGTGAAGTTGAAATTAAATTATTTGGATGAGCAGGGTTATTGTTTACTTGACCAAAACTAAAACCTTAAAAAGAAACGCTTTTGTTTTTTGAACTAAAATAAACTTTAACTGAAGTGAAATAAACTATAAAATCTTAAGCATGTTTTATTTCAGTTAGTTGCCAGGGCAGCATTTCTGTGATTTAGTGAAATAACAAAAACTAAAATTGAAATAAAAGTGAATAGAATCTATACAAATGTAACTCTTCTGCTCACAAAGTCTGCATTTATTTGATCCAACATACAGCAAAATTTACAGTAAAATTTAAAAATATTTTTACTATTTAAAAAAACTTTTCTATTTGAATATATTTTCAAATGTAATTTATTCCTGTGATTAAAGCTACATTTTCAGCATCATTACTTTAGTCTTCAGTGTCACATGGTCCTTCAGAAACCATTCTAATATGCTGATTTCCTGTTCAAGAAACTTTTTATTATTTAAAACTTTTTTTAAAATAATAAAAATAATTTATTTATTTATTGGGAAATTATAGAAATTAATACTTTTATTTAGCAAGGATGCTTTAAATTGATCAAAAGTAATGATAAAGACATTTATAATGTTACTAAAGATTTCTATTTCAGAAAAAATTGTACTCAGCTGTTTTCGACATAATGATAATAATAAATGCTTTTAAGCGGTAAATCAGAATATTAGAATGATTTCTGGAGGATCATGTGACCGGAGTAATGATGCTGAAAATTCAGCTTTGAAATCACAGGAATAAATTACATTTTCAAATATATTCAAATAGAAAACAGTTATTTTAAATAGTAAAATTATTTCAAAATTTTACTGGTTTGCTGTACTTGCTTTGATTCAAATAAATGCAGGCTTGGTGAGCAGGAGAGACTTCATTAAAAGAAGACTGATAGTGTAATTTAATACATTTAAAACTAAACTTAAAATGTAAACAGAATAAAAATAAAAATAATTCAAAACTAATAATGGTACTTGATATGAAGATAGCACAGTTGATGTTGAAGTAATGGAAAATCATATATTGCGATGACGTATTGGTCATATAATTTTTTGCATGTTTCTATGATATTCTGGTCTCTAGATATGATTCATAGAAACATGAACAAATGAATTGTTTCTTTTAAAGAATCTTTCAGGAAGATTCAAATCGCCAGTTTGAATCAGTCTGGTGAATCATAACTGAATCAGTCACAGCTATAACTGAATCACCTGTTGAACTTCAAATTATTGTTAGTTTTAGTGACGTTTTGCGTAATGAAGGTTTGTGAACAAAAATCAGTATCATTGCACTGCTTGCTCATATAAGATTTAATTAAAAATGCACATTTGCAGTTTTTTTTTTTTTTTAAATGTATGTATTTTTGTATTAATTTTTTATTTTATTTGCAATTTGTTTTTTTTTGTTTTTTTGCTTTATTTATTTATGTGTTTATTTATTTGGTAATAAAAAAAACATATAATAATAGTAATAATTAAAATCCCCTCCTCCAGTCACCCTGGCCTGGTTCTGCAGCATGTAGATAATGACACTGATTGTTAAATGGAGATCTGTCCCGCTCATCCATGCAGAAAATCTGGATTAGTCCTTTAGTCCACGGATTTTGAATTACAGTGTACAGTATCTGTTATTTCCATGCCAATTTTACTGGCAAAATCCATTCATGTGCTGAAAATCACTGCCGCAGGATCTGTGCTATTTCTGAACAATAGATCTGAAAAGGTTTGCTTTTACCAGTTTGTAGACCTTGACTAGCAATTACCATATAGACTACAGGTTAAAAGACAACTGTGAGTTGCATATTGTTTTGTATACATCTAAGAAAAGCTGCTTTTGTATCAGAGAGGCAGTGAAAGTGTAGATTGTGTTTTAGCGAGGTGTGTATATATTGCGTTTGATATGGTGAGTGTTTGTGCATCTGCTGGCATCATTATCTTTCTGGCCCATTTTCACCAGATGAATATTCATGATGTTCTCTCCCTCCTCATCTGAATACAGTTCATTTGTGCAGTGTGAATCAGCTGCACAGCATTATAATATATACAAGTTTAATGTAAAATGTTTTGCATGCTTGACAAGGCCTTTTTTAGTAGCTCCTGTGTCTTTTTGCTTTAAATTTCAGTTTATCATTGATGGGCAGAGCGCAACACAATGTAGAGGCTTTTAGACTGAGATGTTTTGTTGAACGTGGCAGATTTGCGTACAAAAGCTTTGATAGATGATGCAGCAGTGCTTTATTGGGTGGTGAATTTGCAAAGGGGCAATGATGATGACAAGAATTTTTGTAATAATCCTTTATATTTACTGTAAACAATTTATTTTAAAACTATAATGATAATTAAAATATATATATATATATATATATATATATATATATATATATATGTGTGTGTGTGTGTGTGTGTGTGTAAATATGTGTTTTGTCTGTTTACATTACTGGACATAAAAGAGTACTAAACAGAAAAAAAATACAAAAAAAACAATAATACAATAATTTTGAGGGAATCCACTGCATGGGTCTATGTGAAATTTTAAACTATGTAATTATTAAATTAATTATTTTTTAATTATTGATTTTTTGTAATTATTAAATGAATTATGAATTACTTAGCTGATATTTATTTATTTATTTGTTTGTTTGTTTGTTTTTAAATACATACCTGGGGTGTTTCATAAAACAAGTTTACCAAATAAGCCAGGCTTATTTCAGTTAGTCTGACTTATTGTCACTTGATTTGTCTCAAAATAAGCCCTTGGTAACCCCTGGTGTGTATTTATATATACATAATTAATATACCATACACATAGATGTATTATATAAACACAAACTTTTATTTTGCATGCGATTAATCATTTGACAGCCCTATAATGTAGTAATTATTGTTATTAAGAGTAAAAAAAATTATAAACATATATGTTTTAAAAAAAAAAAAAAAAAGCAGTGCAAAACAGTCATTTTGACGAGAGTCTGGATGTATGTAAACATTCAAATTATTATGTAATTATTCAATTAATTATGTATTTAGGGCCCTATAAAATACGTTTTAATTTCTCCCAAATTCCGTTTTAATTATCAAATTCTGTGTTTTAGCATGTCTAATTATTTGAATGCATAGGTTTCATGAATGAACAGGTTTTTTTACCCTCAGAAATTCTGTGTTGTGTATTTAAAATGTTCTGGTTATCAAATGAAGGGATAAAACATTAATTTCATTTATCTTTTAATTATTGAAAATTAAGCAAACTTTTTTTTGGTAAACAAAGGGGAATTTACTATTAAAATTAAAACATGGAAGAAAAGTTGTGTGATTATACTCTAAAAAATAATGTCTGTTTCAGTTTAGTAGTAGTAGTAATAGTAGTAATGTATATCTGGCACAATGTCTTCAAGTTAAACCAGACTTTTATTTTGACGGGTTGCTGTGTCTTCCATTTACATTTCTCTGTGTATATGATATAACGTTAGTTTTTCTAAAACGTAACGGTCAAATGCTCATGAAGTGACTCTCAGCAGATATTGTTCATGTATTTATGTCCTCATTTAGTGAGACAACAGACGCTGAAATTACCGCAAGTGTCACGCGCGCTTCAGTGTGTGTGACCCTGGACCACAAAAACAGTCATAAGGGTAAATTTTTCGAAATTGAGATTTATACATCATCTGAAAGCTGAATAATTAAGCGTCCATTGATGTGTAGTTTGTCAGGATAGGACAATATTTGGCTGAGATACAACTAGTTGAATATCTGGAATCTGAGGGTGCAAAAAAATCTAAATACTGAGAAAATCACCTTTAATGTTGTCCAAATGAAATTCTTAATAATGCATATTACTAATCAAAAATTAAATCATCAAATCAGCCCTGCTGACCAATCTCTAGTCATGTGCGTTTTTATACACTCTTGACATATGCTTTGATTGTTGCTATTTCTGTAGGTGTTCTGACGCATTTATGTTGGTAATTAGGATTAAATGACTTCCAAACATAAAGTCTGACCTGGAAGCGCACGGAATAATACAGTATATAGTAGGACTCATCTGTGCGGTTTGTTTTTGTTACTCCAAGATCCTTTAATCTGGTCTCAGTTTTCAACACCCTGCTGAGAATAATTGGTTTGTTTTGAGTTTAGTCACACGTCTGTTGTCTGGTAGGACTCTGTGGACGTGCAGAGGTCTAACGGGTCTCCGATCCTCCAATTTGCCCTTATGAGTGCGAGTGCAAAACACCCTCCATCTAATCCGGCCTCCCGCTGTGCTCCGTCCTCGTTTGTTTGTAACCAATTACAGCCTGAGAGAGAGAGAAAACAAACATACATCAGCTTGGGCGAGTCCTGTGTGCACATGCTAAAATTACCCATGAGGCCCTGAAATGAAAAGCAGCTGATGTCTGCAGGATGCCAGATCCCTTCTTCTTCTGCATCTGCAGTGCAACACAGTCATGATCGACTATGAAGATGTCATGGACATTAGATCATTGTCCGTGATTCAGTTTTCTACTCCACTTCCTCACCTTCTCTAAGACTAGCTGAAGGCTATTATGATGATGCTTTCTGAATATATATATATATATATATATATAGTGCATGTTCTGCACCAGAGATCATTTATGATGTATCTCTTCCATATAGGATACAAATAGTGAAGATCATACTGGTCTGACATGACATAAGTGTGAATGAGAATTGTTTATTTGATGCACAACAATAGAAATGTCTGTTAGTTTTATCCTGCCTCAGCATTTGCTTTAGAATGTGAAGCTGAAACATTGTATCAGACGTGACGTGGTTTTCTGTTTTTAACAGCGTTCTTACACTTCAGGCTCTCACCTCCATTCACTGCTCCTCTCTGTGACTGTGATCAGGAGGTGTTCATTTCAGCGAGTGACAGGTGCTGCACATCATCTGCTCCCAAAGAAAAGCTTCTTGTTCCTCTATTAAGGGGACGGTAATGGAGACTTCAGCTTTCTGTCCACATTCATCATTTATAGAACTCAAGTGTTCCAACAGTATGAGCAGTTTCTGCACTTTTTAGCTGAACTTTTAAGTCAAGTCTAGTTAAAGGTCTATATAATTATATAATTAAAATATAGCAATAAATATTATATTAATCAGGGGTGCACATAAGTGGTACGCAGGTGCGCATGTGTGACCAAAATAAACAATTTGCGGTGTAAATAAGTTCAGACTGCATTTGCGAACCGACATTGCAAATGATTGACAGCTGTTAATGCACAATTACCATTTCAGACTGGCAAACTGTAATACTGTATAATATTTCTATTCGAACTGAAAGCATAAATCTTGGCTCAAACCAAAATGCAAAATGGTGACATTTCATTAACTGATGCTCTTCAAAACCTGTCAGCACATATTCTTGCTAGCAGCCCGCTAAAATAAAAGCTGATTTTACGTTTGAAAATGATGAAAATTCATTAAACAAGTGAATATTAGCATTTTTAGCACAAGTTTTCTATAAAATAATTGCATTTGTATTTAATACTCCCTTTTTATATTAAAATATAATTATTATCACACTTTATTATTTTGTTTATTATTTTATTTTAAATAGTGCAACAGTATTATTAGCACTGTTATTATTATTATTATTATTATTATTATATGGAAGCCCTTTGCCGCTATGTTTGACTTTTTTCGTTTTTTGACTTTTTATCTCATAATTTAGACTTTATAAAGTCATAATTTAGACTTTTTATCTCATAATTATGACTTAAGTCATAATTTAGACTTTTTATCTGTTAATTTAGTTTTTTTATCTCGTAATTATGACTTACGTATGTCATAATTTTGACTTAAGGCATGATTTTTTTTTTCTTACGTGGCAGAAAATTATTATTATTATTATTATTATTATTAATTATACTTTGTAGTTATATTTAGTGAGTCACACTCTGTATTTTGATGAAAAACAGGATCCTAAAGCTTCTCTTTTGACAACAGAATCATAAAAGTTACTAATAAACATCATAAACATTTTGAGAAAATGGTTGGTGCATTTTTTTTTTCAAAAGCACATTGTAAGAAACTCAGAAATTTCTAGTAAATTAGATTTTTTTCAGAATAAGTTTGACAATCAGAGAGGTAATAATTGACTTAAACATGACAGTTTGAAGTACAGTAAAAAGACTGAAACAATATTTTTTTGAAAAACATATCAGTAATCTGTTTTGTTTATCACTAAAAAGTGGTTTTAGTGTGTTTGCGTTTCACAATTTGTATTTCACAAATATCAAATGACACTAAATAAAGCATGACTTTTTTGAAGTAAAAAAATCGGTATTTTATTGGCAAACTCACAGCAGTAGCTTTGAGTTAAAAAAAATGTGCATTTGTACAGTAAAGAACAACTAGAAATTTAATCTGTTTAATGTCAAGTATTGATGATGATTATAGTTAGCAATCTGAATAATGACAATTTAATGGCTCAGAAATTTGATTGTAACTACATCGCCCCCTTCAGGTTAGTCTTACCAGAACACTTGCACTGCATTGACTAAGCATACACATTGATGTATTGTCTGTTAGTATAAGACAATATTTAGCTGAGGTACAACTATTTGAAAATCTGGTATCTGAGGGTGCAAAAAAAAAATCGCCTTTGAAGTTGTCCAAAAGAAGTTCTTTGCAATGCATGTTACTAATCCAAAAGTCCTGTGACCTAGTCATTTCAGGCTGGCATCTGTCAGCCTCCACAGGCACTTAGTTATCAGGTTATATATTTAGCTCGGCTGTTAACTGTTAATTGGCGATACAGTAAATAGAGCAGTTTATCCAGCCAACACACAGTGGTGTGTAAGAGCTAAAGGCCGTGCACCTGCCCCACTCCTGACATGCACGCCATCCATAGTCGTCCTAAGTCTGTTCATATGTACAGGGCCTTAAACAAACCCTGGAGCGGGAGTGATTGGTGGGGCTGCTGGTTCACAGAGCGTCGGCCTGCTGAGCTTCAGACGTTTCACACACAACGCTGATGGCAATGCTGATACGGCTTTTGCTCCGTCCCTTGAGGTGAAACGACCTTGTGCCCTGCGACGTGAAATTGCAACCCTGCCAGAAGAAAGAGGTCGTGACGGGAGCTACGGGGCTTAGGGGAATGGAGAAGTCACGGGATATGTTTTAGAAAAGCATTTTTTGTTGTTTTAGCAAATAGAAAAGGCTCTTTGTGAAAATATATGATATTTTATACTTGGACAGAAAGCTGTGAAATTTTAAAGCAGAAAGACTGAAATAGCATTTTCTTGTAAAATGTACACTGATTATCCTTGTTTACTTCAAATAATGTATATTTCAGAAATAATTGCAAATAAATTAAATAAATTGAACATGATATTTTGAATATTTTGAAGAAACACTGAAATAGTATTTTCTTGTAAAACATAGTGTACTGTAATCTTTGATTACAACTTAAGTTACAACAGTATGGTTTCAATTGTTTTCATTTGAAGCAAATTTTACTCAGAAATTGCTATGATATTTGACCAATAAATGCAAAAAAAAAAAAACCCACAAGTCACGTGTTGAATTGAACATGAAATTTTGACAGAGAAATGCTAAAACAGTGTGTTTTTAAAACATAGTACAATAATCTTCGATTACAGTATGGTTTTTTACAGTATGGTTGCAATTAATTTCATTTGAAGCAATTTTTACTTAAAAATTGCTATGAAATTTGACAAATACATGCAAAAAACGACATGGAACGTTGAATTAAACATGAAATTTAAAATTATAAAGACTAAAATAATATTTTGTTTTAAAACATACTACAATAATCTCCGATTATAACTTAAAAAATATTTTTTATAGTATGGTGGCAATTAATTTAATTTCAAGTAATTTTTACTGAAAAATTTCTGTGAAATTTGACAAATAAATGCAAAAAATGACAAGTAACACGTTGAATTAAACATGAAATTTTGACAAAAAAAAAAAACACTGAAATAGTATTTTCCTGTAAAATTACAACTTCGATTACAACTTCAAAAAATAGTTTTTTTACAGTATGGTTGCAATTAATTTCATTTGAAGCAATTTTTACTCACAAATTGCTATGAAATTTGACAAATAAATGCAAAAACATGATTTAAACATGAAGTTTTGAAGACAAAAATAGTATTTTTTTTGTAAAATGTACACTAAAAATCTGTTTCAATTACAACTTCTAAAAAAATATATTTTTTACAGTGTCTGTACATTCACTTTGAAACTGTTTTCGAAAAGCCAAGTAACACATGAATAACATGAAAATTTCAAGTAGAAGGAGTGAAATTTTGTAAATAAAATGTACTTTTATTTACAACTTTGAAAAATAATTTTTAGTGTGTCTGCATTTGACATTTTTAAACAACTGCTAGTACATTTCACAAACAGTTTTAAAGAAATGGTACGTAACACTTTAAAGTGTAAATTTTTAAGTAATATTTTCTAGCAAAACGTATTACAATGATTTTTTTTTAACATTTTTTGCAGTGTGATTACATTTGACTTCACTTTCAAATGTAACTAAATAACTCGGTCTCTCTATCAGTGAACTCATGCAGAAGGACTTCAGCTTTATTTTATAAGGTCTGTGATTTACGTGAACTCTGCTGTCCGCCACAGAGGCTTAAACACACTAACATGATTTACAGTCATTTATTTCCCAGGTGGCTCTTTGTCATTTCTGCTGTGGGCGGCTCAGATGTTCAGATATAAAGCAGATTGGACGTTTGTAAAGAAACTTTATCTCCACGTGTCCTTAAATGAATGTCTGGTGGTCATTTCTGTTCTGCAGTACCTTTTAAAGTCTCTTCAGCTCGAACATAATTTTATTGCTTTGTTAAAGATCTTTAGAAATGTCGATATTGTGAGACTGATTTGTGTAATTTGATCAAAGAGGACTGAACGGTTTATTGACACAAGCGCAGCATAAAACATCCTAGAACTAACTCGAGTCACATTTATTCATGTAGCGCTTTATACAGTACAAATTGATTCAAAGCAGCTTCACAGTAATAAACAGGAAAACAACATATATAGTGTCATTATTCAGCTCCATTCAGTATTGATTCTATTCAGCTTAATAACTGTCAGTGTTGCAAAGTTCATGAATTATGAAGTCAATTCAGCTATAAAGCAGCTCTACAAAAGAGAGTAGTGTCAGGTTTTGTTCTCACCCAATAGTGTCAGTGCAGTCAATCCAAAATATTACTGAATATTATTTGTCTTTAAACCGCAGCTAGGCAGTCAAATCTATTGATAATACTCAGTGATGATTGTGCTGCCGTTTTCCCTCTAAAATGATGTCAGGATGATGTCATTCTGGAACATTTCAGTTACAAATTCTTTAAAATTCCAAATATTCAAATTCCAGTATAATGGAGACATAAAGATGTACTGCGTAGCAGGAGACCTCTGCAACTTCACTGACTCAAAGATCATAGAGTTTTAGTAATTATACATAGTATATTTTGTCATATTCAGCTTTCCTGCATTTGGGTTTACATGAAAAGATGCAAGATCACCTATTTTAAGTGAACTCTGGCGTGTGTTTGAGAGTGTGCGTTATGTTCGTATTTGAAATCCATCATGTGAAAGCAGTCGACTGCATCGCTGCAGCCTCTGATGAACACGGCGAGGAAAACGCAAGCTCAAATGCGTTGAGGTGGCAGCGTGTCTGGCCCGTTGACATTTAACTGCTCAGTGCATCATGTGGACGCATCCTTCCGGAAACATTGATTTGGCATAAAGATCAGCCAAGAAAAGATGAGAGATTTTCAAAAACTGCTACTTAAAACTCTTCACGTTTAGTTTTTCATGACCATTCTCTGTGTTCTTTTACAATTATACAGGCTTGTGTAAGCTTAAACAATTGCAATTTTATGTATATATGAATATGTAAATGACCTCTGTTTTGATTGGCTAACCTCGGCATACCAGCATTCGATGATTAAGACTTATAATGTTAGAAAAAAATTCTATTTCAGATAAATGATCTTTTTCTAAACTTTCTATTCATCAGAGAAATCTGGAAAAAATGCTACTCAGCTGTTTTCAACATAATAATCAGAGTATTAGAATGATTTCTGAAGGATATTGTGACACTGAACACTGGAGTAATGATGCTGAAAATTCAGCTTTGAGCACAGGAATAAATTAGATTTGAAAATATATTCAAATAGAAAATAGTTATTTTAAATAGTAAAAATATTTTAAAATTTTATTGTTTTGCTGTACTTTGAATCAAATAAATGCAGGCTTGGTGAACAGGAGAGACTTTTTTTTTTTTTTTAAAGCATTGAAAATCTTACTGTTCAAAAACATGTGACTGATGTGTACTTGCACTAAAAAGCAATCAAAAGAGTCAAAAAGGACAGTTTATTCAAAATATAGTGTAAATAAAAAAATATATCATCATAAAAAGTGAGCATATCTCTTTACAATCACTTTAGTTGTGGTTACCTGGACTTTCAGTGGCGAAACAAACTTTCAGGTTTCATTAACAATATCTTAAATTGTGTTTCAAACATGAACCAAAGTCTCCCACTTTTGAAACATCATGAGGGTGAGACAAATGACGACAGAAATTATATTTTTAGATGAACTGTCCCTTTAACTTGTGGCAGTTTGGTTAATGTGACATCTACGTAAATATTATTGTCATAAAGCCTTATGCTGTTGTGGAATCTGATGAATATTGAATGTGGGAAGTGAACCAGTTGAAGCAGAAGATGTTTGTGTTGTGTACTAGTATAATAAAAATGTGCTGTTGTATTGCCATCATCTCATTTTCAGAGTCTTTCTTCCACACTAACAGAAGTGAGATGGCTGTAGGGAAATATAACCCACATAAAACCCTTACTAGCATCAGAGGAACTGTATATAACCCACCCGCTCGCTCTTAAGCGCTTCTATCACGGCCAAAAAAAAAAAGCACTTAACGGCCGGAGTGTTGACGCAGAAACCCTAAAGAATATTCATGTTAACACTCAAGGTCAAATGGCTCCCATGTGGCCCATTAAAAGCGCTGGAGTTGCCCAGAAGCTCGAGCTGAGCTTTATTATTCACAGGGCAGTTAATTCTTTATGGCATTAGCTCTATATGTTGGCAGCAAATAGATGTATTTCAGGGAAATTAATTACACTAATCACAAATCTGCAGCCAGATTCAGAGCATATCAAGAGAGTCAGCGTCTTTACAGGAGACATAATTATCTGATTCTGCACATGCATAATTACACAGAAGCCTCATTATTTTCTATTACTTTGATGATCTGTGCATAACATAAAAACACAAACATTGTATACAAATCATTATTGTGCAGTCGATTTACAGTTTATCTCCTATAATGTATACTACCAGTCAAGTTTTTGAACAATAAGATTTTTAATGTTTTTTTTAAAGAAGTCTGTTCTGCTCAACAAACCTGCGTTTATTTGATCCAATGTACAGCAAAAACAGTACATTTTTTAAATATTTTTACTATTTAAAATAATTGCTCTCTATTTGAATGTATTTAAAAATTTAATTTATTTCTATGATCAAAGCTACATTTTTATCATTACTTCTCCAGTCTTCAGTGTCACATGATCCTTCAGAAATCATTCTAATATGCTAAATTGCTGTTTAAGAAACTTTTTTTTAGTATTATTATCAATATTTAAAACAGTTAAGTAAATTATTTTTTCAGGACTCTTTGATGAATAGAAAGATCCAAAGATCAGCATTTATCTTAAATAAAAAGCTTTTGTAACATTATACACTATACCATTTAAAAGCTTGGAGTCCGTATTTTTTTGTTTTTGGAAAAGCAATTATAGAAATTTGTTTAGCAGGGATGCTTTGAATTTGAATTGATCAAAAGTGATGAAAAAGACATGTATAATGACATGTAGAATGTTGTTCTTATGAACTTTCTATTCATCAAAGAAACCTAAAAAAATCGGAATATTAGAATGATTTCTGAAGGATCATGTAACTGGAGTAACAATGCTACAAAATTCAGCTTTGATCACAAGAATAAATTACATTTTCAAACATATTTGAAAAGAAAACAGTTATTTTAAATAGTAAAAATATTTCAAAATTTTACTGTTTTTGCTGTACTTTGGATCAAATAAATGCAGGCTTGGTGAGCAGAAGAGACTAAAAAACATTAAAAATCTTACTGTTCAAAAACTTTTGACTGGTAATGTACAGTTCTAAAGCAACCTTATCAACAGCTAATTTAATTTTTAATTCATTATTTATAATAATATATATTTACAGAAAGATATTAATATGTTGTATACAATAATACGTTGTACATAAAATATTTCTATTTTAAATAAATGCTGTTATTTTAAATTTCTATTTATCAAAGAATCCTGAAAAAAAACAAACTCTTGCTGTGTCTACAAAAATGTGAACTGTTTTCAACATTGATAATAATCAGAAATGTTTCTCGAGCAGCAAATCAGCATATTGCAATGATTTCTGAAGGATCATATGACTCTGAAGACTGGAGTAATGATGCTGAATATTTAGCTTTGCATCACAGAAATAAATTACATTTTACAATATAGTCATATAGAAAATGAGTATTTTAAATTGTAATAACATTTCAGAATTTTACTGTTTTTACTGTATTTTTAATCAAATAAATGCAGCCTTGGTGAGCATAAAAGTGATCTCTTTAAAAAAAAAAAAAAGAAATGTAGCAGCCCCAAACTGTATACACACATATATTGTTAAGAAAAATAATACTAAAAAGTAAGAGTAACAGAAGTAAGCATACAGAAACAGTCTTTGACTTCTGTCTCTTCTCTTTAAGTAGGTCCTGATCCGTGTTTCCGGTTGTTTTGCTGTGTTTCTCTGTCCCGCTCCAGCGGTTGCACTCGGATGGTTTGAGGTTCACCCTAAGAATCTTCTTCTGTACACTGACTGTGACATCCTGTCACTATGATGAATGGTCACTGAAAAGCCATCACATCCGATTTGTTTTTCCTCTTACCTTTTTGTTTTCCGAAAAAACCCAGATTTTGTTTTTCGCTGGATTGAGAGCATCCTACTGGAAACAGTGATAATTACACAGCTGTGGCCTCGCTGTACTTTCTGTGATCATGAGGTGACACTCCCTCAGGACGCACAACATGCTCTATTTTCCCTTATGATGTCCGGAATTATTTCCATTGCCATCGTTATTAGATATACTAACTTTAAGGTCTGTTTTATTCAGAAATAAGTCACATTATGGCTTTCAAATGCTCTTTACATACTGTGGAACTTTTCATACATGACAGAGGCATTAAATTTAGCATGCATGGGGAAAAAATGTTCACTTTCTGTGCACGTGTTTGTGAATGTCACTGTTCTAGATGTCCTGAAAGATGATTGTAGTGTTTTGTTCTTTCTCACTCATTGTGTGGTGTGAAAGCGAGCATCTGTTTCAGTAGCTGTCGTGTTTTTCCTGTCAGTTTCTCTGTCTCTGGTATTCAGGTTTGGCATTCTGCCGTTCAGTACACACAACTTGAGATGCAAAAAAATGAAGCACATCTGCTTTGAAGCGTCTTCATCAGACTGTGAGTGATGATGCTTTTTATGGCGTGTTGCATTTGTTGATTAAAAAAAAATCAGTTTTGTATCCTCAGTCGACACACAGGTGTGCAATAATATGACACTATGCCTCATTCATAAAACATTAGCATAATTTTGTGTTTATAAAATACATTTTAAACAATTTCCTTTTTCTTCTAAATAATAATAATAATAATAATAATAATAATAATAGTAATAACAACATTTAATAAATAATGTGCTTAAATGTTAATATTATTTTCTTGTAGAATATATAATGTACATATGTATATGTATATGTATGATTGTTACCTTATTATAGATATTGTGTATTTTTTTTAGGCTTTTATAATTAACATTTATATTTTTCATCTTTTAAATATTTATGCTAAAAAATCATTTCATTGTACTCTTTAACCATACACTGAAATAAATCAATCAATAAATAAAACACTTTTTAAGATTGTATACAAAACAAAGATCACTGGAGTGTATTTGACAAGAAATTACTACTTCAGTCTAAACCATTTACACCATTTTTACACCATTATTTTTCAGTTTTGCTGACCTCTGAACGATGCATCATATGTCAAATTATTATTGTTATTATTATTATTATTATTATTATTATTATATTTGTATATTTGTATAAGTAATTTTATATTTTTATTGTCATTACTTTGATATTTCTTATTTTTTAATGATTGTATTTTTTAAATATATACCATAAATAATATATATTATGTTTATATTTTTATAAATATTTTCAACAATAAGTATTATTATTATTATTATTATTATTATTATTATTATATCATGGTTTTTTTGTTTTTTTCTTATAATTATAATAATAATAATAATAATAATAATAATAATTTAATACATTTTTTATATTTAATATTATTTTTAATCATTGTATTTTTAAATACATTAGCCATACATTTAATATAAAATATATCATATAAAATATATATTTATTTTAAAACCATTTATTATTATTATTATTATTATTATTATTATTATTATTTTTATTACACTAATACTAACACTAATACTAATAATACTATTATATATTTGCATTCATTAATTTTTGTAAATATTTTCGACAGTAATGAGTTATTATTATTATTATTATTATTTTACTGTATAAGAATTATTATTATTATTATTTATTTTACTGTATTATATCATATGTATTTTTGTGAGAACAGTGTTCTTCTTCTTAGAAATAGTAGTAATACATAATTTTTAATATTCAGTATTATATTTAATTTATTATCAATTTCTGAGTGAAAATTATTTTTACAACATTATTTTTTAGTATTGTTGACCTCTGAACGAGGTGCTTGCGTCATATGTCAAATCATGCTTGCGTCAAATATTGCATGTACTCTGACTAAGGTCTATTTTATGGCTACATTGATACTTTATAGCCTTTTCTGTACTTTCAGCGTCTCATTTATAAAGGCTAGTACTTGAATTAGAAGCTTTTTGGGGCTTTTTTGCTTTCCTTCCTTCTCTGTTTGTGGTTCGAGGCAGAAATGTTGGTGTTTAGCTTGATGGTGCTTTTGTTTGTTTTGTATCGTCCTTTATTTTTGAGGGCACTTGATTTAGTCCACCCACAAGACCTCTAACTTGCTATTAAAGTTTGAATGTTTAACCAAGATCAAACAAAGATGAGATTAGTTCATTTGGTGTGCCTTTGGGTTTGACTGATTCAGCATTCATCTCACGCTGTGAGAGCTTTGCTGCAAATCTGGTTTTCTGTACTGAAATGCACATTGAGCATTTTTATTAGAAAATGAGAAATGAAAGGAAACTGGCTGACAAGGATGTTATTAAGCTGCTCTTCAGGAAACAGCCATCAAAAATATCCTCGATTCTCTTCTGAAGCCAGACGACAGTAAGTCTGAGGCCTCGCGTGTGGTTTCTATGGGCTGATTTTGTGTGTTTGTGAGGATTCGCTAAAGCTGAAAGCTAATATCCCTGCACAGAAGAGCAATACTCTCTCAGTATGAAGGGAAGCATAAATCTCATCAAAGTGAATTCTCCACTTGCATTAGCTTTTCAACAGCTTCGCTGTTTGTCTAGCCAACTCTCCGCCTCAAGAATACAGTTCCCACTTCAGAGTTTCACACTTAAAATCAGTTTGGATTTGCTGAGAAAATGGTCATATTTCTTTATTTTTAAAAAATTATTCTCTTTTTCCACAAAAAAAGTTATAAAAATAATAATAATAATAATTGTTGTTGTTGTTTTATTATTATTATTATTATTATTATTATTATTGTTGTTGTTGTTGTTGTTGTTATTATTATTATATGTATTTTTATGTTTGTATAAGTTTTTGTCTTAGTAAAGATTAGTAAAGATTTTCAACAATTATAAGTGTTATTGTTGTTGTTATACTCTTATATAATGTATTTTATTTTTAATGTTTAGTATTATTTTTAATAATTGTATTTTAAAATACATTAGCCATGTATTTTAATATAAAGTATATATTTGTTTTAAAACCGTATTATTATTATTATTATTATTATTAGTATTATTATTATATCATATATGTATCTTAATATTAATTTAGTTTTATATTAGTTTTTAATTTAATATAATTTAATATGTGCCTTGAATAATTATATATTTTTATTTGTGTCAATATTTTCAATAAAAGTTATTATATTTTATATTATATTATATGTATTTTTTATTTTTTGGTAATAATTTTATATCCTTCTTATAAATAATTATAATAATAATAATAATAATAATACATTATTTTTAGTATTTAGTATTATTTTAGTAATTATATTTAAAAAAAAAATTATACATATATTAATATAAAACATTTATTTTAAGTAACATATTTATTTTATTATTATTATTATTATTATTATGCAGCTTTTCTGTATCTCAAACTGTTAACGTGCATTTTATTCTCATTAATGCTATTATCAATAATAATATATTAATAATCATAATTATAATAATGTTATTTATTATTATTAAATATTAGTAACTATTAATGGAGCATTGATGTCTTTTATCATATTGTTCCAGTGGAATCTGCTGGGCTGCTTATAGGTGTTTGTCTGAAGTATTCTTGCTATTATTATTGTTCTGCTGCTTTGTTCTTGAACACGTCTGTGACTCTGAGGAGAGTTTTATGATTCGTCCTGTGGAGGAGAAATTGCTCTGGAACAGGAAAATAAAAAAGGGTATTGGAAATGGAAGGAACGGCTATGAAGTGAGAGGAGAGGTAGATTAGAAAAGGATGGAGCGAGAGGTAAACGGACAGAGAGGAAGATGAATGGAGCGCAGCAGGGTAATTGAGATATCAATCTGCCCAGTGGTGCTGCTGCTATTGAAGATGGGATTGGGATACGGAGACACTCATTAAATAAGGAGAGAGCCAGCAGAGCTGTGAGAGAGAGAGGCGTTTATCTGACTGCAGTGTGATTCAGATTGGCTTTAATTGGCCTTTGTTTTAATTCTGTGAGTGTGTATTACACAGCCTAAAATTAAAGCTGGTTTTATGTTAGAACTTTCCTAAATCGTGTCTTTGTTCATGTCTCTAACGATTATATTTCAGATCTTTGCTTCATAGAAGATTCTTGACATGATTCAGTGCTGGAATACATACTCTTATAGAGATGATGTTAGATTGTGTGTTGTTTTCTGTGTTCTCGGGGTGTCTGTGCTATTGAATGTTTTGGGTTTTCTGTGTCAGCATGTTTGGAGGATTGCAGCGGGTGAGTTGGGCTCTGGTGTTGATGGAGACTCAGACTCTGAGCTGAATCAGTGTTTATTGACGGGGCAGAAAGCAGAGAAAACCTGACACTTGGGCAGCCAACCCTAAATTGGCCACATGGGAAGGGAGGGGAAGGGCTGGACGCATCGACTGAAAAATCAATCTATTTCATGATTCATGATGCGTATTGAATGGCAGCAGCACAGCTTTCACTCCTCCGTCATTGGATGTGATGTTGCATCTGTCGTCTGTTTAAAGTACATGATGTGTGAAGACAAAAGACGCTTAATTGTTTTGTTTTGTTTTTAATTAACATCATGTAATGCTAGTCATCCGGAAGCAATATGCGCAGGAGATTTTTAGTGCTTTTAAAGTCAGAATTTCTTCATATTTGATCAAAATATAAATACATATTATAATAATAATAATAATAATAATAATAATAATAATAATAGTAGTAGTAGTAATAGTAATAATGTCATTATTGTTTTTATTTTAGTATATATATGTATATATATATATATATATATATGTGTGTGTATATATATGTATTTTTTAAATTTGTATGAATAATTTTATATTTTTATTCTTATAAATAATTTATTTTGTAGTATTTAATGTTATCTTGAATAATTTTATATTTTTAAATATATACCATGTAATCATATTGTTTTAATAAACTAAAATTTGTAATATTAATTTATATTTTTTGTGATTTTTAGCTGAAATCAGGGCACTTTTGACCATATTAATTAATTATTATCATTATTATTATTATTATTATTATTATTATTATTATTATTATATTTATTATTATAATATGTATTGTAATATGTAATATTATTTTTAATAATTTTATATTTTTAAATATATACCATGTAATCATAGTTTTAATAAATAAATATTTTGAATACTAATTAATAGTTTTGTTTATATTATTATTATTATTATTATTGTATTATGTATTTTTTAATATTTGTTCTTATTTTTTTTAATAATAATAATAATAATAATAATAAATAAATAATGAAGATTAATTTTTATTAATGTGATTTTAACATACATTCATCTATCTATCTATATATATATATATATATATATATATATATATAAACCATGAACCATATAATCATATTTTTTTTCTTTGTACACATTTTAATAATAATAATAATTATTATTATTATTATATATTATTATTATTATTATATTGCATTCTTAGCTGAAATCATGGCACTTCCTTTTGTCTATATATTAGAATATTAATTAATTTTAGGACAGTTATATTTATAATAATAATAAAGCGATTCTAGACATGTCTTAGTATAAGTATAATATAGTATTTCATATAGTTAGATATTTTTGTGGACATGCGTGTGTGTGTGTTTGCGGATAGATAGATAGATAGATAGATAGATAGATAGAAATATCTGCCCATCAGATTTCTCACCATCATATTTAATTTAGTCTTTATCTGTAAAACAGTGTACAGATGCATCAGGAAACCGGCATATAGACAGTATGGGACGGTTATAGAAAAATCAACAGGTTGTCAGGAATTCGGGGGTTGTTAATGAATCTACTAGGAAGTGAATAGGTGGTGATGTGCTGCCAAAAGGACGTTGTGTAACCAGTAAAACTAAATCCCTAGAACATTTCAAAGTGCAACATCAAGGTGTCAGAGGCAGTGTGCTGGAAAAGACGAGCCCAGAGGAGCATCAGCGGCAGAGAGAAGATGGCAGAGAGAAGTCAGTGCTGATTCAGAGCTGAAGACAAGAGGACGCACCACCAGAAAGAGAAATGGCCTTGTTCTGACGTCACAGCGCCTGCTGCGGCAAACAATAGTCCTGCGTTCAATACTAGATGAGAAAGACAAGGAGTCTCTTTTAGGGAGAAACAGAGTGATGTTTTAGTTGTAGATGGAGATAAAACTGAAATGAGATTGTAGTCATGTGGAACTAAAATGTTAATGATCCGTGTCTTTCCTTTCTTTATTTATATTTTCGGGGTCATTGCATTTCAAAGCAACCGGATGTTCGGAATAAAAAAAAATATATTAATTTTTATTTTGTAGAGGGGAGTCAAAGTTACTTGATCTGTGATTTGGAGCTAAATTACAAAGGGTTTAAAATTACTGGGGTTTTTTTTCCTTTTCCCCAAAGTTTGCATTCCTGTAACTCAAAAACTATTAAATGAATCATAATATCCTTTTAGATACTAGTTCTTGACAAACTTTCCTTTTGGCATCTTCATTTTTAGGCCCATACATGCTTCAGTTCCAGAAATATTGGGATTTCAGTGTGGCTCCATGAGTAAATTGTTAAATTGTGCACATTTTCAGTGGTCAAAAACCAAATGTGGGTTACTCTGCATTCAGCTGATAGCCTACTTTTTCTTTTAAAGAGGAATGTCTGAAGAACAAATAATGTTGAAACTAGAAACGCATCTTGTTTTGCCTAATCAAAACAATGGCATTGAGCATACCTGTCTGAGTGCCATAAATATGCTCTTTCCAAAGTTTGCATGCCTGTAACTCAAGAAGATATCTCAATATAATTTTAGTTTCTGGTTCTTAATAAACTTTTCTTGTTGCATCTTCATTTGTAAGGCCCTAAATGGTTCACTCACAGAGATATCGGGATCTCCATTTCTGAATTTCACCATTTTTCACTTTGCATGTAGCTAATGCTTTTATTCTCATTTTGCCGTTGTGTAATATATGATTCCAAAGTCCTTTTAAAGTCAACAAGAAACTAAAGCAGACAAATCAGTTATTCTAAAGGAAATTCCTTTTTTAAATCCACTTTGATCTGCTGACGTCTGTCAGATGAGATTAATGCTAGATTTACTGGATTATACTCCTTTCATAATGTCTGCTTTAGGTCAAGGTAAGGTCACCTGCTGGATTTGTTATGGTATAGATGTCTTCAGGTCATGCTTCGGCGGTAGAGCTTCAGGTCTCTGTGGAAACGTCTGCAGACAGGTTGAAGGAACTGATTAAATCTTAATTAGGACTTTCACAATAGATGCACTTGTTACTCTGAGGTTGGCTTGCTGTGTGTGGGTCAGTCACTGAGAAGTGAGGTCAGTGTTTTCACTGGGTCACTTTATTAACTTTACAGCAGGTGAGAGTCTGAGATGTTTTCTTTGAGATGATAACACACTTAGAAACGCTCCCAGCAGACTGATGTGTGGTGGATCACAGATTGTGTCCATGGAAATTCCAGATCACTCATCCGTGGCTAATTAAAAAGCACAATCCTGGCTCCAGAGGTTAGAAATATATGTTGTCTGTTTTTCTAGAAAAAGGTCCCTTTTTGAATGACGAAGCGGATAAAATGTGATATTCTGGCTTTGTCTGCCTTTATAAGGATTTGTGGCATTTGTAATGTCATAGTGACTGAATTCAGTGACAGGGAAAAATGCTAGCCATAATTATGAAATTATGAGCCATTATTATGGCATCATATCATATATCATATATCATATCATATCATATCATATCATATCATATCATATCATATCATAGTATTTATGATTGTGAGACTTTCAGTATGAAAAAACACTCAAAAGGACCATAGCAATCACATAGTTACAGTAAAAACTACTTAAAATACCATAGAAACTACTGAACTGCAGTAAAAAAAAAACATACCGAGTACACAGTTACAGTAAAAACAATATGAACGCCATAGCAACTGCATAGTTGCGTGCAAATCATTCAAAACATTCTAAAAACCAAAGAAGCCACATAAACACTTGGAGCATACTAGAAACCGTGTAACTGCTCTGAAAACCCTAGAAACCGTGTAAACCTTATGAAAACCCTAGAACCTGCATTCGTTCTAAAACTCCTATAGAACTCCTATAAAACATGTAAACCTAGAAACCGCATAAACGCTCTGAAAACCCTTGCAACCACGTAAACGTTCTGAACACCATAGAAACAAAAGTTCTATGAATCCTAGAAACCGGAGAAATGTTCTGAAAACCCTAGAAACTGCATAAACCTTCTAAAAAAAACCTAGAAACTGTGCAAACATTCTGAACAGCCTAGAAACCGCATAAACGTTTTGAAAACCCTAGAAATCGGGGAAATGTTCTGAAATCCCTAGAAACTGCGTAAATGTTCTTAAAAAAAAAAAAGCCTAGAAACAGTGTAAACGTTCTGATCACTATAGAAACCGCGTAAGCATTCTGAAAACCCTAGAAACTGCATAAACCTTCTAAAAAAAACTAGAAACCACGTAAACGTTTTAAACTGCTTAGAAACCGCATAAATGCTCTGAACACCCTAAAAACCATGTAAACATTCTGAAAACCCTAGAAACCAGGGAAATGTTCTGATAACCCTAGAAACTGCGTAAATGTTCTAAAAAACCCTAGAAACAGTATAACGATCTGATCACTATAGAAACTGCGTAAGCATTCTGAAAACCCTAGAAACTGCATAAACCTTCTAAAAAAACCCTAGAAACCGCATAAACGTTCTGAACACCCTAGAAACTGCGCAAACATTCTCAACAGCCTAGAAACCGCATAAACGCTCTGAACACTCTAAAAACCATGTAAACATTCTGATCACCCTAGCAACTGCATAAACATTATGAAAACCTTAAAAACCGCATAAACAATCTAAACACCCGCATAACAATCAACCACATAAACATTCTGAAAACCCTACCAACTGTATAGTAACATTAAAATCCACTCTGAACAGCTTAGCAATTACATAGCGATACTCTGAGAAACTCTAGCATAAATTTAGTCTCATGTTGTTTATCTACATGGCAGCCTGTCTTGATATTGTTCCCAAATATTCATATTGTTTTCAGGTGTAAAGACCCATATTGCATTATATTTGAAGGGTTTAATTCTGTATGTAAACACAAGCACAGTATTATGGGAGACAGTTGAAGTGTTTTTGTTTTGTTTGTCAGCGTGTGGGTTTATCATGTGACAGGAGCGCATGGGTGACTGACAGCTGGCTACAAAGAGGCGCGTCTGTTTAACCCCGTGCGTCTCAAGAGACCTGTCAAAATTCACTTAGCTGTCTGTCCTTGTTAGACGGGCCACACAGACGCCGCCCTGCAGCCCGGGAGGTCGTCACGGTCAAAACAGATGCAGTGTCTTAAACACAGAGCTCGGCTTATTTACAGTCTGCTCAGTTTATATAGCGCAGATGATGTGTCCGCTGGGAGCGTCATGCTTCTTTCATTTGTCACTATTAACGTCATCGTCAAATTAACTTAATGTAGGTTCCTGATGCGATTGATCCATGCATGCTATTCCAAAGGGAAAAAATGGTTTGTTAACATAATCTTTCGGATCCTCTGCAGTGCCATCAGAATGAAGTTAAAATACCCTAATGATGGATTTGTTTTTTAACACAGCTTTTCGCTTCAGAACTGATGTTAACTGATGGTCTGGAGTGGTGTGGATTACTTGTGGATTATTGTGATTGTTTTTATCAGCTGTTTGGACTCTCATTCTGACGGCACCCATTCACTGCAGAGGATTCATTGGTGAGCAAGTGATGTAATGCTACATTTCTCAAAATCTGTTCAGATGAAGAAACAAACTCATATACAGTACATTTTGAATGAGTACATTTTTAATGTTTATGAGAAAGTTCAAGTCTCACAATTTATATTTTTGAATGTCACATTATGGAAGTAAAATGGGCTGCAGATGCTGTATCATTTGTATTGCTGATATTTATGTGATGGGTGATGAGTTAATCCATAACCAGCAACAAAATAACATGAAAGATGCACTTGTAAAATGCAATGCATTTACAAAATGGGTTTGTAAATTATAATTAGTGGATGCAGTTGGCACAGAAACGTTGATTGGTGTAATTGTGTGAGAAGCTGGAACGTCAAAACATCTGGCAACCCTCTGAATCAGCCTTGATTTTTTTTAAGAGGGCAAAATTAAAGCCACATAATGCAAAACTAAATAAATAAGCTGAATGAGGAATGAATTTTCTGGGCGCAGCTGCGGCCCGTTGGATGTGCTTTCGGCTATTCAGACACAGAGGGTCACGCTGGGTTCAAAATCGCACAACATGACCAACATGGGCCTATACGACCCCAAGAGAGCCAGATATCCAGTGTCTGGAAGCATCACGCTAGATTTTGAGTGATAGGTGTTATGGGCATGAGTCACATGTGTTCTCGCTTGACTGGATGACTGGAACAAACAACAAACAGAAAGTCAAGGCCTGATGTGAATCACTCGGTTCACCATGCGAGAGCTGTGTGATCCTGTGACTCTCACTAAAGGGGATGGATTCGTTGCAAGTACACATATAATGTTCGATGAGGTCTTTGGTGCCAAAAAAGTAATTGCTATCTGAAACTTGGACAAAGTGGCTTGTAAAGACAAAATGAAATTGCATTTGCAACACAAAAGAAAAGAAAAGAAAAGAAAAGAAAAGAAAAGAAAAGAAAAGAAAAGAAAGAAAGACTACTTTACTTTGCATATGCATTGGAAATGGATAAAATGACTGATGTTAACCAGAATTAAATCACTTAAAGTTTAGGAAAGGTAAGGTATTTAAATATAATATTGCCAAGAAGTTTAAAAGTTTTAATGGAGAATGACCTTTCATACGAAGATAATTATTTTATTTTATTTTATTTTTTTATTTATTTTTTTAATGTTTAGAAGATTAAAAGTAATGTTAACTTAATGCACAGAAAGACTAAAACCCTACCTACAATTTAATTGTAAAACAATTAAAACAATAGAAAATAAAATTAAATAAATAAATAAATAAATAAATAAAATAAACGTGAACTTAATTTCAGCTAGTTGCCAAAGTAAAATTTTTTCATTTTCATTTCAACTTGATGTACTTGTATAACTAAAATTTAAATTAAAATAAACATTAATAAACTGTAATAGCTTATAGTTTATTATAATAGTAATTTCAGTGGAAAAAATGTACAGAGCACTTTATTTTGCATATGCATTATATATTAAATATTATAATATTTAAATATTATTATTAAATATTATTAATATTTGGCAATATTAAATTGCCAAAAAGTTACAAAGTTTTAATGGAGGATGATCTTTTATATGAATGTTTTTTTTTTTCTTCTGGTAAATAATGCTATTTTAGAAGATTAAAAATAATGTTAACTTAATAATTATGCACAAGAGGACATGAACCCTATCTGAATTAAATTACTAATTTATTAAATTGCCAAAAAGTTACAAAGTTTTAATGGAGGATGATCTTTTATATGAATGTTTTTTTTTTTCTTCTGGTAAATAATGCTATTTTAGAAGATTAAAAATAATGTTAACTTAATAATTATGCACAAGAGGACATGAACCCTATCTGAATTAAATTACTAATTTATTAAATTGCCAAAAAGTTACATAGTTTTAATGGAGGATTATCTTTTATACAATAACCTTTTTTCTTTTTTTCTTTTTTCTTTTTTTTGTTTTGTTTTGTTTTGTTTTGGTAAGTAATGCTATGTTAGATGATTAAAAATAATGTTAACTAAACAATTATGCATTTTGCAATTAACAGTTAAATTAATTTAAATTAAGTTAAACTTAATATACTAAGATAACTAAAACTTAAATTAAAATAAACATTAATAAACTATAATAGTTTATAGTTTATTATAATAATAGTTTATAAACCATATAGAAAATAACTAAAAAACTATATAGCCATATTAAAAAAAAAAAAATAGTAATGACCAAAAAAAAAAAAAAACATTACAATTAAATGTAAAATTAAAACACAAAATATAGAAATAAATACTGATTCAAAATATTATTTAAAACTATAGTAGTATTTCAGAGGTCCAGAGCGCAGTTGTATGAACTCATGCAGTACTGTATTGACTGAGTTCAGACAGCCAGTGATATGTGAAATCTGGAGAAGAGACCCGGACAGACAGGCTCAGTTTCTCTGCCGGTGCACTGGTGCGCAAAAATGCCCTTTCTGGCGTTGGCAACGCTATCGCTGTGCCCTCTGGCATGTGCCCGCCATCCACAAATACACACAGACGTGATGCAGATCCTCGACCGGCCATCTGCCGCTGATCTAATGATGTCCAGAACCCGCAAACAGACTCCCAGCCACTTCCTCTTACAGTCTCACAGATCAATAGTGCTGTGTAAAGCTCTGCGAGTCTGTTAATGTAATATCTGTGAGTGTTCGAGAGAGAACGGCATGACACACCAAAACTAGATCACTCTCATTATAATTAGCGAAGTTCCACTGCAGCCATGTGACAATGTTGAAGCACAGGGAATGTGGCTTTTGCTTCATTGATTTACTGATTTTGGTGATGATTTTCCTTAAAAACCACAATTACTACTGTAAATATGGGATGTTTATTTTCACCAGAACAACTATTTCAATGTATACCATAGTATTTGTGGTTTTGTAGAGGTTTTCAGCAGTTATGCTTGCGTGAGGTGATATAGCTGAACACTGATGTCAGTTCAGCAGTCAAACCTCATCTGAATCAGTGACATGAAACTCTTGCTTTCTGCTGCCATCTATTGGCGTTTAGAGCTCTGTGTGTTCAGATGAGTTTTGTTGATGAGTCTTTGAGTTGAAGCTGTTCAGCAAACAATTAGAATGAATGAATGTTTGGTTCCCTAATCAGCAAATCTTACTAAAACATGATAAAAAAAAAAATGAAAAAGCCTGTTTTTTATTCAATCAGTAGTTCAACCGTTATATATTTTATTATTAATGTCAATATTGTATTCTTATATATTATAATAAAATATTAAATATGGCATGTGATAGACTTTATTTTCTTTATGCAAAATGTAATTTCCTATTTTTTTTTTGTTAGTTTATGATTTATTTATTTCCTAATTTATTTATTTCATTTATATTATTTTATTTTTGCAAGTAAAAAGACTTACATTATATATTAATGCAATATGTTATATTATATTATATTATATTATATTGACTGTCTTCTTATGCTTTCTAATTAATTTTCTTTATTTTCTTTCATTTTTTTGAATTGCAACTAAAACATGACTTGCACAATGTATTTATACGTATTATATTATATTATATTATATTATATTGTTTTATATTATATTATATTAAAATAATGAGTATGACTTGTTCAAAAATTGATCTTTTTATACTTTCCTAAGGAAAAAGACTTGTACTTATTGTATTGTATAATATTATATTATATTATATTATATTATATTGACTGTCTTCTTATGCTTTGTAATTAATTTTCTTTATTTTCTTTCATTTTTTGAATTGCAACTAAAACATGACTTGCACAATGTATTTATACGTATTATATTATATTATATTATATTATATTGTTTTATATTATATTATATTAAAATAATGAGTATGACTTGTTCAAAAATTGATCTTTTTATACTTTCCTAAGGAAAAAGACGTGTACTTATTATATTATATTATATTATATTATATTATATTATATTATGTGTGTCGTAATTTACTCTTAGATCAAAAAGAAATTATATTTCACATTAAGAGGATAAAGCCTATTTTTGCACAAGACATACATATTATATTATATTATATTATATTATATTATACTATATTATACTATATTGTGTTATTGTATAATATAATGTGTATTTTTTATATATATTGTACATATGTTTACCATAATTAGAATGTGGAAAACATTCTTAATCATTATAAAAATTATTTAAAAAGAAAATAATGGCAAAAAATTCTTAAAGGTCAAAAAATAGACTTCATTTTATTCATTCAAAATATAATTGCTTTTTTATTTTGGTGTGTTATATGAGACAGATATTAAGGTGAATCTCACAAATAAATATCAGTCATTCATCTGTTTAGGTGCACACAAGTTCTCCACATCAAACTTGTACTGTTTTTCTGTCCCCTCCTGAATTGGATTTCCTCCGGTCAGCAGCATATGGGCCGTATCTTTTTACCTATGCTGATAATAAGATAGGTCTGTTGAGCTTTTGTCAGGGTAATCTTATCTGCTTCTGCCCCATCAGCCTCACAGACGCACGTTTTAAAAGCACATAGGAGGGAGTTTATTCAACTGCGGTGGCAGTATCTGCTCTGACTGTCCCACAGCTGGAGAGAGAGAACGAGAGAGAGAGGGAGGGTTTTGCGACTCCACCCTGCAGTATATGTCATGTCATTTGCTCTCACCGCTGGCCGACCGCCTGCGTGATGGATGTGTGGGGGTCAGTCCTCCGTCAGAGCAGCATGTATTGTTCTCTGAGTGTACAGGGAAAGTTTCGGCAGTCAAACGGAGCTTCAGACATGCATGTTGAGGACCAAGAAGCCGCATGTTAGACTCGAAAACAGTGGTGAGTGTGACTTTTCAGTGAGGGTTTGGCTTTGTTCTGTGAGGGATCTTGTAAATGGGCATATACTAACTGTCATGATGGTTTAAATCGAGTTAATAGACCTGAATGTGTGAACATGAATGTGTTGTCAGTGCTTTTTAACATCTTTTCATTGATCAAACTTTCAGGTTAGTTTGTTTTGAATCATTACCGCAGTTAAACATCTGCCTAAACTTTTTAATTTTATAGCATTTGTAGATTATTTAATAGATCATTTCAGCTTTAGATTGTGTTGCTGTGTTTTTGGAACTTTGTTTTTTTGAATTTTGAAATTTAAAATTTAAAAACCTCCTGTTGACTTCGATTAGAATGTTCAGTATTTGCATACAGAATTCCGATTGGTCTTCTTTCTTATATGTTTTTGAATACTAAATTCCTATTGGTCTTCTTTCTTAAATGTAGTTGGATGTTTAAATCCCATTGGTGTTTTTTCACCTATTTGGATATGGAATATGCTTCAGTGATATTTTCCTTCTTTGCATCTGTTTATTTTCAGCACTGACACATTTAACATTTAAAATGTATTGACAGTTTGCCCCATCCTGACTTTTGTGGAAAAACTATAGACTTTTTGAGAACGTCCCATGTGACAACTAGCCCCTTTCTGCTCTGTTTAATCTGAGAGTTTAAGCTTGTCTGGTTTTGATTATGGTTTAGGAGATGTTGTCATTCATTCGGTTGTTCTTGCTCAGATCCTGAACATCACAAAATTAGACTTTTTTTGGACTTTAAATAGAAACTTGACCTAGCAAAGTCAACACAATTTGTTGTCCTCTCTTTTTGAGATGTCTGTTTGAACATGATGAAATAAAGGATGGGAAAAAGTGTGTGTGTGTGTGTGTGTGTGTGTATGTGTATATATATACACACACACACACACACACACACACCACACTTTTATATATATATATATATATATATATATATCTTATAAGGACTTTATATATCTTGGTAGTAGTTGTTGTACTGCCTTTTTGCCTCAGTTTGCTAATGGGAATAGTATGTTTTAATATGATGAAATCAGAAATATATGTGAACTAAAGTCAGGAAGTGGCTATGGGAAACAGACAGGAGCGGATTGGAGCATATGTACTTGATTAAGAACCTCTTTGGGTGTAAACGTTTCAGCACGTTCACAGATCCACAGACAGAGCAGAAAAACCAAGAATTCCTCACAGGCTTGCAAAGGTCCCCAGCTGCAGAAATAGTCATCGTTTCTAAACTTTTTTTTTTAAGACGTTTTCCACATTTGTGCGTGGGCTAATCAATGACAGTGATGCAGCTGAAATGTATCCCTGGAGGAATTCCTGCTTGTGTCATTTCCTGTTTCCCGTGGCCAAAGCACCTGGCTGCTTTATGAGAGCATATGCGTGTATGCAGATGTAGGTTAGATATTGATGTGTGTTTTCTGTGGTGTATGCAAAATTTCTGGTTTCCTTACAAATGAATCAGAGGAGGAGGAAAAGAGTAAGCTAAACTGAGAATTTGGGACAGGGACATTTGTAAATGAATTTTTACTTGAATTTTCAAGTCTTATATTGTGGTCTATAGATGTGACTCTGCTTGCTTCTTCATTGTAAGTCTATGGGATTTGATCACATACCATGCCAAAATTACTTTAAATGAAAAGCAACTGCATAGCAATGTACTAAAAACAGTCCATCATTATACTGCCAATTTTGGTCCAGTTTAGAAAACTATAATATCCAGTATAAACCCTTATAGCAAGATGCTACAGGCAAAAACATTGTTTTTCGTGCCTAGTCATTTTAAAAGTTAGTGTAAAGAAAAACATCCAAAATGCACTTTTGAGTGATTATTTTATTGCGTAATCTATGACACTACCACTCAAAGGTTTTGGGGTAAAAGTTTTTTTTAAAAGTCTCTTCTGCTCACCAAGCCTTTATTTGATACAAAGTACAGCAAAAGCATTTTACAATTTTGAAATATTTTACTATTTAAAATACCTGTTTTCTGTTTGAATATATTTTACAATGTAATTTTATTCCTGTGATCAAAGCTGGATTTTCAGCATCATTACTCAGTCTTCAATTGTCCATGATCCTTCGAAATTATTCTGATATGCTGATTTACTGTTCAAGAAACATTTTTATTATTATTAATAATTAAAATTATCATTAAGTTTATAATGATACAAAAGATTTCTAGTTCAGATAAATGCTTTTCTATTCATCAAAGAAAGAAAATTCTACTCAGCTGTTTCAACATAATAATAATAATAATAATAATAATGATGATACAAAATAATAATTTTGAGCAGCAAATCAGAATATTAGAATGTTTTCTGAAGGATCATGTGACTGGAGTAGTGATGCTAAAAATTCAAGCTTTGAAATCCAAGGAATAAATTACATTTTAAAATATATTTAAATAAAAAACTTATTTTAAATGTAAATATTTCAAAATATAGTTTTATATAGTTTTGGAACAAACAAATAAAAGGCTTGGTGAGCAGAAGAGACTCTTTAAAAAAAAATAAAATAAAATCTTACTTCTGAAAAATAGTGCTTTCTGACTTGGGAATGACAAAAGAAAAATCCAGAATCCCTCTTTAAAAACCATTTACCTAGCTTTAACCAGTCTTCAGATTTTTGTTGTAAATGTATATGCAAATAATATTTGATTAGATAAGGCTTATTTGCATATTTAAACAGAACATTTCAGAACTTGTAATTCAAAAAATGTTTGCACTACTTAATTTAATCCATCAACAGGGAAAGTACTGTATGGTGATATCTATTAGTTACATATTTTTACCCTATTCACCTGGGTTGACATTCCTTAAAATACCTGTCCTCGTGTATAGCTGAAGTCTGAGGTTGGCAGCGGGCCTGTATGAAATGTAGTTAGTGAGCCACATTCCCCCCTCAGTGATATAGTCTCCCAGGGCTGTTGAAAACTAATTGGGGTGAATGTTGCATGACCCTGGGCTACTCTTACAGTCCTGTTGTCAGATAACCTGGGAATTAAAGCCATTATAGCTGCTGTGATATTCCCCTTCATCCCATTCATCATGCCCAGGGCCCGCTTAATGAGGAGGTGCAATTAGCCTCCCGTTTGACCAGCTCCACAGAGAGGAGAAGATAAATGAGCTGCTGCTCAGCTGGGACAGATCATCTCACACATGCTGAGACCCTCGAGCAGCTCATATGCTGTCGTTTGGTCCAGTCTTGTGTGACATTGTACCTCATTTAAAACCCTGTAACTAGAATGTTATGCTCATGTCCCAGGGTGGCTTGAGATGTTTGATGTAAGACTGAATGAATTAATTTTCACTGCTGGTGCTTTATCTTCAGATTTGCATTTATGTTATAAAAGGAAATTCATTTCTTGGTGATTAACATAAGTTCTTAATAGTGGATTATGTAAAATTGTTAATATAAATGATATTTAATAAATAAATAAATGTGTGTTGTTAGGTGTGTGGTGTGTGATATATAAATATATAAATATATATATATATATATATATATATATTAAAAAAAATATATATATATATATATGTATATATGTATGTGTATATATATATATATATATATATGTGTGTATGTATATGTATATATATATAATTTAACATAATAATAAATAAAAATTAAATCATAAAAGCTTATTTATAGATAGATCATTTTCTATATATAATTTTATTTATTTATATATTTAATATTATATATTTATTTTATATATATTATATATAAAAAATAATGATATTTATTTATTTATTCTGTGTTATTTTATTTATTTATATATAATATACAAAATTAAATAATAAATAATTAAATCATAAAATCTTATTTATAGATGGATCATTTTTATATATAATTTTATTTGTTTACTATTATATATTTATTTATATATTATATTATATATAAATAAATGAAATTAGATATTTATTTAATATTTAATTATTTAATTATTTATTGTTTATTTAAATAAATAAATAATAAAAATATATAATTTAATTTATTTACTATTGTATATTTAATTATATGTATTATTGTATGTAAATAAATTAAATTATATATTTATTCTATATGTAATTGTATTTATTTATATATAATATACATTAAGAAATAATATATAAATAAATTAAATATGTAGTAATAAAAAGTAATTAAATTATACATAAATGTGTATAATATCTATATCTATCTATCTTTATATTTTTTATTTGTTTATTTACTATTATATATATAATTATATGTATTATAGAAATAAATGAAACTATACATATTTATTCTATATATAATTTATTAATATATACTATATAAAATTAAATAAATATATAATAATAAATAATTAAATCATAAAATCTTTGTTAAATAAACATTTATTTTATTATATTTATTTAATTAAATATTTACTCTATATTTAACTATATATATATTATTATTGTTATATATACATAAATGAAATTTTTAATGATAGGTCATTTTCTATATATACATTTATTTATATATATATAATATATACAATTAATTATAAAACCATAAATAATTTAATAATCTAAATAAAATTATAAAATCTTTTAAAATTGATTTTATTTATGATTATTTCTTTTTGTATGCGTTTTTAATCCTTCATAACTTTTGTGAGAGTTCTCTCTTTGATAGTTTAGAATTGATTTTCATGCGTAATTCATATGCTGTTATGATCAATTCATGCACACACACACATGTGGCTTTGGTGCATGAATACTTCATATCTCTTTTTAATAGCTTGAAAATTGCGTTTTGCATGCAGTGAAAGGGCTGCACATAGGAGTCAGCGGGCAGATCATGTGATTTGACCATAATGAAGTGTTTATCACAGGCTGGCTGTGTTGGGCAGCTCAGATCGGCCCGTCACAGAGCTTTTCTCTTCAGCATCGCTGGCTTCCTTAACTGATGAAAAGTGGCCAGATTTTGCGCAGCTTTGACTGGAGGGCATGTCACTTAACAAATGAATGGTTCTCTCTTCGAGGACAGTCGAGCTAGTCACAGAGAGCGCGACCACGAGACCCCTGTGCCTCTCGCGCTGGAGGAATGCGCATGTTTTCGGCCGGATGAAGGAAGCGTCTCATATCGTCTCACGAGTATAAGAAACTATTCTGCGCCTCAGATCTTCTCGGCATTCGTCGATATTAAATTACAGCATTTTCTTGAAGACGACACTGCATTTGAGCCATTTTTAGCAAATTGCAAATAAGCTTTTTAACCCGAGACATGCTTGATTATTTGAAAAGAGCTCTCCCATGTTTTTCATCAATTTCTGGTGGACTGTGGGAAAAGAAATACGAACAGTGGGTCAGAGTTTCACAGCGGTGACTCTACTTTTAGACTGTGTCTGAGAATACAGAAACAAACCACAGTATGACTACAACTGAGAAAAATGAGTGTTAAACCATTGGAAAAGTGCTAAACACACTTGATATGTGCGTCATGTTTTCAAAATTGTGACCCTGGACCACAAAACCAGTCTTAAGCAGCATGGGTATATTTGTAGAAATAGCCAAAAATACACTGTATGGGTCAAAAATATCGATTTTCCTTTTATGCCAAAAATCATTAGGATATTAAGTAAAGATCATGTTCCATGAGGATATTTTGTGAATTTCCTACTGTAAATATATCAAAACAATTTTTGATTAGTATTATGCATTGTTAAGAACTTAATTTGGACAACTTTAAAGGCGATTTTCTCAATATTTAGATATTAATATTTATCTTAACAAGCTTAATTTATTCAGCTTTCAGATAATGTTTAAATCTCAATTTTTAAAAAAAATGTGACCCTTATGACTGGTTTTGTGGTCCAGGGTCACAATTGACTAGTAACTGGATTGTCTGACTAGTTAGGAAGCTTTAAATTTAAGCTAGTTTAAGGTACACTTGACTTTGTTAGTCATGTTTCATATAGGGGCTGTTTATGTGTAGTAAGTTCTTACCATCCAGTAAATGGACATTTTCCTTTCAACCTGAATTTTACAGTATTTAGAGGAACAGTTCACCTAAAAATAAAGATTTTTTAAAAAAATTGACTCAATCTTAGGCTCTTTTTAATTTGTTACTTTTGGATTGTTCTTATCAGCTGTTTGGATTCTGACGGCACCCATTCACTGCTAAGGATCCATTGGTGAGCAAGTAATGTAATGCTACATTTCTTCAAATCCTTTTTGTTTTGACTGGTTAAAATCAAGTGACAAGTGTCTGGTCACATATTTTCAACAAAATGCATGATTAAAGGTTCTGTAAACTGTAAGCCGTTAGTTAAATGACTCATTATTCATTCTAATTGTTAATAAGTATGAGCGATAATAATACTGATGCTGGAAGCAGTGCTAATTAATGACTTGATACTTAACAGATCTCATGCTTATCTTATTTTGGTGGTTGTTGTGTTTGTTTTTATAATGAATCTCCTTGTTGATGTCTTCGGAGGCTGTCTGGCTGTTGAATGGCCGTCTCTGAGGCTCATTGATCTGTGTAAATCTGAGCCAAGTCAGTCTTTGGAAGTGTCACTTCCTTCAGCACAGCGCAGCTCAGTCTGTGAATATTAATCACCCTCAATAAGCTGCTCAGTGTCTGTGAACATCAGCCATCAACGCGCAGGTGCGCTCAGACTCAGACTGACTTGTGATCTACGGTTCATTCTGAGGCTTTTGCACTCATATTGGAAAGCTTTTCTAAAAGGACTCAACGAATAAGTACTTCTCGTTTCTCAGCTCTGCTCTGTTTTTGTTTACATTCTAATAAGTTTCGTTGACTTCTGTGTATTTTTGTGGTGGATCTCATGCTGATTCCGGTTAGCTGTGATACATATTTGGGCATGTGATTGTTGGACAGCAGAAGTGTTAAAGCTAGAAAACTTTCCAGATTGCTGCACTTTCTCTTTAATATTTTACACATGAGTGATGCGTTATGTTTTTCCCATCTGAAGACAGGATGAACAAATCTGGCTCTTGCTGCCTGTGAGGATGTGCCTTTAAAACTCATTTTTATATTAGGAGCAGTAGATTATTATTTTTCACTATGGATAATGAAACAAACACTGATCAAGAAATTTGTGGGGATTTGAGCACACCAGACAGTTTTTCGCATGTATGGGCAGACCTAATGAATATCTTGGTAAGTTTGTGAATTTTTATATTTAGTGTCTTCCAGAAAGGGATTTTTATTTTATTTTATTTTATTTTATTTTATTTTATTTTATTTTATTTTATTTTATTATTTTTTTATTTTATTTTATTTTATTATTTCATTTTTATTTTATTTATTATTATTATTACTGCTCTTGTTGTTGTATTTTTTTATTTTGTTATTTTATGTTATTTTATTGTTTTGTTATTTCATTTTATTATTTTATTTATTATTATTGCTGCTTTTGTTGTTGTTGTATTTTTATTTTATTCCTTTGTTGTTTTATTTTATTATTTTATTTCATATTATTACTGCTCTTGTTGTATTTTTATTTTATTCTTTTGTTATTTTATGTTATTTTATTTATTGTTATTACTGCACTTATTGTATTTTTATTATAATTTTTTATTATTATTATAAATATTATTCTTGTGATGATTATTATTATTTTGTGGATGTTTAGTGTCTATTTATATATATATATATATATATATATAATATGTTTACGTTCTCTTTAGCATACATCCTACATCTTCAGCATTTTTTTGTTTTCTTTTATAATATTTATTGAAAGCATGTGGATGTACTTTGTTTAATGTCATAGTTGACATTGTTATTATTTAATATCATGCCTGGGGATGTGATACTTGGTGACAGTTCACTTAAATAATGTAAAAATAAGACCCAGTAGCCCTTTAAATGTCATTTTTTTTTTATGTCAAGTGTGTTTTTCCTGTTCTGTAAGTCATTTTACCAGCATTTCAAACTGAGGTCAACTGAGCATTTTTGTACTAGAAGTACATAACATTTGTTTTTGCTTCATTTAATGTTGTAAAAATGCTCAATATTTATTTGTCTGCTATAAAAGAGGTTCTTCTAATCGTGTTAAAATCTTTGCATCAAAAACTTTTCCCATCAGCAAAGTATATGCTTATAGAGTGACACAGTTGACTGAAACGTCAGTGTGTTAAAAATATTTAAGGGAAATTTTTAGGAGATGAGCTTGCAGATCTTGAGATGATGCTTTGCCCTCTGGGTCTCCAGTGAGTAAACAAGAGAGGTCACGTCTCTGAGTGTCATACAATACTAGGAAGACATGCTGAGAGAAAGTTGATTTCTCTTGACTGGGAATATTTACTTTTAGGCCAGTACACCAATGCACACCATAACCACATCCATGGAGGTTGATAAGGTTCAGAGTCTATTTGAAGCAGCTTTCAAAGGCTCAGACCAGCTCTTTTGAGTGTTGTTTGGTCTCAGAACTGGATATACGTCATCATTTTGCAATGATTATAAAGGCAGTTTTCTCCTCACTCTGTTTTCAGACTGTAGATAATGGTTGTATTGTTTGTGTGTGTTGTAGGATGGCTCTCTGGGTAACATTGAGGATCTGGCCCAAGAGTATTCAGAGTATTACAGCACGTCCTACAGCGAAGTGTGTGACAGAATGGAGGAGTTACGCAAACGCAGAGTCGCTCAAGAAGCAGAGACGGTAAAATACTGATATGAGACACTATTTAAGGCATACCGTGCATTTATTTTTTCAATAAAGTGCACTTGCTGACTTTTCTACAGTAAATCTGCATTTATTTGATCAAAAATACCAAAAAAACAATGATGCTGTGGAATATTTTTACTATTTGAAATAACTGCTTTCTATTCAAATATGTTGTAAAATATAATTTATTCCTGTGATGCAAAGCTGAATTTTTAGCATCATTACCCCAGTGTCACATGATCTTATTTGCTCCACAAAAATAAAAATCTTATTATCAGCAGTGCTAATTAATATTTTTGTGGAAACTATGATGCAGTATTTTTTTCAGGATTTTTTTTAATGAATAGAAAGTTCAAAAGAACAGAATTCATTAGTAATAGAAATCTTTTGTAGCATTATAAGTGTCTTCACTGTCCATTTTAATGAATTTGAATGCATCATTTCTGAATAAAACTGTTTCCAAAAACTGACCAGAAACTTTCCAAGTAGTCTTGCATTTCAGACAAGCCAGAAAATCCTGATTTTTTTTTCCTCTGTAAAATATGCGTCACAATGAAAATTATGGTTAGACGTGTCATTTGGTTTGGCTAGATAACGGTTATCACAGAATAAGGAATGAACAGTTTGTCATTGAGGGTTTTGTTTAATCTGCTGTATGACTTTGTTTCTCAGGGAAAGGCTGAATCAACAACATCCCTTCAGCTGCGGTTGGAAATCCAGGTGGGTAATGAATCACGGTCAGCGGAGGAAGCTTTTATGGGAAAGACACTAATAGTGTCATCTTCACTCTTTGCTCAAACACTATTTCAGTCTGTATTTATTGTTAAGAGTCTAAAATGCCTGCATTTTTCCTCCAAGGAGTCACTTGGTCTGTCTAGCGCTGTGTCCACACCTGAGGTGGAAAGAAGGTATGTGTGTCCTTGCATTTTCAATATTTCTCATCCAGTCTCTGCAAAATGTTCTTGTTCCCAGAATATGATTAAGGGACTTTCTAGACACAAATGTTTCAGATTCCATTAGAGCTGATCTGATGACCAGAAATGGGATATTTTGAGTTCCTGGACGTACTTAAATGAGACACAGCAGGCCTGAGAGTTACTCAACAATGAAACACATCCGGTCATCAGGACATTGGAGATGATGCATGCATTTCCTGTTGACCTCTTTATTCTTCATTTCTCTTTTTCCTTCCTTCCATTGTGCACCGGATGAGATATAATCTGAATTGGCACCATCAGCATGTTAATACACGTAGACACGAGTCAATTTAGTTATTTTTGTTTCATTATTCCCAATTTCAACTACGTTGATGAAGCAAAACTTATTGTGAAACGGATTCTTGTGGAGGAGCCACGGTCAAATGTATTGTGAAATAAAACAATAAGCAACGAAAGACCACATACAATGATTTTACCATTGTTAAAAATGATAATAATAGAATAATATAATTCATAATAATTTGAGTAAAAGAACATAATACACTACATCCCCTTTTCAGGATCTGCAAAATGTTAATTATTTTACCAAAATAAGACAGATCATACAAAATGCATGTTACTGTTTATTTAGTACTGACCTGAATAAGATATTTCAAATACAAGATGTTTAGTCCACAAGAGAAAATAATAAGAGAAAATAACAAAAATGACCCTGTTCAAAAGTTTACATACACTTCATTCTTAATACTGTGTTGCAACCTGAATGATCCACAGCGGTGCTTTTTTGTTTAGTGATAGTTTTTCATGTCTCTTGTTTGTCCTGAATAGTTAAACTGCCTGCTCTTCTTCAGAGAAATGTTTCGGGTCCCACAAATTCTTTGGTTTTTCAGCATTTTTGTGTATTTGAACCATTTACAACAAGGACTGTACGGTTTTGAGCTCTATCTTTTCACACTGAGGACAACTGAGGGACTCGTATGTAACTATTACAGAAGGTTCAAACGCTTACTGATGCTCCAGAAGGAAAAACCATGCATTAAGACACAGGGGGTGAAAACTTTTGAACAGAATGGAAATGTGTACATTTTTCTTATTTTGCCTAAATATTGTATTTTTTTCCATTTAGTACTGCCCTTCAGAAGCTACAGAAGATTCTCACATGTTTCCCAGAAGACAAAATAAGTTACATTTACCCCAATCTTCAAATTCAAAAAGTTTTCACCCCCAGCTCTTAATGCATTGCGTTTCCTTCTGGAGCATCAATGAGTGTTTGAACCTTCTGTAATAGTTGCATATAAGTCCTTCAGTTGTCCTCAGTGTGAAAAAATCATACAGTCATTGTTTGAATTGGTTCAAATACACATAAATGCTGGAAAACTAAAGAATATGTGGGACCAGAAGGATTTTTCTGTAGAACAGCAGGCTGTTCAGGACAAACAAGGTACTCCTGAACAACTATCACTAAACAAAAACACATCTTTTGATCATTCAGGTAACAACACAGTGTTAAGAATCAAGGGGATGTAAACTTTTGAAAGTGGTCATTTTTATAAATTCAACTATTATTTTAACAAAAGCATAAAAACAAAGGTCTTACTAATCCTTAACTTTACGAAAGTATTCTATACTCATTCTATATTGAATTATATCTGCCCTCACACGGCTAAATGTTTGCATTGCATCAGAGAGCTCAGGTACGTGCTAACATCAGCAGCACTTGTCAGCTGAGAGAAAGACAAATAAAGAGAGAGCGAGAGGAATTCACAAGCCATGTGAGCACTCTGTCGCTGTAAAACCCCTCTGGTGCGTGAAAAAGCCTCCATTGTTGCAGTGAGGTGTGGTGTGGCGGCCGACAGCAGCATGTGTCTTTATGCGCTCTGACAGACAACTCAGTCTAATCCACTGCCCTGCAGGCAGCATGGACACCAGTTAGGACAGAGTAACATCACTAGAAATCAATGGATAGGTGCTGAAAATGAAGAAAATAATGTGGGAGAGCAGGTGAGATGAGACACGGTGTGATGATGTTTTAATTGAGACACTTTTGCTGGAGTTTTTTGATGTTTGAACTTTTGCTTGCAGGCAATCAATGAACAAGTCCAGCTCTGAAGACGGATCCGGTTAGTACTGTATTTTGGGTTTGTTTTATTGTTGTATATAAACTAGTAAAATCAGGGTTCAGTGGGAGTATAACGGAATTTTAAATTTGTAATTTCAAGGCAAATTTGTGACTATACAATTTTGTAACACTATTAAATAAACAGTGTTCTTTTGTAAATACCCTATACAATTATATAAGTCATGGTGATTCATTGGTCCAAAGATGTGACACTGACTATATTCTTTATTATTTATAACTGTTGTCCATATCTTAAACAACTTGAAGATGATTTAAACACTTTGTAATGTAATGTTTTTCAATTACATTACTGTTCAAAAGTTTAAAATCTTTATGTTTTTAAAATAATTCTCTTTTGTTCACCAAGTCTGCATTAATTGAACAAAATACAGTAAAATCAGTTCAATTGTGAAATGTTGTTACAATTTAAAAATAACTTGTGTTCTATTTGAATATATCTTAAAATGTAATTTATTTCTGTGATTAAAAAATGTGTCCAAAGTTTTGACTCTATATATCTTAAGAAATTCTTCAAACATTCATTGAGTTTAATGCTTTGTTTCTAACAGCAGGAAAATGGGACCGAAAGAAAAACAAATCGTTCTGGCAAAACTTCCGCAAGGCACAGAAAGGGAGCATTCGAGCGCCACCGAAAGGTTCTTCACCCACTTCCAATGGCAATTCCATTCGATCTTAATAAAATATTGCTTTAAATTATATGCATGACCTTTGACCTCCGGTTCACAGGAGAGGATCTGGGCTTCGTGGCCAGTGAGATCACAATGAGTGATGAAGAACGCATCCAGCTGATGATGATGGTGAAAGAGAAGATGATTACAGTGGAGGAAGCTCTGGCTCGGGTACGAAACAGTTGTTGACAACCTATTTTACTTCCTTAATGTGATGGATTTCCAAGCTGGGCAGTGGAGCACCAAGTCCACAAATCAATTAGTTGATTGAACTATTTAACTCATTTAAACTTATTCTAGCTAGCATTAGTCAGGCTAGTCATTAGTCAGCACTAATAAGAAATATTACCGCAGAATTTTAATATGTATTGATTTGCATGCAGGTAAGCAAATGTATAAGCAAACTTTGTTTTAATAGCAAAACCTATTATATACTATACTACTACTAAAATATCAAGTTGAAGTACTTCTGCTCACCAAGTCTGCATTTATTTGATCCAAAATACAGCAAAAGCAGTAATATTGTGAAATATTTTTACTATTTATTATGACTGTTTTCTGTTTGAAAATATTTGAAAATGTATTTTATTCTTGTGATCAAGTCTAAATTTTCAGCATCATTACTCTAGTCTTCAGTGTCACATGATCCTTTAGAAATCATTCTAATATGCTGATTTGCTGTTCAAAAAACATTTTTATTATTATTATTATTATTATCAATATTTAAAACAGTTGAGTACATTTTTTAGGATTCTTTGATGAATAGAATAATCTCCGTTATATTTTACTATTCAAAAGAATGAAAATAGAAAAGGATATTATAAAAATTAATAATTTTATTTAGCAAGGATGCTTTAAATTGAGCAAAAGTGATGATAAAGACATGTTACAAAAGATTTATATTTCAGATCAGTGCTGTTATTCTGAACTTTCTATTTATCAAATAAACCTGAAAAAATTCTACTCAGCTGTTTTCAGCATAATAATAATAAATGTTTTTGAGCAGCAAATCAGAATATTAGAATGATTTCTGGAGGATCGTGTGACGAGTAAAAATTCAGCTTCAAAAACACAGGAATAAATTACATTTTAAAATATATTCAAATAGAAAAGAGTTATTTTAAATAGTAAAAATATTTTAAAATTTTACTGGTTTTGTATTTGAATATATTTTAAAATGTAATTTATTCCATTATTCCAGGCTTGTTGAGCAGAGTAGACTTTTGACTGGTAGTGTATACCATATATTATTTTAAAAATTAAGGAAAACAAAATTGCAAACATACGAGTTTTATGTCATTTGAAACTGCCTAAAATCACCAACCTAAAATGTCCACATTTATGCATCTAAATGGATTTAGGCAGCTCAGGCTTTTACAGCAGATTTACTTCACAATTAACCTAACCTTAATTAACTAATCTTAGTGACCTAAATATGATTTTCATTTACAACAGATAATACTAAAATTCTGCATTTGAGACATAGTTTTTGCGTCATCAGTCACATGCGCTTTCAGTCTTGGACAATATCCTGATTCCTGTTTTGACTGGATCATTGAATCAGTTGTTGATCAGTCCGATTCACAAATGAATTGTTCAGTGCGATTTGTGAACAGATTCAACAGGTTCAATGGAAAGAATCAGCTTGTTCACAAATCAGACATTGCTATCGCTGCTCAAAGTGGGTGGTGATTTCCTCAGTTCGAAACAATGAGGAACAACCTATTTTTATGAAATGTAGAGAAGTAAAAGGTACAATTTTATGTTTTTAAATGTAGTCAAGTAAGAGTTAAAATTTCCTACAATGCAATATACCAGTTCTTGGTTCGTTTTGACCAGATCACTGATTCAGTGAGTTGTTGACTCAAGAACAGCTGCAATCAAATCTTTCCAATTCACAAATCACACTGAACGATTCATTTGTGAATCAATTCAGCAGGTTCAATTGAAAGAATCAGCTTGTTCACAAATCAGACATTGCTATCCCGCTTCAAAGTGGGTGGTGATTTCCTCAGTTCGAAACAACAAGGAACGACATGTTTTTATAAATTGTAGTTAAGTAAAAAGTACAATATTATGCTTTGAAATGTAGTGAAGTAAAAGTGAAAGTCTGCAAAAAGGCAATATCTTACTTCTTGGCTCTTTTTGACCAGATCACTGAATCAGTGAGCTGTTGACTCAAGAACAGCTGCAATCGGATCAGTCAGATTCACAAATCGCACTGAATGGTTCACTTGTGAACCGATTCAACAGGTTCAGTGGAAAGAATCAGCTTGTTCACAAATCAGACATTGCTATCGCGGCTCCAAGTGGGTGGTGATTTCCTCAGTTCGAAACAACAAGGAACAACCTATTTTCATGAAATGTAGAGAAATAAAAAGTACAATTTTATGTTTTGAAATGTAGTGAAGTAAAAGTAAAAATTTCCTAAAATGCAGTATACCAGTTCTTGGTTCATTTTGACCAGATCACTGAATCAGTGAGTTGTTGACTCAAGAACAGCTGCAATCGAATCTTTCTGATTCACAAATCGCACTGAATGATTCACTTGTGAACCGATTCAACAGGTTCAATGGAAAGAAACAGCTTGTTCACAAATCAAAAAATCACCAAATCACCAACGTAAGTTTCCAAAAAGGCAATATCTTACTTCTTGGCTCATTTTGATCATATCACTGAATCAGTGAGCTGTTGACTCAAGAACAGCTGTAGTCGGATCAGTCAGATTCACAAATCGCACTGAATGATTCACTTGTGAACCGATTCAACAGGTTCAATGGAAAGAAACGGCTTGTTCAGAAATCAAAAAGTGGATGGTGATTTCCTCAGTTCAAAACGAGGAATGACATGTTTTTATGAAATGTAGTGGAGTAAAAAGTGCAATTTTATGCTTTGAAATGAAATGAAGTAACAGTAAAGTTTCCTCACATACAAAATACCAGTTCTTGGCTCATTTGGGCCAGATCATTGAAACAATGAGTTGTCTAGCACAAGAACAGTTGCAACCTGATCAGTTGGAGTCACAAAGCTTGTTCACAAAGTAAAAAGTATGATATTGTGCGTTGGAATGTAGTGAATTAGAAGTAAAATTTTAACATGATTTTTTCATTCCCTCAGCTGAAGGAATACGAAACGCAGAACAAGCAGTCCAACAGCGTGGACACGACCGACTGGACCGACACACCCAGCCCATCCATGACCGAATCCTCCTACTGTAACGTAAGTTTCCCAGTCACTTTCTGTGTTTGCTAATGACAACTTCTCGCGAAAATCCATCTTTCCTCCCAAAGCCACCCGCGTCCTCCTGTAGCACTTAACGATCTGTGAAGTGTAAGGCGTGAACATCCATTAGCCGGGTTTGTTGTGATGAACTTGTTTATTGGCGGATGTTCTGTCTACAGTCACTCCCAGCAGGGTTTTCACCCGCTACCCGCGGGATTTGTCGCCTCTCCATCCCCCTGTCATGTCCTAGATGTGATCCACGGCCCCTCTGGGCCTCCAGGCGGGGTCCTATTCATCCCCTCAATGCTGTAACCCCCCATTGTGCATTTTTGGCCAGTTGAATGCAAGGCTGCGCTCTCTTCAGCAGCCCGCAGCTCTTTTGTGGAGGGATTGTGCGATTAAGGCACTCGGATGCAGGGTCCATTCCACCAATTCCACTGGACAGAGCTACTGTTTATACATCTGTTGCATGCTAAAAAATAATTTTGGGGTTTTGCAGTTTAGTTATTGTGTTTGCAAAGGCAAGCATCAGTTTTATTTTATTTTATTTTATTTAGTTATTTTTAGTCAATTTTTATATTTTTGTTATTTTTATTTTACTTTTTCATGATTATTTTATGGTTTTACGTTTTATTTCATTTTATTTCGTGTGTGTGTGTGTGTGTGTGTTTATCAGCAGTAAGCTATACTCTAACCGTTTTTTATTTTATTTTATTTATTTTATTTTATTATTTTTGTTGTTTTATTATTTCTGTTGTTTTATTTTACTTTTTATGACTATTTTGTTGTTTTATATTTTGTTCTTTTATTTTTATGTGTGTGTGTGTGTGTGTTTTCCACTCAATTTTTATATTTTTGCCATTTCATTTTACTTTTTATTATTTTGATTATTTTATGGTTTTATATTTTATTTTATTTTATTTTTACTCAATATTTATATTTTTGTTGTTTTATTTCACTTTTTTAGGATTGTTTTATGGTTTTATATTTTATTTTATTTCATTTTTATTTGTATGTTCTATTTTTGTGTGTGTTTATCAGTAGTAAACTATGCCCTAACCTATTTTTCTTTTTTATTTTATTATTTTCACTCAATTTTTATATTTTTGCTATTTCATTTTACTTTTTATTATTTTGATTATTTTATGGTTTTATATTTTATTTTATTTTTACTCAGTATTTATATATATATTTTTATTTTATTTTACTTTAAGATTATTTTATAGTTTTATATTTTATTTTATTTTATTTTTATTTTTATATTTAATTTTTTTTTTCATTTAATTTTTATATTTTTGTTACTTCATTTTACTTTTTTAGTATTTTATATTTATATGGTTTTATATTTTTATATTTTATTTTTTGTGTTTATCAGTAGTAAACTATGTTCTAACCAGTTTTTTTTATTTTATTTTATTTTATTTTTTCTATTTTATTTTACTTTTTTATGATTGTTTATGTTTTAATGTTTTAATATTTTATACACAACTCTTTTGTGCAATTAAGGCACTCGGATGCAGGGTCCATTCCACCAATTCCACTGGACAGAGCTACTGTTTATACATCTGTTGCATGCTAAAAAAAAATAATTTTGGGCTTTTGCAGTTTAGTTATAGTGTTTGCAAAGACAAGCATCAGTATTATCATTACTTTTACGGTTGGCAAGATTTTTTCATTGTTTTTGAAAAAAGTTAATCAAGGCTGCATTTATTTAGTTACAAATACAGTAAAAATAGTAAAATTGTAAAATATTAATTGGATTTAAAATGACTTATTTCTATTTGAATATATTTTAAAATGTAATTTATTTCTGTAATGAAAAGCTGAATTTTCAGCATCATTACTGCAGTTTTCAGTGTCACATGATCCTTCAGAAATCATTCTAATATGCCGATTTGTTGCTGAAAATCACCAGTGCTGCTTCATATTTTATGGAACTAATTAGTTTTCATGATTCTTTGATGTATAGAAGGTTCAAAAGCACAGCATTTATTTGAAATAGAAAACATTTGTGACATTATGAATGTTTTTACCGTCACTTTTGATCAATTTAATGCATCCTTGCTGAATAAAAGCTTTTATGTGAGGAATTCAACATGCTGAGACATCTGAGTTTCCCAACAGCAGTTATTATAGTGTCTTCATCGATGACAATAGTTTGACTTTCTCTGCTTGAATTTTGCAGATGCCAGTTGCGTAACATCCCACCCGCTGAAATAGTTTAGTTCGAAGACTCGCACACAAGAGCAGTTTACAGCAGACGCTCAGACTCTAATAATCTCGCGCTGACTGTATTTGACATTTCAGCGGGTTTATTTCAGGTCTTGTGCTGTTTTATGGGTCTGAAGTGTGGCGAGAGCCACACATGTTGAGCACCTGCTGTCAGACACGTGCTATTCTGTATTATAAGTATGAACAGTAAATGATGGGGTAATTATAGTTGAGATGTGTCTCTTCTACGTGTGGTTTCTGAGCCCACAGCTGTCTGCCGCTAAAACAGATGATTCTGAGAAATACAGGCTTCTCCACCTGCTGAAAATAAGCCAGAAATGAGTCCTGCACCCTCGTGTCTCTGTGATATTCTGGTCTGTGGGATTTCTTTATGGTCTAGTGGATGAAAATGGTGCGTTTGATCGCTTAATGAGGTAACAGCACAGCTCTCCTCCACAACACACATGATCTGAGGAATCGGTCATGTCTGGAGCACAAATGTAGGACGAGTTACATGTTGAAGTTCATGAGTTTGAGAGTCTGAGATACTTGCAACCTCTCTATTCAGTTCACATGTCATCTATTTGTATAGTTTGCATACAGGGGATTTTTGGTTTACCATATGCTTTAGACCACTAAAAGAATGTGTGACTCACTGAGTCAAAATACTTTTTCCATTACATGTAAAGCCTCTGCATTAACCTTTTACCTTGTATATGGTAAACCTCTCTTTTCTTTTTTCTTTTCTTTTCTTTTCTTTTCTTTTCTTTTTTCTTTTCTTTAGTTATTTGAATTTGAATGAGTTTTTGTTTTATATTATTATTTAATTCTATATTCTATATTCTATTTTTGTTTTTTAAGTGTTATTTCATGATTTTATTTAATATTTTATATTGTTTTTTCTGTGTTGATCAGTAGTAAGGTGTGTCCTAACCTGTTTATTTTATTTCATTTTATTTATTTTGTTATTTCCAGTAATTTTTTATATTTGTATTTTATTTTAATTTTTTATTTTACTTTTTATGATTAGTTTGTTTTTTTTATTTTATATTTTATTTATTTATTAATTTATTTTAATACTTTGTTTAATACTTTATTAATTTACTAAAATACTTTGTGTGAGTGTTGAGTAGTAAGCTATGCTCTAACCAGTTTTATTTTTTGTTTTTTTTTCAGTCATTTTTTAATATTTTTATTTTATTTTACTTTTTTATGATTATTTTATGGTTTTATATTTTATATTTTATTTTTTATTTTTTTTTTGCTTTGTGTGTGTTTATCAGTAATAAGCTATGCCCTAACCATTTTTGATTTATTTTATTTCATTTTATATATTTTTTTAAATATCTTTTTCATTCATGTTTAATATTTGTTTTATTTTATTTTACTCCTTTATGATTATTTTATGGTTTAATATTTTGTATTTGTATATTTTGTTATTTTCAATCTTTTTTATATTCTTGTTTTATTTGACTTTTATTTAGGATTATTTTATGGTTTTATATATTATGTTTTATTTTTATTTTATTTACTTTGTTTGTGTTTATCAGTAGTAAGCTATGCCCAAACCAGTTTTTTCTTTTCTTTTCTTTTCTTTTCTTTTCTTTTCTTTTCTTTTCTTTTCTTTTATGTTTTTTATTGTTTTCAGTCTTTTTTTTTTACTTTTTATGATTATTGTATTTATATTTTGTATTTGTCTATTTTCATTTAATTGCATGTTTATTTTATTTTGTTAATATTTTATTTTTTGTTATTTTTAATTTTATTTTGTTGTTTTCAGTCATTTTTTTAAATATTTTATTTTATTTTACTTTTTATGATTAATTATTTTTTTTATTTTCTATCTATTTTTTTTTTTATTTAATTCTATAATTTTTTTTATTATATTTTATTTCATTTGTTACTTAGTTTGTGTTTATCAGTAGTAAGCTATGCCCAAACCAGTTTTTTTTTTCTTTTCTTTTCTTTTCTTCTTTTCTTTCTTCTTTTCTTTTCTTTTTTCTTTTCTTTTATGTTTTTTATTTTGTTGTTTTCAGTCTTTTTTTTTTTTACTTTTTATGATTATTGTATTTATATTTTGTATTTGTCTATTTTCTATTTTTATTTAATTGCATGTTTATTTTATTTTGTTAATATTTTATTTTTTGTTATTTTTTATTTTATTTTGTTGTTTTCAGTCATTTTTTTTTAATATTTTATTTTACTTTTTATGATTATTTTATGTTTTTGTTATTTTGTATCTGTCTATTTTATATTTTTTATTTAATTTTATAATTTTTTTTTATTATATTTTATTTCATTTTTTACTTTGTTTGTGTTTATCAGTAGTAAGCTATGCCCTAACCAGTTTTTTTACTTTTTTATGATTATTTATGGTTTTAATATTTTGTATTTGTCTAATTTATATTGTTTTTATTTCATTCTGTATTTGTTGTGTGTGTATATCAGTAGTACCCTAACCAGTTTCTGTGTCTGATCCCATACAGTCAAGAGAACAGTCAGAAGATGAGCTGGAAGAGTCCATCACCTTTCGTCGACTTCATAAGCTTGTAAATTCAACTCGACGTGTGAGAAAGAAGCTTATCAAAATAGATGAGGCCAAAAAACAAAACTCAAAAGGTGAGCGATTAATGCATTTTATGAACTTACACCTTCATATAATGGATTACAAAACCAAACATTAATTTATTTGAACTAGCATTTGCACTGATGAATCATTCACCCTGAGACCAGAGATGTGTGATAAGAAAGTAAATAGGATCAACTTAGTTTTCGTGTTTTCCCATCCAGACCCTTTGAGCCCTGAGATGCTCCCGTTGGGCGAGGATGGCATCTCTCTCTACTCTGGGGTGCACAAACGTCTCGCCGTGTCCCAGGGTGACGGTCTGAGCTCCGTGCTTCATGAACAGCTGTCACTGGACAGAGACTCGGACAGTCTGACGACATCTCCCTCCTCCAGCAGCTTAGACACCTACAGCAGCCATAAGCTCTTCAAGGCCTTCAGTAAGTCCAGCAGCAGTCAGGGACTGGAGCCCACGACGGGACCCGGCGGAGCAGTTTCTGGGCTGGACGCAGGTAGCGGATCCTCCTTCTCGGAGGCAGACGGTGAGGTCGAGCCCAGGTTGTCCCGCTCCGTGACGGATGGGGAGATGAGACGAGCACTGAACCCCTCTAACTACCATGGAGTGAGTAAAATTTTATTTTATTTTATTTTATTTTATTTTTGTGTTGTTTTTTTTAAGATTTATATTCTAAACGTTTTCTTTTTTTTGCACGTTATTTTATATATTTTATTTTTATATTTTATCTTTTCATGTCATATTTTTTGAGTTTCATTTTATTTTATTTTTGTTGTTTTGTTTATGTTAATTGTATTATTTGTTTTATATCTTTTATATCTGATATTATATTTTAGTTGTTTTTGTGTTTTTTTTATTTATTTTATATTTGTTTTATATATTTTATATATAAATATATTTTATATTTTATGGTGTTTTTTTATTTTATTTATATTTATTTTGTTTTATTTTTGTGTATTTGTTTAACCTGTTTATTTTATTTAATATTTTGTTTTTGTGTTTTTTTAGATTTACATTCTAAACGTTTTTTTATTTTTGTTATTCGTTTTTTATATATATTTTATTTTTATATTTTATATATTTTGTTATCTTTTTATTTTATGTTTAATGATTTTTATTTTATTATTTTATTTTTGTTGTTTTGTTTATTTTAATTGTATTATTTATTTTATATTTTTATATTTGATTTTGTGTTGTTGGTTTTGTTTATTTTATTTTATATTGTATTACTTATTTTATATTTAGTTATTTTTCTTATTTTATTTTAGATTTTGTTGTTTTTTATTTATATTTATTTTGTATTTTTTGTACATATATTTTATTTTATATTTTTATTATATATATTTTGTTAGATTTTAGATTTTTAGATTTTTAGATTTTTTTTTTTTAAATTTATTTATTTTGGCTTTATTTTTGTGTATTTGTTTGATATGTTTACATTTGTTTTATTTTATTTTATTTTTATTTTGCATGTCCTAGGGTAACGCATCTAGCTCCAAAACTGAAAATGTAAGTTGTATGTCAAGATTTCAATGTAAAGATATAGCTTGATCCAGAATGTGCTTTACTAACTGTTGTTTGTGTCACAGAGGACCTGCAGTTTTGGAGGATTTGATCTCACAAGTCGGTCTGTGTACATGAGCAACAGCAGCTGTGACCCCACAGTAAGAACACACTGTAAAAGTGCAAATGAATTCATTAAATCTGTTCCGAATGCTTTCAGCATAATGTCACTTATGTCTCTCCTCCAGAAAGAAAACGGCGATATCAACATAAGAGACGCATCCAGATCTCCAACACCTTCCCGTATCTCTCTTGGGAAGAAAGTGAAATCTGTTAAAGAGACCATGAGGAAACGCATATCCAAGAAATATAATTCCTCTCCATCGGAGCAGGTGATTGTTTGATAAACATTAATTCATAACGCAAGACACTGGAAAGACTGTTGATTTTAGCAATTCCTATAGCAAATCTGTCCTTTTTGTCCAAGCAGAACACAGTTTGGGCTTGCAAAGACAAGAATTTTTGTGCATTGCTAATTCCAAGTAGTGGTTGCCTTTTAGCCTAAGTTAAAGAGTTGTTGACTCCATTTTTGGTTGCTTGCTTTTTTAGGTTTTTCAGATGTCTGACTCTAATATAGTGATCCTTGACTTGGCAAATACCACTTATGATGGAACCAAATTACATATTAGCCATATAATACTAGTCAACACCTGTAGAATTTACCATCTTACAATACAGCTTCATTTGTAAGTATCTGGCGCCCTCTGTTGGCAGCTGTATTGATTTCAGAATGTTCTTAATGTCTTTGACTTTCAGTCAAGCCCGAGTCGAGCTCCCAGCAGCCCACATTCTCCTCACACAGACACAGACTCTCTGGAGAAACCCAAACTCAAGGCCGGAGGATCAGTGGAGAGTCTGAGGAGTTCCCTCAGCGGACAGAGCTCCATGAGTGAGTTTATCTGCTTTGGCATACTTATGAAAGGCACATCTGTGAAATTGCCAGACAAAATGTCATAAAATAAACAGTAATATGACGTAAAACCTTTTAAAATAATGTAAATTATATAATGTCAAAGCTAAATATAAAGCCATGATCATTACATGAAAAAAATTAAATTGCCCAATTATGTTTCCATTAAAATGCAGTGTTGTTATAGTTGACTGAAAACTATTAAAAATAATTTTTATAATGAAACAAAAATAAAAAATGAAAATAAAATAAATTAAGATGACTAAAATGAAGAAAACAAATCAAGCACATAAAATTAATCGTAAAAATTATGAATATTATGTACAATACATTATTGTTATTGGTAACTAAAACTATTACAAATCATTTTTGTAAAAAAATGTATATATATAAATAAATAAATAAATAAATAAATAAATAAATATAAATGTTGCATGTTAAATAAAAAAAAAAATAATGAAAAGGATGAAAAAACAACTAAATTACAAAAACGTATTATAAAATTAAAATAAAAACTGAAATGTAAAAGCTTTTTTAAAATCTTAAATACTATATTAGCATATAAACAATTCTAAAACAACAGAAAATATAGAATAGAATAGAATAGAATAGAATAGAATAGAATAGAATAATAGATAATATACGTCCTGCTGGTCATATTAAAACAAAAAATGAAATGCATGTTAAATAAAAATAAATGTAAAAAAATGATCACATCAGCAACATTACTAAAATTTATTATAAATTTAAAATGAAAACTGAAATTAAAAGATTTTTTTAAATCTTAAATATTATACTAGCATATAAACCATTCTAAAACAACATAAAGAATAGAATAGAATAGAATAGAATAGAATAGAATAGAATAATAGATAATATATGTCCTGCTGGTCAATATTGCAACATAAACCTTTTAGCATGATGTTATGACAGTTTGAATTTGTGATAATGACTTGCTGACTAGGTATTATTTTAATAATTAAACAGCTGCTTATCAAATAAATGCACATAAAATATTGCTTCTTGATTTGAAATTATTTAACTTCTGAGAAGAAATTAAAATTGTTATCTTGGACACTGCTCAGATATACAGTTTTATAGTTCAGCATCATTACTCAAAAATGTTCGACTGTGAATTTGACAAGAATGGGGATCATACAAAATGCATGTTAATTTTTATTTAGTATTGGATTTTGAGATCCAACAAGGACAACTGAGGGACTCATATGCAGCTATTACAGAAGGTTCAAACACTCACTGATGCTTCAGATACATTAAGACCCAGGGGTAAAACTTTTGAACAGAATGAAGATGTGTACACTTTTCTTATTTTGCCTAAATATCATGTTTTTGTCATTTAGTACTGCCCTTCGGAAGCTACAAAAGATACTTACATGTTTCCCAGAAGACAAAATAAGTTAAATTTACCCCAGTCTTCAAATTCAAAAAGTTTTCACCCCCCTGGATCTTAATGCATTGTGTTTTCTTCTGGAGCATCAGTGAGCGTTTGAAACTTTTGTAATAGTTGCATATGCATATGCCATGATATTTACATGGTACTTCAAAGGATATAAGCTTGTTCATGCTGGTTTTAAAGCAGGAGTTGTTTTGGCAGGCGGTCAGACGGTCAGCACCACAGACTCGTCCACCAGTAACCGTGAGAGTGTAAAATCAGAGGACGGCGATGAAGACGAGCTACCGTACAGAGGACCTTTCTGTGGCCGAGCTCTGGTTCACACAGACTTCACCCCGAGCCCGTATGACACCGACTCCCTCAAACTTAAGGTCAGACGCCTGGTCTCTCAGAAATAAACTGACCGTCAGCTTCCGTTGCCCTGCATCTGTAGCGTGTGTTTGCTCTTACAGAGAGGAGACATGATCGACATCATCAGTAAGCCGCCCATGGGCACGTGGATGGGGCTGCTCAATAACAAAGTGGGAACGTTCAAGTTCATCTACGTGGACGTGCTGAACGAGGAAGAGGAGAAACCCAAACGCAGCGTGAAGAAAAGGAGGAAAAGTCGCCCTCCTAAACCGACCTCTGTAGAGGAGCTTCTGGAGCGCGTCAATCTCAAAGTAACGCAATAGCGCTCCGTTCAATCAATTGCAAAATTATCCTTTATATTATGACACCTTTATATTATCTGCAATATTACCTGGCCTATTTTACTGTGTTTTAGCTTCAGTTTAATTAACAAAAAAATGAGTTTTAGTTTCCGTTGATAATGATAATAACCCTGGTTCGTGGGATTACAGGAGCACATGCCCACGTTCCTGTTTAACGGTTATGAGGATCTGGACACGTTTAAACTGTTGGAGGAGGAAGATCTGGACGAGCTGAACATCAGAGATCCTCAACACAGAGCCGTGCTGCTCACCGCCGTCGAGCTGCTGCAGGAGTGTGACAGTGAGAGACACAAACACACACATACTGACAAATAGATTACTGTTCGTACTGATAAACAGGCCATGTTTGGAGAATGCAAGGTTCATACAAGGTGCTTAAAGTGCTTGAAGTATTTGAATTAGACTTTTTTTAAATTTAAGTCCTTGAAAACCCTTAAAATAGCAATATTCCTAAAGAGGTACGTGAAATAAGCACATATATTTTTAATCAAAATTAACACTGCAGCCCCCCTGACGTTGACCTTATGAAGCCTCGCCCCTTTTCAGTGCTGCTTTAAACATTACAATGCTCATGATCACTTTTAAAGGAGAAGTCTATTTCCAAAACAAAGGTTCACACATAATGTACTCACCGCCTTGTCATCCAAGACGATGTACTGTTTTTGTTCTGGTTCATGACAGTTAGGGTATGTCGAAAAACTCCCATCTCATGTTCTCCCTCAACTATCAAAATCGTCCTATATCACTGTTTTACCTTTTGTGTTAAGGGTGTTTGATGATCTTTGCATATTAACTTTGCAAAGACTGGGTCGGTACTTCTGCAGCGATGTAGGATGATTTTGTAATGATTTTTGTAGTTGAGGGAGAAAATACGACTGGAGTTTTTCGACATACCCTAACTGTCAGAATACACAGTTCAGGGAGAGTAAGACAAGAGGAGCTTTTGAGATTAAAAAGTATTTAAATTGTATTTTTTTTAAATGAAAATACCCAATCGTTACGCTAGATAAGACCCTTCTTCCTCGGCTGGGATCATTTACAACTGCATCTGGGATCGTTTGAAGCCGCATTTAAACTGCATTTTGGAAATTCAAACTCGGGGCACCATATCAGTCAATTATAAGGAGAAAAGTGCTGAAATGTTTTCCTCAAAAATTATAATTTCTTTAAGACTGAAGAAAGAAAGACATGAACATCTTGGATGACAAAGGGGCGAGTACATTACATGTGAATCTTTGTTTTGGAATTGGACTTCTCCTTTAATCACTTACCCCCATGTCGTTCCAAACCCGTAAAAGCTTTGCTTGTCTTCTTAACACAATTTAAGATATTTTGGATGAAATCCGGGAGGTTTGTGGCTGTCCCAATGACTGCCAGGTAAATAAAAGTACTGCTCACTGCAGAGCCGAATGGCCTCCAGCTCCCCCTCTCTGGAGGTCCAGTTCCACCTCTGTGTGAACTAATGCGTGGAGTTAGGGTTAGGATAGAGTAAGGGGTAGGGTTAGGGTGTGGTTAGGTGTCTATTTCCACCCATTACCTCCAGTGAGGGGGAGCTGGAGCTCCAGCTCCTCCCATCTGGCTCTGCAGCGAGCACCCTCTCGGTAAATACCACTTTCAAGACCCAGAAAAATATGAAAGACGTTGTCAAAATAGTCCATCTGCCATCAGTGGTTCAATCTGAATTTTATGAAGCGACGAGAATACTTTTTGTACACAAAGAAAAACAACGATTTTATTCAGCAATTCGTCTCCTCCGCGTCACCGTAGCACCATTTTGGAGAGTAGTAGCTAGTGTATCCGCTGGACAACACGGATATGCTTTCTACGTATATTTACACTTTAATTTGAACGAAAACAGCGTATCCGGCATACGCAGTATGCGTATACGCATATACTCTCCAAAATAGCACTACGCTGACGCGGAGAAGACGAATTGCTGAATAAAATCGTTATTTTTTTTTTTCTTTGTGTACAAAAAGTATTCTCGTCGCTTCATAAAATTCAGATTGAACCACTGATGGCAGATGGACTATTTTGATGATGTTTTTCATACTTTTCTGGGTCTTGACAGTGGTATTTACCTGGCAGTCAATGGGACAGTCACAAACCTCCCAGTTTTTATCCAAAATATCTTAAACTGTGTTCCGAAGATGAACAAAGATTTTACGGGTTTGGAACGACATGGGGTAAGTGATTAATGACAACATTTTCATTTTGGGGTGGAGTAACCCTTTACATGCAAACTGAAAAAGGTGTGAATTGCTCCTACAGTTATTGTGTCTTCAGCATATGTTCAGAAATAATTATGCATTAAAAAAACAAAGTATGACTTCATTTGAGATTTCTGATTTTATATCTTTTAGTAAAGAATTCAGATCAAATCTGAGTCAAAGATGTGTTTTCATCTGCAGGTAACAGTGACCCGGAGCGCGAGGGATCGTCCGGAGACTCCCAAGAGAAGCTTCTGTCGGAAAGCGGCGTCCCGCCACCGGACTCTCCTCGCGACTCGGGCTGCTACGAGAGCAACGAGAACCTGGAGAACGGTAATGACAGCCTTCCTCGTCTGTGACTCTCCAGCCCTCTTCTTCCTCCTGTCTGTGATCTCTGCATGAATCCAGTCAGAGCAGCTGATGTCTGTCCTCTGCTTTCATTCCTCTCTCTGCTGTGAGGAGCACACGTGCCTCCGCTGGGACTCATCTGCTTTCATTCCCAGCATTCAGCGGACCACGGCATCTCTCATCCATATTTCCGACAGCACGGCATCAGTGACTTTGCGTTGAGATTTCACTTCAGTCCATTTCCATTCGAGAACCGCGTTTCCACTGTGTCGCGTGACGTTTTTTTGCGCTTGCTGAATTTGTGTTGAACCAAAAGAGTGGCGAAGTTCTGAATCAATATTATTCACTGTTACAGCTTGAAAATCTGATCACATAAATGTTCATTTGCTTTGGTTTAGACGAACAGAATAATTCTAGTCATAACATGCTCATGTGAATGTCAAAAGCCCTTGTGAAGAATGACCATGTCATTATTTCTTTGCTTGTGCTTGCAAAACGTTGCTGTTTGTGTGTGTATATTTTTCTAGTAAAATGATACATTGTTGCACAATATCTTTAGATGTGCCTAAAAATCATTTGTGATATGCAAACATATGAGACTAAAGTAGATATATTTACAGTACAAAACAAAATTATACATTTTGCTCCACAGGTAGAGACAAAAGATACAATCAGAGCTGCGATAACATCAAAATGTCCAGAAATTCATAGATTGAATCTCATGAAAACATGTCCAGGATGCATTTCACCCCAAAATCTATTTTTAAAAAATACAAAAATAATTGTTTAAAGAAAAAGCCTCTTTTAAGTTAATAATAAAGTTTGTTTTTCTTCACTTTTTATATCTATTAAACACATTTTCCCCTCAAATTTACCTGCAAATGTACATGCAAACTCTAATTACAGTAATGCATCCAGATGTTCCTGTTATTTTAAATGCTTGTTATTACTAATACTATTTTTTAAAATTAGCTATAAAGGCAGACAAACATTTATTAATAACTTAATACATTAATACTAATTTTATTAATAATATTTTACATAAAAATAAAATGAATATGAAATTAATCCTGACAATCTCACAATTCAAAAAGTTCATAATAGTCCTAAAAATAGTATACAAAATATAACTTCTGATTTTGGGATTATATATGACCTGGATATGTGTTAATATTAATTTTAGAATAAATAATATGAATTTAATTAAATTAAAAATAATTTTACTCATATTAATTAATATACATTATTATTAATTTATTTCTTGTATTAAAATTATTAATAAATTATATAATTACTTTTCTGCATTACAGTAATATTGAGATTTTTGAGATTTCAACTGTTTGAAGGGAGACTGTGTTTAATTCCCAACATATCACAATGCAAAAAGTGCATAACTGACCTAAAAAGAGTGTTTGTTTTATTTATGACCCAGAAATGTTCTTGACAGGTTTTGTGAGATTCATTTACAAATGTCTTACATGTTCTTTCCAACTGTGGCTAAAAATTTCATGTACGTGGATCTGAGCAAAAGCGGCGATTGAGCTCTGTCTGTGTCACTGACCGAAGGAGAGATGTCAGTCATTGTCAATACAGAAGCTATGGAATAAAACGCTCTATGATCATCTGAAACGCCTGCTTATTCCTGTCTGCTCCTGTCCATTTCCATCCAGAACATTCTACTCTCTCTTAAACTATATATTTCATCACTTTGCATAACATGCCGGTTTCTCTTTGCATGCAGAACTTTCCACAAGTCTATGATCTGTCTTAAGTAAATACACTACCGTCCAAAAGTTTGGGTTCAGTCAGATTTTTTTTTTTTTTTAAAAGAAATTAATACTTTAAATCAGCAAGGACACATTAAATTGATCAAAAATGGCAGTAAAGACATTTATAATGTCACAAAAGATTTCTATTCTAAAATATTAAGCTGTTAAACTGTTTTCAGCTTTTTTAAAATGTCTATTCTGCTCACCAAGGCTGCATTTATTTGATCTAAAATACAGTAAAATCAGTAGAATTGTGAAATATTATTGCAATTTAAAAAGGCTGTTTTCCATTTGAATATATTCGGAAAGCTGAATTTTCAGCATCTATACTCCAGTATTTAGTGTCACATGATCCTTCAGAAATCATTCTAATATTCTGATTTGCTGCTCAACAAACATTTCTGATTATTACAAATGTTGAAAACAGTTGTGCTGCTTCATATTCCTGTGGAAATAATGATACGTTTTATTTTTCAGGGTTCTTCAAAGAATGGAATGTTCAAAAGAACGACATTTATTTTAAATAAAAATCTTTTGTAACATTACAAATGCATTTACTGATACTTTTGATCAATTGAATGCGTCCAAGTGTTCATTTCGTTTTTAAAAATTAAAATACCAAACTTTTGAACAGTAGTGTATGGTTTAAAAAATCCTGTTGTTTCGTTCCAATTTCATATAACTCGTATTTTTGCCTGTGTGTTGTTGACATTTTGAGTCACATCTTCTTTACGTGAATCTTCTTATAGGCAAAGGCAAAAAGACGTCTCATTTAAGCAGGTCCTCATCAGGCTTTGAATCCAGCCATCTCTCTTCCCCTGAGTTTCCCATCCCACCCCTCTGCCATTCCAGCAGGTTGAACCCACCAACCAGACAGGACGCTCCACTTCCACTGCAGATCGACTCCATCAAGAGTCTTCATCTGAGAAGAAACCACTGCATGTTCAGAGGAAGATTCCTGAGTCGTAGTTGCGGCGTTCTGGATCAACCGTCAACTCAAACAGAGCTTAGGAAACTTTACTTCTCAGTAGAGGAACTTCATCTGCATCAAAGTCCTGGAGGAATGCAGCAGCCCTTAGAAAACATCAGGCCTGCTACTGAAATAGTGTCTGAAAGTATTGAGGAGAGTCCAAGTCAAGATCAGGAGAATCTTCTTACATCTGACGAGTCAGAAGAGGTTGGAAACAGAGCTCAGCCATGTTCAAGTGTTTCAGTGGTGGATTATGATCAGGTGCCAGAAGATGATGATCATCTTCCAAGCGCACAGCGCATGAAACCACCAGTTCCTCCGAAACCTCTTCCACTGCCGTTATTGAAGATTAGGGACGCTGGAATTGAGAGAAAGGAGGTTTGTACAAGCACATCGAAGTCAAACACCGACCCGGAGGTTCCCAGGATCTCGAAGTCACTTATTTACAGACCTGCAAAGAAAGTTCATTCAGGGAAAACGGCCAATCTGGAGACGTTAGTGGAGGAAAAGTTAAGCTCTGATGGCATTGACCTCACAGAAGAGCCATATTCTGACAAGGTATGTTTTTTCTGACTTAATTTATTGTATATTTTAAAGATATTGACTTTCTAAAAGCTGTTAAAGCTGTGGTGGTCTTCAGGCATTTACACTGAAAAATTAGACTGAATGATCTTAAAAAATAGTCTCACTTTACATAAAAGAATGAATGGGAAAAATTTAGAGGGGAATAGAATCTGCAAATCATCCACAATAAAGTAGTCTCTGTGTGCAAAACCTAATAAAAGTATATAATTATGTCTGGAAAAAAAAATCTAATTTTCATATATATATATATATATATATATATATATATATTAGGGCTGCACAATTATGACAAAAATCATAATTGTCGATTATTCCCTTGAAATTATAATTGCAATTAAGTACGATTATCAAAATTTACATTGAATGATGTTTTGAATAGCTTTATACCATTGTTTGAAGCAACTGCATGTCACTTTTTTATATATAGTTTCTTCTTTTAATATAAAAAACTAGAAAATTAAAAATTAAAACGAGAGGGAAAAAAAACCTTTAAGATAACCTGTAGGAAAAATTCTCTCTCTCTCCCACACACACACACATCTTAAGAAAGCAGAATGTGTTTTTTTTTGTTTGTTTGTTTTGTAATTGTGCATTTGAAAATACCATCTTTAATTGTAATGACGATTAGAAATTCAGTTAGTTGTGCAGTCCTAATATATAATATAGTATAGAAATACTATAAATATTTTTTCTATTATTAATAGTATTTATATAAAAATAAATGGTGAATATTGTCTAGTACCATGAAATTACCTCAAAATACAATATTAAAGAATAAATATAATTAAAACAAAATATACTTCAATCATTTCATTTAAATATATGCTTATTGCCTGCAGACTGCCACTGTATTCATTGAAAATGGTCATTTTATAATAACAAAAAAAAGTTTTAGTTTTTTTTCGATTTATGATTGATTTCTATTTTTTTTTATTATAGAATAAAGTGTTAATATAGCACCATTCCCATCAAAATACAAACTAATGCTTTAAAAAAAGTATGCTTATTGTCTGCAAAAATGACCACCACTGTATTCATTAAAAGTGGTATTAAATATTTTTCTTCTATTTATGATTATTATTTATATTATTTTATATATAAATAAATGGTCAATACCATGACAAACCCCTCAAAAAAAGTATAAATATTACTAAAACCAAATATAATGTTTCATTTAAAATAAAAAGTTAAGCTTTAAGCGAGAGTTAAGTAAGATTACAACAATATCACAACAAACTAAAAACACTCCTTATAGCAACCAGCTGCTTGTATAAAAATCCCTTGCATTTTCTTCAGAAAATGTAAAAGTCTAGTTAGTTAAATCTAGTTAATATTCTTTATTTCTGTTTTTCAGCATGGCCGTTATGGAGTGCCGTTTTCTCTGGTCCAGAGATATTCTGAAGATCTGGACAAACCTTTGGGTGACATTGCCATTGTGATCGATCAGACGAGAGTCCAACAGCTTTTAAAACAGCATCGTATTGCAGTGAGTCTCTGCTGATGACTTACAGCATGATGAGTGTCAGTTACTCGTTCTGGACAAATGTGTCTGAATTTGTCTTTACTTCCTATCTCACAGATCCCACTGAGAGGACTGTCAGAGATATGTGTGATTCCTTGAGCACGTCATAATGGATTTCAGAACTTGGAGAGCAGCTTTGGAGAACGACGGATCAAAAGCACTTAAATCCAGCTTATAAAACACTGCTGAACTGATTCCTGAAGTTTAAATATCGTGGATCAAAACTGACAAGGGCTGGAATGATCAAAAAGCAGCACTGCTTCACTGACTCTTCTAGAGGAATTTGACTTGCTTTTGATTTAGCAGAATGTTTTACCAGCTAGAAATGTATCCTTACCTGACTTATTCTGTTCTTTTAGGGTTTAGACAGCACAGTAGAAACTAAAATAGTTTGACTTTCATATGTGGCTGTGTTTTAAATGAAGTCACTGATGAGTGGTTTGTTTTGAATCAACTTTAGATTTGAATAATGATCTAAACGCAACAGTTCCAATTTAAACGACTCTTTAGGAGTTTGTGTGAACCGTAAATGTTGCCTATGAAAATGTACATATAATAGTGACTCTGAGTGTAAACCTACATTTGTTGTAATACGTTTTGGAGTACTGGATAGGTCATCATCATCATTTTCTTTTTCTCAAAAAAAAGCAGTTTTTTATTATTATTTTGATATATATATATATATATATATATATATATATAAAATATGCCTGGACTAAAAAGCTTGTTTTCTGTATGCCACATTGTCTTATATTTTCAGCAGTGTTCAAACTGATTTCAAAACATATTTATTTCTTGCTGTAATATAGGATTTATTTTCTTGTAACATTTATCATACTTATTTTAATCTGTAACATTCTGTTATGAGATAAAGAAGGGTTCTGTTATTTTATGGACTGATGCAAGTTGGTATGAATGAACTGTGAAAGGTTGTACATGGATTTTCAGAGACAAATGTGTTTTAAAAACTAATAAAATTAAAAGGCTCTTAATTTATTTATTTTCATAATATAGCCATTTGACTACATACATATAACTTGCAAACGCTGGAAATGTAAATTGTGTGATATACACTTCCAGTCAAATGTTTTTGAACAGTAAAATTGTAAATATTTTTAAAGAAGTCTCTTCTGCTCACCAAGCCTGCATTTATTTGATCCGAAGTACAGCAAAAGCATTCAAATTGTGAAATATTTTTACTATTTAAATAACTGTTTTCTATTTTCTGTTTTCTACATTTTCAGCATCATTACTCAAATCTTTAGTGTCACATGATCCTTCAGAAATCATTCTGCTGATTTGCTGTTTGAGAAACATTTATTATTATTAATAATATTTAAAACACTACATTTTTTTTCATTTTCATTTATTTGATGAACAGAAATATCCAAAGATCAGCATTTATCTGTTATTAAATGCTGTTCTTCTGATCTTTCTATTCATCAAAGAAACTTGAAAAGAATCTACTCAGCTGTTTTCAACATAATAATAAATGTTTTTTGAGCAGCAAATCAGAATTTTGAGTTTTTTTTTTTCACAGAATTTTTTCAAGATCATGTGACTGGATTAATTATGCTAAAATTTCAGCTTTGAAATCACAGGAATAAATAACATTTTAAAACATCTTCAAATAGAAAACAATTATTTTAAATGGTAAAAATATTTTTAAATTGTACTGGTTTTGCTGTACTTTGGATCAAATAAATGCAGGCTTGAAGAAGAGACTTCTTTAAAAACATTAAAAATCTTACTGTTCAAAAACTTTTGACTGGTAGCGTAATATGTTTAAACTATAATGTGTGCTGTCATATTTCGCAGCTTGGAAGTAATAGGCTACTATTTTTGTGAATGTGCCAGACTTAAAGGGGTCATCGGATGCCCATTTTGCAACAAATTGATATTATTCCTTAGGGTCTTAATGAAAAGTGTATAATATACTAAGGTTAAAAATTCTCAATGGTAGTGTAAAACAACACCATTTTTACCTTGTCAAAATGAGCTCTGTAAAAATCAACCCATTCTGATGGATTGCGCCTTTAAATGCAAATGAGCTCTGCTCGCCCCGCCCCTCTCTTCTCTCTGTGGAGTGACGAGCTCGGAGAGATTACTTTACTTTAGCCGCATTTAGCGCGTTTAGCTGGGAAAGTTGCTAAATAGCAGATTATTAGGAAAGGTGATTGCAGTTCATTAAAAAAGCCCTTATACTCACTTCTGCTGTAGATGAAGCTGGATCACAAATGATTTGCGCGAACACAGACGCATTTATGTAGATCGGGAGGCGCATTCTCTTCACAAACAAACGTAATCCACTGCATCTTCAGCGGCTCAGATGTCGGGAGTAAATGACGACCACTACGTATATTATTACATCCAGCAACACAACACCTCAATCGCTCAATCAGAGATATTCTTGTCTAACTTACATCCCTGCTCCAGCATCCAAACAATGGATGTTGTTCTGTTACAGCTGATTTAAGGCGGGTCTGAGGTAAGACGTTCATGTCAATCAACTATTGTGGGAGCGGCCTCTGTGGGTGTGACGCCACACCGACAGGCATCTGAAAATGGCTCGATTTGAAAAAGGGGATATTATTTTTACAGATTAATTAAAAAACATTGCATGGATTTTTGTCATTATAGGGTAGATGTGTAAATACACTGCCAACACACATTAATGTTCAAACAACATTTAAAAGTGAACTTAGCATCCCATGACCCCTTTAATTCCCATTTATTAGAAGAAAAATAATAAAACTATTTGCGATACAAACCAGTATGTTTATGATTATGAAAATCCGTTAAAATAATATAATATAAACAGAGAGTTTGCAGTATTAATCAGCAAAACGAACTGTTGTACAGCTAAATAACTGGAAACGAATGACACCGGAAGTTGCGTACATTCCAGTTACTAAATGGCCGCCGCTCGTACTTTAAAAACTTGGTTGTAAACGCCTTGGAGGAAAGTGAAATGTTAGTCTAATTTGCCATTTTACGTCTTGGGCCACTGAAACGTTATTCAACCATGAATATAAATAGGCTATATGGCAGAGAGAGAGAGACCCAAACTGGGGGACTGACGCCCCCAAACCTCCCATGCACACCTGCAAGTTGACGCCACCACAACACGTTAAAGTTTGGAGACATGAACACAAGGCGCTGTTCTGCTCCTCTGAGACCAGTATGACATCGGTGGTGTGTTATTACAGAATACAGATGGTTTATCATCTCTCTTGATTCCCGTCATGAGAATATGATGACTTTCAGAAATCCTTCCTCTCATAAACACTTTGGCGGCTACATGCGCGTAAGAAGCCGGAGGGGAAACTGGCTTGCGGTGGTTTTGCTCCGAATATCACGCCGGGATTTGTTCTTCTGCCTGACCGCTCTGCTCATATTCTGCCTGGGCTCTGTGTTATATCAGTTAAAAGGAGAAGCACCAAAAATCCTGCTGGATGTGGGTTATTATCTCGGTAAGACCTCAAACATAGGCTACTGTATGCGTTTATCAGGAGTCGTGGGGGAAGTTGTCACAGTGGAACCTGCTGCCTGATGTGACAATATGAAATATTTGTCTGTACTGTCTATATTGTTTCATGTATTTAGTTAATATGTTTGTGTGTATCAGTGTTTTTTATTAGCTTTACTTTTTAACCAACATTTTTTTACTGTTTTGAACTACGGTGTTTTTAAAAAGAACACAAGCATTTTGTTTATTGAACGTTTGACAAAAGTTTGTTTTTTCATTAAGTTATTAATAAATTAAGTACATTAAAAAGTCCTTTAAAAGTATTGTATAATAGTATTTAGGCTCTGAACAGATCATTTGTTGCTTACACAGTAATGAACATATATGTTTTCTGACATGTCTAACTAATTGAATGTACCTTAATGGTTCATTAAAGTTAAAGTATTAGCAAAGTCTGTTACTGTAGTTCTGTTTTGAGGTAAATGGCATCAGTCAGGGTTCATAAAGAGTGGACTGTCAAAAGTTTCCTCTCTCCACTATGAGTCCATACGACACCGGTGTTGTTTTTGGCTTTCGGAGCAGCTCATGAGACCCACCAGTGAATTCCGCACGAGTCCATGTAAACCAATGATATGAGGCCTTTCATTGTCCTATAATGAAGGCAGTCACCAAAACTGATGGAGGAGTGGAAGAACCTGTGCATTTGGACAGCATCAGTTCTTGAAATACTTGTATAAAAGATATCAATCTTACATTTTAGTATCCAACTTTGAAGTCTACAAATATTATACAGATGAAACTTAATGAACATGAGATTATTGTGGATGGATGGAACATTTGGCATTTCATCTCAAGAACTGTACAGATTTTTTATCACACAGTGACATGAACAGTTATAGTAGATTGCGGGTGTGCTTCTATTCATTTTTATTTTATTTTAAACTTTCTAGGGAGATTTGCTGGTGGCCATGGATCTTTAGCACCCAGAGTAAGAGCATTGCATGTCACTTGTGACTGTAGTATCCTGTACTCAACTGATGCATATACATGTTTATGCCATTATTACATAAGATGTTTTTTTTAGTGGAAACACTTTGAATGTTGTAAGATTTTTCTCTGTTGCAGGCTTTGCCTTTCCCAAGTCAGGTTGTGTATAACAGGGTTGGTAAATGTGGCAGTCGCACTATAGTTTTGTTGCTGCGCATGCTGGCGGACAGACATCAGTTCACCCTCATCTCCTCTGATATTCACAACAAGACCAGACTCACCAAACGTGAACAGGTAATCAAAAATTTTTGTGAGTGAACAATTTCTTAGCTGCCATTGAATTAATCATTATAATTCTAGTAGGTCTATATTTCATCCATCAGCCAATGCTGAACCATCGCTAGTAATTAGTTTTAATCATTCTTTCATTCCTGTGCAGGAAAATCTGATAAGAAACATCAGCACAACTCCTCAGCCATTTCTCTATACCCGCCATGTGCATTTTCTCAATTTTAGCAGGTACGTTGATGCATTATCTACAACAGTCTTCCAGTTGATATGACAAAATAAATTCAAAGATCTGAATGACTGTATCTTACTTAAACAGAAAATATTGATTTTAATTTGGTTTTTTTAATTGAGTGTTTACTTTAATGCTCATTCCCAGCTAACAGAAACGTTCTAAGAACGTTTTGCCATTGTTCCCATTACTTTATGAAAACATGATTTCTATTGAACATTCACATGATTTTCTCTGAACATTCAAAACATCAGTTTTTTTTTTTGAAAATGTTTTGTAGGTTATATGATCATCAGTGGAACATTCCATTTTGATAATTTTGCCAACCTTAAGAGAATGTTACTTTTGAATGTTCTCTGAACATTTAAAAATTGTTTTAAAAATTTAAAAACATTTAAAACATTTTAGAAAAGATATATATAAATATAAATACACTGCCAGTCAAGAGTTTTTGAACAGTAAGATATTTCATGTTTTTTTTTTTTTTTTTTTAAAGAAGTCTTTTCTGGTCACCAAGCCTGCATTTATTTGATCCAAAGTATAGCAAAAACAGTACAATTTTGAAATATGTTTACTATTTAAAATAGCTGTTTTCTATTTAAATATATTTAAAAATGTAATTTATTGCTGTGATTTCAAAGCTGATTTTTAGTATCATTACTCCAGTCATATTCTGATTTGCTGCTCAAAAAACATTATTATATGTTGAATAGAAAGTTCAGAAGAACAGCATTTATCTGCATTTTATTAACATTATAAATGTCTTTATCATCACTTCAATCAATTTAAAGCATCCTTGCTAAATGAAAGTATTAATTTCTATAATTTCTTTGCCTAAATGTTTCTTGAACAGCAAATCAGCATGATTTCTGAAGGATCATGTGACACTGAAGACTGGAGTAATGATGCTGAAAATGCAGCTTTGATCATAGGAATAAATTACATTTTAAAATATATTCAGATAGAAAGCAGTTATTTTAAATACTAAAAATATTTCACAATATTACTGATTTTGCTGTATTTTAGAACAAATAAATGCAGGCTTGGTGAGCAGAAAGAGACTTCTTTAAAAAACATTAAAAACCTTACTGCCCAAAAACATTTGACTGGTAGTGTTAACATTTTGAGAACATTATTAAAAGACCAGGAAACTGTGATTGACATTACTTGAAGAATGTTTGTTTATAACTTTGAGAGAACCTTGCCAGAATTTTCTGAGAACATTTCCTGTTATATTGAGGAAAAATACTGGGCAAAAAAAAAGGTTGTGAAATATTCTATTCCACAGTTGCTTTCTGCAAAGCCATTTTAGAGTTATTGGTGTTTATTGCCAAATATGTTTGGCATATCAAAAACCAAACTAACCCTGCTGTTTACTTCCATCTTTGCCATGAACGATGGTCATTATTTGAAAATATCAGACTATTCCAGACAGCTGTGTTATAATCAGAGCTAAAACAAAAAAGGTATATTCTAACATGAGTCCTCTCTTTACTGTAATGAGGTTCAGAACGGATGAGCCTGTGCACATCAACATCATCAGAGACCCCATCAATCGATTCCTGTCCAACTATTTCTTCCGGCGCTTTGGCGACTGGAGGGGGGAAGAGAATCACGTCGTCCGAACCCCAGGGATGAAAGACGACGAAAGATACTTAGTAAGAGCTTTAAAACAAATGCGTTTCTGAAGAAAGCAGTAGTTCAAGCAAGGTTAAAGAAACAGTATAGATTAATGAGAAGTGAGTGAATGAACAGTGAATGGGCCGTTACAGCTCTGAGCTGTCATAAATGAAGTGTGTACAGCACCGTACACATGAATGCCTCCTTCACTGCTCAGCGGGCAGCGTTTATTAACATGGTTTACTCGGTCTATATTTAGTCTGAGACTGACTGTGCTGCTGCTTTTCCTGTCAGTCATTAGTGTGACGTGTGGTAATGCTTTATAGGCGGTGTACAATGTGTATATACAGTATGACGTCATCAGGGAAACACAAGACGTTTACAGTTTCTCTCAGTTATATTCATGGGTGTGCACGATTTCTGTTCAAATACTAATTTTCATCGGTTCATTTTTTTCCATGGAATGTTGTGGTTTTGTTTGCTTTGCAACAGGAAATAGCCAAGTGTGGAGACTGATATGAATGACCCCACAGTCACAGTATTTCTGTGTTCAGACCCCTTGTGGATGAATGTATGAACACACCACTGTTCTCAGAGCTTCAGTCCAGTTTAACAGCACTAGCAAAACTAACTGTGAAATTATTGTTGGCTCTGACAAATTGCTTTTGTTTCACTATAGATAAAAACATCTGCTAAATGCATAAATGTAAATATTTCCAATATGTTCTTCCTGACTAAAGGACATCAACACGTGCATCTTGGAAAGCTACCCTGAATGCTCCAATCCCCGTCTCTTTTACATTATCCCGTATTTCTGTGGGCAGCATCCTCAGTGCAGGTGACCTTTTGACCTTTATACACATTTACTTATATGATTCATTTCAAGTATTTTTATCCAAGCTTCAAAACAGCGATTCAAAAACAAGAGATTGTAAATGTTCAAAGCTTAATGAAGCAGTTTTTCGAAAGCGCCCATTACTATCAATAGATGCCCAAGAGTGATCTAGTGCAATTTATGGCGCAATCATCTGTCATGATCTAGAGAGCCGGGTTTGTGGGCGCTGGAGACGGCCAAGCAGAACGTTCTGGATCATTACCTGCTGGTAGGAGTGTTGGAGGAACTTGAGGATGTGCTGCTTCTGCTTGAGAGACTCCTTCCACACTTCTTCTCTGACGTCTTGAACATCTACAAAAGTCCAGGTGAGACTTTTTCTGCATATTTGGAGATGACGTTTAGCGTGCAAGCAGATGTTTAGATGGTTAGTTGGTAACAAACTTGGTTTGTTTTTTAGCATCAAGATAAGTTCATATAAGTTGTGTATTTCAGATGGTTTGCCTGGGCACTCCACAATTTAATTTTAGTTACTTTATTTGCACTTTTTTAATCAATTAAAATTTTTAATGTAGTACAATGTCAGAAATGTTTTAACAAGTATGAATGTTAGCTATATTAATACATATAAAAATTACTTACATTTTTTTTAAATATTAAATTATATAATAATACAAATTTTAAATAAATATAAATTATATAAATTATGTTTATAATTTGAATAGATTTTTAATATTAGGTCAGATTATTTAAATACAACATTTATTTAAACATAATTCATATATAATTTAGTATAAAAATAAATATTTTTAAATATATTTTTATATATATATTTACATTTAAGGTGTTATATTATTTATATATATATATATATATATATATTCTGAATTTATTTAAATAGAATTTTATTAAGATGTATCATTTGTATATATTTTCAATATTAAAACTTAAAGTTAAGCTTTATTAATATTAATTGTGACCCTGGACCACAAAACCAGTTGCAAGAGTCAATTTGAAAATATTTATTTAGATTATAAATCATCTGAAAGCTGAATAAATAAGATGAAATTTAAAAATCTGGAATCTGAGGATGCAAAAAAAAAAATCAAAACATGGTGATAATCGCCTTTAAAGTTGTCCAGTGAAGTTCTTAGCAATGCATATTACTAATCAAAAATTACATTTTGATATATTTACAGTAGGAAATGTACAAAATATCTTCATGGAACATGATTTTTACTTAATGTCCTAATTTTTGGAATAAAAGAAAAATCTATAATTTTGACCCATACAATGTATTGTTGGCTATTGCTACAAATATACCCATGCTACTTATGACTGGTGTTATGGTCCAGGGTCACATTTATTATTAGACTTTCAATCTTTATTAAAATTATTCTATATATATACTTTTGAATCTGTATTTCTCTCTTCAGACTATAGGAAGCTTGGGAACATGACGGGCACTGTACGCAAACAAACTCCTAATCTAGAGGCCCTGCAGGTGCTTTATGAGCGCATGGAGTACGAGTACAAATTCTACAACTTTGTCAAAGCTCAGTTCCACCTCACCAAGTGGAAGATTGGCCTGAGATCTGGCCCAAAACCCTCCAGACATTATTCCAGTGTGCTTCAGAGGAAAGACCTCCAGGAGGAGCTGGAGGAAGAGGAAACAGAAGACTCAGTCGAGTGGACCGAACTGAGACCCGATCAGATACAATCGACTAGAGTCTAAAATAACTGATCATTCAGGTCCTACTAAACCATAAAACTGGACAAAGCTTGAAACTCATGATTTTATGTTCATTTCTAAAGAGAAAAATGATTGCACTGAATGTTATCAACATTCTTAGATTGTAGAATATTTAACATTTTAATAACTTGATCTATATATGAAGAGTTCAGATGCAAATGTGAATGTGTCAAGTACACCTGACATTGTTCTTTAAAATGAGCATTTCTTTCTGGCTCCTATGAATAGGTTTCTATGTAAGTACTGGTACTTCTGAATGGGTTGAGGCTGGGATTTAATGCATTTGAAGTGAAAGTACTTGAACATATACTATGTGTGGAGAGCTTTCACTCAGTATTGTGTTTTTTTTTGTTTAACCCAGATGGTTTATAGAGGCTTTTGCGTTTAATAGCCATTTGTGAGATGTAGAAGTCATATTTGTTTAATTCTCTGCCCATTTTTACATGTATGAATGACTGGATAGACCATTTTATGTGTAATCTTGAGTTGAAATTTTATTTTTTGCTACATCCAAACAGACACAGAAAAATTACAGATTTTGTGGGAGAAAAAATATTTTGAGGGTATTTGAACATTTATTTCCCCATTCATTTGCAGATAAGGTAAGTAATACATATTGAATACTATTATTTGTAATTAAAACCTCATGACTACAGAACCCATTACCAAAACTGTATACATTAGTGTTGTCATGATACCAAAATTTTGACTTCGATACGATATGATACCTGACTAAAATATCACAGTACTATTACTGAACCGATATTATGAAAAAAAAAACATAGAACAACAGGAAAAGTAATTGAACAATAGATGATCCAAATGGAGATCATAGTTATTTTATTTATTAAAACAAAGCATTTCATCCCCATTTAAAAAAAATAAAAATAAAATGATAATAATAAATCACATGCCAGTGCCACTACACAGGATTATGGTGAACAACTAGCGAGCTTTGCCATACTGGTAAGTTAGCTTAAAGGATCAAACCAAATTTTATTTCATGACATAGTAATTTTTTTTCACAACAACAATTTCTATCATAACATAGTCATTTCTTGTTGTTTTATCTTTGTTATTAATAATAAGAACCTAGATGCAAGTAACAAACTAAAGGACAAATACAACAAAATAAAGACACAAATGAAATAACGAGGGTCCTGTGAAATCTGTTTTAGTCTTTCCTAAATTCCATTTTAATTTTTCTAGACTCTATTTTAATGGTTACATTAAAAATATATATATTTATCAAAAAGTCTAATGAACTGAAATCACAATTTAACTTGCACAATTTAACATCAATTTATTAGAAGTTTAACAGAAATTACATGTTTTTAAGGCCCTATGAAATACATTTTATTGTTCTGAAATTCAGTTTTGTTTGTCAATCTCTGTGTTCCATTAATTTTCTGGATTCTATTTTAATCGTTTCATTACATTTTAATAATCAAAAGCATACCTAATGAATTTATAAAGGATAATTAGATTTGGTAAATTAATTTATTATAGGCTATTTATTTCTTTTTTTCAGAAATACTGTTGAGTATTTACAATTTTCTGGTAAATAAATTCTGGTAAATATTCCTTAAACACTGTTTTAATAATATTTTTATTAGTAGTAGTAGTAGTATCTTTACATTAAGTAATATATTAATAGCTGTCAAGTTAACCTGAACTTTTATTTTGACGGGTTGATGTAAAGACCTCCACAAAAGAAATGGTAAAATGCTCATGCAGTGACTCTCGGAGCAGTTCTAGAGATTATGGTTATGTGTTCATGTACTCATGCGTGGAAGCGACAGAAGCTGAAAACACAATGAGCATCACACGTATGTGTGTAGTAAACAAAACTGCACGTCTGCACCATTCACTAACACAGACACGCAGATAACGGCTCTTATTAAAATGTACTAGTAAAATGCGGTACTAGTAATATATCGTGCAACACTAGTACACACATATACATTTACATATATATATATATATATATAAATAATATAGTGACTTTTTTGTCAAAACAATATTGTTCATAAAAATATTTGCCATAACACTGACAATCTGATATAAATTATATAGTAAATTTTAGTTAAAGACGAAAGAACTGCAGAAATGAATACTACTTTTAAATTCAGCATATTAAACATTCATTAAAATGTCAGAGAAATGCAAATTTTCAAACACACAGCCTATTAAATTGGCATATGAAAATGCCTTTAAACATCAAACAATTTACCATTAAATTATCAATTTAGATTCTTTAAACAAATTATTACATAATGAAAAAACCTACAAATTAGTGCATGTAGAAATTATCATTAAACATTATACATGCAAATGACACATCTAAAATGAATTAAAGTGTAATTTCTCATCAGTGGCACGTGTAGAACTATCAGTGCAAATCAATGTAAAGCAGCATCACTATAAGACTACAGCACACAGCAGATTCACAATCTGGCTTGAGGTGGTTTTTCAAACAGACTCTGTCTCAGCAGATCGAGCGTGTCCAGCGCAGTTCCCCAGCTCAGAGTAACACCACAGCTGCCGTGACCGTAGTTGTGCACCAAAGGTACCTGACGGCCCTGTACATGCAGATATTCACGCTCCACTCGCGGGTTTGCCCTGGTCGGCCGCAGGCCCACCCACTCCCCCATCACCTGAGACGCCCGCAGAGACGACTCCAGCTGGCAGCAACGCTCCAGGATCCCCTTGCTGTCCTCCTTATCTACCTCCAGCCGCCAGTCATCCGCCTGCCGTGTGCCTCCAATATTGACGTACCTGATGCCCGGGTAGATGTAGGTCATGCCATCTCCATCTCGGACGAAGTTCTTCAGCCAGGGAGCACTAATCTTTAACATTTGTCCTCTTACCGGATAGACCTCCTCATCCTTCACCAAAAAACGAGAGCCGAGGCCGGAGCAGTTCATGATGGCATCGTAATTCTGGGCCAGTTTATGAAGATCTGTCACTTTTTCATATATGATCTGACCTCCAACCGCTCTAAACCTAGTGGAAAATATAAGACTAGTTTATTTATTATATGCTTACTATTCCTCTGCAGTCTTTATATTTGATAATTAAATAAATACATAAATAAATATAGTGGTCATAATACACTACCAGTCATATGTTTTGAACAGGAAGATTTTTAATGTTCTTCAAAGAAGTCTTTTCTGCTCACCAAGCCTGCATTTACTTGATCTAAAGTACAGCTAATTATAATAATAACTGTTGTCTATTTAAATACATTTTAAAATGTGATTTGAAAGCTGATTTTTTTTTTTTTGCACAATTACTCCAGTCACATGATCCTTCAGAAATCATTCTAATATTACAATTTGCTGTTCAAAAGGTGTGTATATATATATATATATATATATATATATATACTCCAAGCTATTGAATTGTATAGTGTATAATGTTACAAAAGCTTTTAATTTCAGATAAATGCCAATCTTTGGATCTTTCTATTCATCAAAGAATCCTAAAAAAATCTCTCTGCTGTTTTAAATATTATTATTAATAATAATAATAATAATAATAATAATAATAACAAAAAATGTTTGAACAGAACAGCATATCAGCGTATTAGAATGATTACTGAAGGATTATGTGACAATGAAGACAGGAGTAATGATGCTGAAAATGTAGCTTTGATCACAGGAATAAATTACATTTTAAAATACACTGAAATAGAAAGCAGTTACTTTAAATAGTAAAAATATGTCACAAAATTACTGCTTTTGATGGATCAAATAAACGCAGGCTTGGTGAGCAGAAGAGAATTCTTTAAAAAAAAAACAACAAAAAAAAACGTAAAAATTACTGCTCAAAAACTTTTGACTAGTAGTATAGCTGTGTTTATTTGTATAAAAAACATTATTATTCAAACTATTATTCAAAAATTTGAGGTAAGATTTAAAAATAAAGAAAGAAAAAGATAGATAAATTTTTCTTTAATGCAACAAAGTTGCGTTAAATTGTTTAAAAGTGAAAGTAAAGACTGGAGTAATGATACTGAAAATTCAGTTTTGCATCACAGGAATAAATTATATTTTAAAATATATTCAAATAGAAAACTTATTTTAAATTGTAATAATATTTCACGATATTTTAAGCATGGTGAGCAGAAGAGAATTCTTAAAAAACATTAAAAATTACTGTTCAAAAACTTTTCTTGAATATTTTTTAAAATGTAATTTATTCCTGTGATGCAAAGCTGAACTTTCAGCATCATTACGTGATAAACTATTATTCAAAAATTAAAACAAGAAAGAAAGAAAGAAAAAGATTTTTTTTGCGTTAAATTGTTTAAAAGTGAAAGTAAAGACTGGAGTAATGATACTGAAAATTCAGCATTGCATTACAGGAATAAATTATATTTTAAAATATATAATATAAAAATACATATTTTAAATTGTAATAATATTTCACAATATTTTAATCAAATAAATGAAGTCTTGGTGAGCATAAGAGACTTCTTTCAATAATAATAATAAAAAAATAATGTTTAACTATTCCAAACTTTTTACTGGTAGTAGTGGATACGCTGAATTTGATAGAATTTTTCATTTAATTAAAAAAAAATATATATATATATATATATATATATATATATATATATATATACATACACACAGTACCTTTTTTCTAGCCATGGCAGGTAGCTGAGGCATTCACACTTTAATGTGGTAAATGCTTGACCAAACTTATGATTAGGGAAACGTTTCATTTCATGATCAGTCATGTATCTGAAGCCAAACACAAAATCTGACCAGAATGGCTTTTTGTCACAAGGAATCTCCTTAAAAACGTGGTACCTAAGATGAAGCAAAGTAGACATTATGAGAGATGAAAAACACTTAAACATCATCTTTTTGCTCTTTTGTTATCAGGGTTTTACCCAGAGCTCAAGTACACGCCAGCATCTGCGGCTTGAGGGGAATCTGCAATGGCCAGAAGATGATCGAACGTCTCCTTGAACCAGCGCCGTTGCCGTTCAATAGGGATATCTAGTAAGAAAGTTCAATAATAATCAATTTGACAGTTTTTACGTAGACTAACAAATAAAAAAAGGCATAATCCCAAACACAAGATATAATGACAGGTTTGACTGCATCATCTCACCAGGAAACTCTTTTGCCAAGAGGATTCCAGCAGCTCCATCACCAGTGGTATCCGGTGAAAACTTCTCAGCAATAACAGTAACGGAACAATATGGAAGTGCCTCAGCGACACACACTGCTGTGGATAAACCCACCACACCTGCTCCGACCACGACCACCTTCACACGCTTCATCTCTCAGATCAACTACAACATATAGAGGAAGTGCTTTAGTTAGCAAATGAACATGTGCACTGTCAGTCAAGAGTCACATTTAAAACGTAACATCTAATAACTTCTGATGTTCCACCATTAAAGGGGTCATCGGATGCCCATTTTCCACAAGTTGATATGATTCTTTAGGGTCTTAATGAAAAGTCTCTAATATACTTTGATTAAAAATGGTTTTGGAAAACAACACCCTTTTTACCTTGTCCAAATGAGCTCTGCAAAAATCATCTCATTCTAAGGGGTTGTTCCTTTAAATGCAAATGAGTTCTGCTCGCCCCGCCCCTCTCTTCTCTCTGTGGAATGACGATCTTGTTTACTTTAGCCGCATTTAGCCGCTAAATTTCCTAACTACTACGTTATAAGGAAAGGCAATCGCAAAGATTCATTAAAAAAAAAAAAACGCTTATACACACTTCTGCTATAAGTGAAGCTGGATCATAAATGATTCGGCGAACACAGACGGATATATGTAGATCAGGAGGCGCGTTCCCTTCACAAACAAACGTAATCTACTGCATCTTCAGCAGCTCAGATGTTGGGAGTAAATGACGACCACTATGTTCATTATTACATCCAGCAAAACAACACCTCAATCGCTCAGAGATATTCTTGTCTAACTTACATCCCTGCTTCGGTACCGAAACAAGGAAGGTTACTGGACTGTGACAGCTGGTCTGAGGTAAGAGCTCATGTCAATCAACTATTGTGGGAGCGGCCTCTGTGGGTGTGACGGCACACCGACCGGCATCTGAGAACGGCTCGATTTAAAAAAGGGAATATTATTTTTACAGATTAATTAAAAACCACTGCATGGATTTTTATCATTATAGGGTAGATTTGTACATACACTGCCAACACACATTAATGTTCAACCAACATGAAAAAGTGCAATTTGCATCCGACGACCCCTTTAAACTGCAACATTATATTCAAATTCAGAGATTCAAAGTAAGAGAATAATGCAATACGCTGCAAACTATCATTATAAATAAGTTATCATTATAAGTTTTCAAAAGTACTCAAATATCTATAAAAGATCATTTTAATTCTTTTTGCATTAAAGAGTATGTTATAGGTGTCACTGTGTTAACTTATGGAAGACTTTTTCACTCATTAAAAACTAATAAGGCTAGTGCTATAACCTGGGATATTAACCTAAATCTGTTTGTTGTTTGTTCTCCTTTCACACAATACACAGACTTTAAAATCCATGCAAGAGAACCATAAAATCAGAACAGAGGACTTCCTCAGAACTTTGCCTAACGCTCTGGCAATGTTCTCTCAAAATTATTAACAAACATTCTATTTATACATAACCCACAGCCTGTTTTATAATCCTGCCCTATAATCCTGCCCATCGTGTTACAACACATACACGTACACTTTTATGGAAAAAACGATTAATAGGTTCCTACCGAAATTTTTCAGTTAACAGGTACAACCACACATAAAATCCTTACTTGGATTTAAATATTTAAAAATATATTAATGATAAAACAATATAAAATAAAGTTTTCTTGTGTTTCTTATGTATTGTGTTGTTTAAGAACTGAGAGCGATGTGATTGTGTGTACAATTCGATTTTTTTTTCAACAGCGATGTGAAACCATTGAACGTTTATTCTCTTTGTGTTGACCTTTGTAGACGGCCCCTATCACTTAGTCATGAATAAACGTTTTTAAACATTTACAAAACTGGACCTAACCTCGCTATTTGCATAGTTAGGCTACAAGGTGGGTTACTTTTTATGCTTCTGTTGAAACAGTCACAATATTCATTATAATAATAATGATGATAACGATGATGGTGGTGATAAAGCACGTTTCATACAGCAACCATAGCTTAAAACACTTAGAAATCATGCCTACATTTGCCATACCCGTAATAAGATTAAACTCCATTGTCCATTATTTGCATAAATATTTAACGTTACAAATTGTACAAATACCCTAATAAAAGTCAGCGTTTCAAGATTAACTTGTCACTTTATTAAAGGTAAAAAAAAAACAAGTATGCATTGGCAGAAACTACTGTAGTATTTAAAAATACAATTTACAAAATGTTACAGCAGGTGCACAGTTCGCACGCGTACTTACCTCCAGCCTACTGAGACCTGCATGAACAAACGCCACCGTACCTCTGTCTGTGAGCTTTCTGATCACTCACACTCTTGACGCACATTAATAATTAATCCGTTATGCGCATGATAACAGCACAAACCGACAACTATAGGTCAAACTGACACAATTTCATGTTTTCTGAAATCCTGGGACGAAGAGAGGACTGTTATGTTTGGCCTATTTAAAGATCTCCATTCAAAAGCATCATGGGAAATGGCGTTTCATTCCCATTTTTCTGTTATTTCCGAGGATTTGATGTGAGAATTTAAAATAACAGTTACATATTTGTGTGATGGTTTAGACTGCTACAGGAAAAATATGCTTTATGTACAGTACGGTTATTCCGTTCGGTTTATTTACAAGTGTATGTTGCAATACTTCGCCAGCACAACAGTGGCGCTGTTTGGAAACACGCCACTGAGTAACAAATGTTGTTGTTTCGCCAGGGGGCGAATGAAGGCTCAAAAAACATTCCTCTACTCTGAGTCGCTTTCAAATCCCAGATTCTTTTTGGAGAAAGTCATTAAATCAGCAGTGATACCTGACAAAAATGGTCACCTACCCATACAATCTATATAAAGTAATTACGCGCTAATGGTTAACGTTATCACGTGACAACGCCGTCTAGAAAAAAAAATAATATTAATACTTTGAAAGTGGTTGACTAAAAACCTTAAATATAATCAGAACAATCTGACAAATCATGTCAGCGAATATCCGCCCCGCCCGTTTTGGCATTCACTGCTACCTTTCTATCTGCACATTTCTGTGATTCTTACTGAAATCACGGGATGCAATTCTCGCGAGACATGCCTGTCTGAAACGGTTCCTTTAAGGTAAGGTCCTGAAAGCTTAATCGTATAATATAGTCCTCAGAGAGTAGTGTAATTATTCTTTGAAGTGTGTTTCGCAGATTAAATGTTGTCATTTTCAAATCAGCGCTAGCCTTTTAGGGATATAAACGTGTTTTATAAGGGAAAGCGAAGCAGCGCTTTGTTGCTACACATGGCGCTGGGCTTAAAGCAGTTTATTCATTTATTACTGTGTTCAAAGACCTTTGACATAGGTATACATGAAATTTGTCACCACGCGCGCGCGCGCGTGTGTGTGTGTGTGTGTGTGTGTGTGAGAGAGAGAGAGAGACAATATGTGCATAACACACTCTGCATTGTATTAGTCTGTGTTTACAGGTCACGTTTGCATGCACGGTTGTGTCCTATGATTCATTCATGTATGCATTTACTGATATTTCTGTAGATGTATCAGACGAATTAATTTATGAAATATATACTGGTTTGTATAGCGGTTTGGGTTCAAATATGGAAAAATAACCTTGGTTCTGAATGATTACCATATTACTGTACCATGGTATTTACATGGTACTTCAAAGAATGCTTTTTACCATGATGCATGGTTGGTCACAATTGATTCACAATTCAAAAGTGTTGTTGGTCTGTTCTGATGGGTCAAGAACAGGAGGGAAAAACTGTGATAATTAGAAATTTAACTGCCCTGTGTAAAATATACTTAACTTTAGCATACTTATACTGACAAACTGAATGCAATAAACTTAATTGCTGTTTGAAATTAAATGAGAAATGTTGTTTGAAATTAAATGAGAATAGATTAAAATTTAATTTAAATCCAATTAATTGAACTTTAGAGAGCTTTTTGGTCCACTAAAGTACATTTTCATACACTACCAATCAAAAGCTTTTGAACAGTAAGAGTTTTTCGTCTCTTCTGCTCACCAAGCCTGCATTTATTTGATTCAAAATACACCAAAAGCAGTAATATTGTGAAATATTTTACTATTTAAAATAACTGCTTTCTATTTGAATATATTTTAAAATGTAATTTATTTCTGTGATTTCAAAGCTGATTTTTCAGCATCAGTACTGGAGTCTTCAGTGTCACATGATACTTTCAGAAATCATTCTAATATGCTGATTTGCTGTTTAAGAAACAATTATTGTTGTTATCAATATTTAAAACAGTTGAGCACTTTTTTTTTAGGATTTTTTGATTAATTTTATTTTAGCTTTATATTTCAGCATTTATCTGAAATGAAAAGCTTTTGTAACATTATACACTATACCATTCAAAAGCTCGGAGTCAGTATATATTTTTTTTATATAGAAATTATAGAAATGAATACTTTTATTTAGCAAGGATGGTTTAAATTGATCAAGTGATAATAAAGACATTTATAATGTTACAAAAGATTTCCTGTTCAGATAAATGCTGTTCATTTGAACTTTCTATTCACAAAAGAAACCTGAAAAAAATTATACTCAGCTATTTTAAACATAATAATAATAATAATAAATGTTTTCTGAGCAGCAAATCAGAACATTAAAATGATTTCAGAAGGATCATGCGAGTGAAATAATGATGCTAAAAATTCAACATTAAAATTACAGAAATAAATTACATTTTAAAATATATTCAAACAGTAAACAGTTATTTTAAATAATAAAAATATTTCACAATTTTACTGTTTTTGCTGTACTTTGGCTCAAAAAAAATGCAGGCTTGGTGAGCAGAAGAGACTTCTTTAAAAAACATTAAAAATCGTACTGTTCAAAAACTTTTGACTGGCAGTGTAAGTAATTTAATAATTTTACTGTTCTTGAAATATGCTTAAAGTGTACTGCTGATTGTGCATATTCAAAACAATTAAGCACACTTTCACAAGAGTGTGCATAGTTTGATTTGCATATAGTAAACAGGTTTATCTACTGTTGTTTCACTTTGTAGAAGGCAAAATTAAGTCAAATTAGACTGACGTCTTGTGACATGCCTCCATCCTTAAAAAAAACACAAGACTATTCAAAGTAAAAGAAATTATATCCCAGACTACATTAAATATGGGTTTGGTGTTGTTTACCACTTTATACCCATCTAGATTCTAAAGCAAAACTCTATTGCAAACTTAATAGACCGTTTCAACTTTTTCCTTTTTAGATTCAAGCTCACTGTAACAGCATCATGTCTGCACCATCATCTGTTCTCGCCCTGCATTCAAAAACACACAAGGACACAATCCTGCATAAGTTTGACAAGCTCAGAAGAAGGGAACTGCTCTGTGACATAACCCTCATTGTAGAAGATGTGCATTTCAAAGCACACAAGGCTCTTTTAGCAGCGAGCAGTGAATATTTCTCATTTATGTTCACCGCTGAAGATCAGGTAAGCCAGTCGGTGTACAAGCTGGATGGCATGGCTGCGAAAACCTTCTCTGCCGTGCTTGAATTCATCTACAGCGCAAATGTGTCTGTGGACCAGAGCAGCTCTGAGCAGCTGCTTGACATGGCGCGCTTTCTGGACATCCGAGACTTGCTCAAAGCCCACGAGGACCTTCAAAAAGATACTCACACGGCTGAAAATGTGATATCCGCCGAGGGAGATAGTGTCGATGAGTGCATGCAGACAAAACGTAAAAGAGGGAGGCCCAAAAAGAGCATTCATACTCAGGATTCAAGCCAAAAAGAGAATCCAGAAAGTGATTTACCAGCAGAAACTACCTCCGAGCCCTCAGAACCTCTCTTAGATCCCACTTCCCCATCAAGAGATGTCAGCGACAGCGACTATAACCCCAGAGAGGACAGACCCCGGCACAGCAAACGCAAAATAAAGCAGCCTGTCAAGCTGAAGGGATACAGGTTAGGAGATGAAGTCACGGAGCACAAGGAGCCCGGGAAGAGAGGGCGGAAGAGGAAGTACCCAGACACAGAGGCCAGGTGTGAGCAGTGTGGGAAGGTTTTTAAAAACCACCTGTTTCTGAAGATACATCAGCGCACTCATACAGGTACAACTCAGATTTTATTATGCTATACAACTGACTAAAATCTAATGATGATGAATGGGAACAAGCAAATGAAAAAAATGACAGTTAGAATAAATAAATGTATTATTTTAGTATTCTTGACGTACTGTTATAGTTTTTGTTAATTTTTTTGGAACTTTTTAGTAACTTTGTTGTGTGTTTTGTTTTTTAAATGTTTAATTTGCTATAAAATTTATTTATTAGTTTTAGCTTATTTAGTTTGAGTTATTTTAGTACTTCAACTTAAACTAAATAAAAATAGGAAATGTTGGCTTGGCAAGTAGATTAAATAAACTTATTTTATTTTATGTATAACAACCCTGATTCTGTTAATTATATTTAAGAATTTCAGTGTTATTTTAATATGAATTATATTTTATATTTTCTGGTTTTACTTTAATTTTAAAGTTTTACTAATTTTGTGAATTTTATTAGTTATTAGTCACATTTTTACTATCATATTTATTTGTTTGTTTATTGGTCTATATAAAGTGTATTATATTTTATTATGTGTTTATTTATTAGTTTCAGTTTTAGTTATTTTAGTATTTAAACTAAATGAAAATAGAAAATGTTGACTTGGCAGCTAGATTAAATAAAGTAGTTTATTTCATTTTATTTTATGTCAGTTTATTTTATTTCAAGTAATTTTATTAATGGTTTTAGTTAAATATAATTAACAGAATCAGGGTTATTATAGTTAAGAATTTCAGTGTTATTTTAATATGAATTATATTTTATATATTCTGGTATTACTTTAATTTTAAAGTTTTACTAATTTTGTTGTTTTTTGTAATTGTTATTAGTTATTAGTCATTTTACTATCATATATATTTGTTTGTTTATTGGTATATATAATGTTTGTTATATTTTATTATATGTTTATTTATTAGTTTTAGTTTTAGTTATTTTAGTACTTAAAGTTAAATTAAAAGAAAATAGGAAATGTTGGCTTGGCAACTAGATTAAGTAAAATAATTAATTCTATTTTACGTTCATTTATTTTATTTCAAGAAATTTTATTAATGGTTTTTGTTAACTATAGTAACCTTGATTCTGTTAATTATATTTAAGAATTTCAGTGTTATTTTAATATAAATTACATTTTACATTTTCTGGTATTACTTTAATTTTAATACGTTTTACCAATTTTTTTTAATAGTCATTAGTCATTTTTGCTATCATATTTATTTGTTTGTTTATTGGCCTATATAATGTTTATTATATTTTATTATATGTTTATTTATTAGTTTTAGTTATTTTAGTACTCAAGTACAAGTTAAACTAAATAAAAGATGTTGCCTTGGCAAATACCTAAAATAAAGTTTTTTTTGTTTGTTTGTTTTGTTTTTTTCCAGTTTCTTTTACTTAAAGTAATGATTTACTTATTTGTTATTTATTTTATTTTTTTGATGGTTTTAGATTTAGTTTTAAATAACAAAATTATTAACCCAGAGATTATTAAGAGTCATTAAATGCCCATATTTGTAATCTTAATGCAAAATTACCTTTTCCTTTTAATGCAGGTGAAAAACCATTCAGATGCAGTGTTTGTGGGAAGGGTTTCACCCAGAAACACACTCTTTTGGTTCATCAGCGCATGCACACGGGAGAAAAGCCCTTCATCTGCACCATTTGCTCCAAAGCTCTGTCCACAAAACACTCACTAGTGGAGCACATGAACCTACACGCAGGTAACACAAATATACCAAACCACTGAGATACGCTGCTCATATGACTATTCAAATGTATGGGGTCAGTGATATAAACCATTAAAACTTTACCAACCCCATACATTGGTATCATCATGGTACATGTCCAAAACACCATAGAACACCATGTTCAAAAAACTGAATATACTCCGTCCATTGACTTTCCACAGAGAAAAAATCCTTCAGTTGTGACCAGTGTGGGAAAAGCTTCAGTCAGAAGCGGCAGCTGAAAAGCCATTACCGGATTCACACAGGAAAAGCGTTACCTGAGTGTACACAGTGCCATCATAAATTTATGGATGCAGCTCAACTGAAGAAGCACCTGAGAACTCATACTGGTAATGAACACATCACATTTACAACACTGAACTGCATTGCAATTCGCATACTATCTGTGCTGCATGAACACCATGTTATTGCTGCAGGTGAAAAGCCGTTCACATGTGAGATCTGTGGGAAGGGTTTCACAGCCAAGAGCACACTGCAGACACACATCAGGATACACAGGTCAGAAATCAACGTGTTCATTTACACATTAAAAAAATACAGGTGAACAGGGTAATAATGTAACTAATAGATATCACCATACTTCCCCATTTGAGTGAGTATATTAAGAAGTACAAACATTTTTGCATTAGTTTTCGGATTTTATGTTTACATTTGCAAATGATGCATTGTCTAATTAAATGTGCACTAATTTGCATACAATTCTAGAACAGAAATTCCATCATTGGATAAAACCAGGTGCAAAATTCTTTTCCTTTTTTTTTTCGTCAATTCATTTTGTTGACATTTTAAAGTTTTTTGCAAACAGTATTTTTAGATATCTCCTATTTTTTTATTTCATAAATCAAAAAAATACTTTTAATAATAAAATTTTGGCTGTTTGGCTTTTTGTCATTTGTTGCTTTAGACTAATGGAAAAAAAACATCCAAAATAGATTTAAGTGTTTATTTTATTTTACTTCACTTTATCTGTTTGCAGTATTTCAATTCCAATATACACAACCAGTCAAGACTTTTTGTTTTTTGAAGTCTCTTCTGCTCACCAAGCCTGTTTATTTGATCCAAAATACAACAAAAACAGTAAAAATGTGAAATATGTTTACTATTTAAAATAGCTGTTTTTTATTTGAATATATTTTAAAATTTATTCCTGTGATTGCAAAGCTGATTTTTTGCACCATTACTCCAGTCACATGATCCTTCAGAAATTATTCTAATATTCTGATTTGCTGCTCAAAAAACATTTTTTATTATTATATGTTGAAAACAGCTGAGTAGATTTTTTTCAGGTTTCTTTGATGAATAGAAAGTTCAGAAGAACAGCATTTATCTGAAATAGAAATCTTTTGTAACATCATAAATGTTTTTATCATCCACTTTTGATCAATTTAAAGCATCCTTGCTAAATAAAAGTTATAATTTCTATAATTCTACAATTATTCTGACTCCAAGCTTTTGAAGGGTGTAGTGTATAATCTTACAAAAGCTTTTTATTTTAGATAAATGCTGATCTTTGGATCTTTCTATTTGTTAAACAATCCTGAAAAAAATTACTATAATTTGGATCAAATACATGCAGGCTTGGTGAGCAGAAGAGACTTCTTATAAAACAAAAAAAAACAAAAAAAAAAAAAAAAAACTTTTGACTGGTAGTGTATTTAAAGACTTTACTCAAAATAATTTTTATACTACATTTTATTCCTAAAACATGGTGAGTTTGCCTTTTGACAATATTTTCTGATAAACAGAAACGTCCAAAATCCCCTCTATCCCCTAAAATCTTTAACCCTAATATGTTGACAAAATGAAACAATTTTGAACCCGGCTTTATCCAATGTTCACATTTCTGTTCTGAAAACACATGAAAATAGTGAATAATTTGCACATTTAAACAACATTCCAGAAAACTTGTAATACAAAAAATTGCAATTCTTAATGAAATTGATCAACTGGGGAATTGTGGGGCATTATATTAAGAATTGAAATTATGGTGGCTATTAATTCAATTTTCTTACCTTACTCGCTTTTAATAAAAAATGATCTTTCCCTATCCAGAGGAGAGAAGCCATACGTCTGCAACATTTGCGATAAGACCTTCTCCGACCAGAGTGCCAGAAGGCGTCACGTAGCATCCCACACGGGTAAAAAACCGTTCACGTGTTACATCTGTAACCTGTCGTTTGCCCGAATGGACAATCTTAAAGCTCACACTAAGACTCACAACAAAGAGCGTCAACAAGGAGAAGCTGAGACCACAGGCCCTGCACCGGTGGAGGCCACATCAGCGCCTGAAGAAATGCACAGCATCCTCCAACTCCAGCCGTACCAACTTCCCACGCACCCCGAGCAGGAGATCCAGCTGGTGGTGACCGGCGAGGTGGACAACATCAACCTGGGCCAGGATCAAAGCATCAGCATCATTACCGCAGAAGATACTTCTGTGGAACAAGGTCTCACGCTTCTCACCCAACCTTCTGGTCACGTGCAAAACCTGGCGCTGGTCACGCCCGACGGGTTAGATGCCAGTACTCAAATACAAACCATCAGCGTTTTAGGAAGTCAGGTGAGTGGCGGACAGCCGGAGCAAATGCATGTCATCACGCTGACCAAAGAAGCCATGGAGCAATTGCAGGTTCATCACGGAGGTCCACAGCAGCTGCAGGTGATCCACCAACTGTCTGAGAGCTCTGCTGAAAACCCCAGCCGGACGAATCCAGCAGGAGGGATTCACATCAGCAGCCAGAGCGGGCAGCCCATTTCTATCAGCCAGACCAGCGAGCAGATCCCAAGCGATCAGATTCAAGGCCAAACCTTCCAGATCCAGGCTGGAACAGTCTCGTACCTCTACACCACCAGCATGACCCCGCAAAACTGAACTGACACTCTGTTTGAATCCATCAGGACTTGTTCATCATGCTGATGCTTGTTCTCTGTTGTAAATAGTTGTATTTTATTAGTAAAGCTGATTTCATTGAAAACAAGCAGAAGCACCTTTTTTTTTTTAAATATCGACTTCAATATGACTTCTTCATAAAGCAGAGCCCTACTTAATTCGTTTTTGTGCTTGGTAAAATTCAAATTTATAACAAAAGAGAACAAACAGCAATAAGAACGAGTTACTGTTTGTAAAAAAGAACAATGCTGATGCTTATTCTCTTTTGTTGTGAATTGGTATATTTTAATCAGTCACGCTGACTAATTCAGAACAAGCAGAATATTTTTTGTTTTTTAAATTACTTTAAATAGATCATGAAACAGCCATTGTTCGTTTTTGTACTTGTTTAAAAGTCTAAAATCAATAAACGGTTCACATACAGTACATGCAACTCCAAGTTATTTGTTCATTTATGTAAAATTGAATCATTGGCATAAGTTTGTTCAACCTGTGCTCATTGGCATAAAACTCTGTAATGCAAAAAATAAGACATAAATAATTTTTTACTAAAAAAAAATGTACTATTGCACATTTAATAATTTTACATTACAGAAAAATTCTAATGTAAATGTTTGGACATTGCAATTAATAGAATGTGACTTTGCATTTTAGTACAGAGCAGTGTTATTTTAGTATTGTTAAGATTGTGTTGTTGTTTCATATTTTGAGTTAGTTTTTAATTCATTTTAATTTAAAAATTTTAGTACTTTTTACTTTTGCTTTGCTTATTGCATTTTTGTTATTTATATTACGTTCTCTAAATATGTCCATATGCTTTTTATTATTATTATTAGTTTTATTTCAATTTATTTTTTACATTTAGTTATTTTAGATTTATTAAGTTTTTTTAGATTATTTTATAGATATAAGAAAGTCCTGTTTCAAAATCATTATAGTAATAATAGTTTGGGGGAAAATGCAAACAATCTTCATGGTCCTAAAAATTTTATTTTTTGATTTTAGAGTGAAAATGTGACCGACAGATGCATCAGATTCTCCCAGTAAACATTAAGTTTTCATTAATGCACAAATAATCAGACCTGTCAGGGTCATTCAGGTTAGTGCAGGTTTAGGTTAGGATCATTTTGGTACAAGTAAAAAGCGGGTTACATAATCTCCCATAAATCAAAAGGTATCACTAATCACTAATTAGTGGTTCTGATTATTTACTTGTGACCCAATCTAAGATTCTGGTATGTCAGATGGTTAGAAGATGCATTTCCATCAGGAAGACTGGGTAACAGTGCCTCTGAAATGTCCAGACGAAGACGATTGGAATTCTGTGAATTAGAATGGAATGTAAAAAGAAACATTTAAATTCACACCACATAACTCATGTTCTTTGTGCTATAATCAGACTTTTATTGAAAGAAACAGTCAGGAAGTATTTTTGGTTGGACTCTTAATACATAATCAATTAACTCACTGTTTTGGGTCTGTCCAGAGGCGTCCATGACTCTCTCCAACCCGTTTCAGTATGGAGCTCATCAGTTGTGTTTATAAAGCTACTGTTTGTACAAGACATAACCGAGTTGTTCCTGAGCAAACCTGCAATACAACAAGCCACAGAGGTGAACAAGGCAAGTTTAAAAGCCAAAAGACAGAGAAAACGACTCTGTGCTTTACCTGCCGAAGCGTTTCTTAAATGTAGCCGTCTTGAGGAAGAGCTCTGCCGCCCTTAAGCATGAAAAAAGTGAGGGATATGAATAAAAATGCTTTCTTAATTCTAAAAAAGGACAGAAATCAGTATTGTGAGCACCTGAAGGAAATGTAGATTTACACAATGCTGATTCAACACTGTGGATCTGACTTTGTAGTTTGTCCACCTGTTGGAAAGCTTCTAGTTTCAAGCTCCGTTCCTGATGAAGCTGACCTCTCACCTTCAAAACACAAGATACTTTAGATTTATGCATGCAGCAGATGCTTTTATTCAAAGCAACTTATATTGCAGTAAAGGTAGATATTTCATCAGTTCATGCATTCCCATTTTTTTGTACTGTATTGTAGATGCATTTACAATATTTTAAAATGTTTAATTTTTCGGTTTGAATTTGAAATAATGAAGGCAAGACACTACAGGTGAATAGGGTAAAAAATTGATATCACTAATTTATACCACTAAACTTTCTCCAGTTTATTAAGTGCATGAAAAAACAATGTGTTTGCCTGTAGTGTCTTGCCTTAACGTTTATAATAATCATTATAAAGCTTGCTGTTCAGACTCACATGTTTGATTTGCTTGTGGCTACGTTGTTGCCGCAGCTCTGTCTCTTTACTGTTTTTCTCGAGTTGTGCACTCAGAGTTCTTAGTTGACTCTCTCGGTCCTCCACATCTTCCTGCAGCTGCTCGAGACTCTGCATCCGCAGCACCTGCAGCTCCTGACGGCTCTGTGCGTCTCGTGTCGACCGATGCTCCATGTCCTGCAGCTTCTGAGACTAAGACAGAGGTTGGGGAACTGGTACTTTACTTTTTACTTTATTACAATCAGCGTTTTTTTTATATTATCACTTCAGATCATAACATTAAACTAAGCTAATGTTTAATCCACTTAGGTCAGGAAGCTTTGTATATACAGTTGAAGTCAAAAGTTTGCAGAATCTGCAAAATGTCAATTATTTTTCCAAAATAAGAGGGATCACACAAAATGCATGTTATTTTTTACTTAGTACTGACCTGAATAAGATATTTCACATAAAAGACGTTTACATATAGTTCACATACAGAAAATAATAGTTGAATTCATAAAAATTACCCCATTCAAAAGTTTACATACATTTGATTCTTAATACCGTGCTGTTGCCTGAATGATCCACAACTGTTTTTTTGTTTGTTTGTTTGTTTTTTGTTTAGTTATAGTTGTTCATAAGTCCCTTGTTTGCCTGCTGTTCTTTAGAAAAATGCTTCAGGTTCCACAAATTTTTTAGCAAGTTTTTTAGCATTTTTGTGTATTTGAACCCTCTCCAACAATGACTGAATGATTTTGAGATCCATCTTTTCACACTGGAGACAACTGAGAGACTCATATGCAACTATTACAAAAGGTTCAAACACTCACTGATGCTCCAGAAGTTAAAACGCTGCATTAAGACCCGGGGGTGAAAACTTTTGAACAGAATGAAAATGTGTACATTTTTCTTATTTTGCCTAAATATCATATTTTTTCATTTAGTACTGCCCTTCAGAAGCTACAGAAGATACTTACATGTTTCCCAGAAGACAAAATAAGTAAAATTTACCCTGATCTTCAAATTCCAAAAGTTTTCACCCCCTCCCTTGTTCAGGACAAACAAGGGCCTCATGAACAACTATCACTGAACAAAAACAGCTGTGGATCATTCAGGTAACAACACAGTATTAAAAATCAAGTGTATGTAACATTTTGAAAGGGGTCGTTTTTATGTGCATTTTATGTACTTTTATGTGAAATATCATATTCAGGTCAGTACTAAATAAAAAATAACATGCATTTTGTTTGATCCCTCTTATTTTTGTAAAATAATTTACATTTTGCAGATTCTGCAAGGTGTATGTAAACTTTTGACTTCAACTGTATTTCAGGTACTTCCTGTCTTTATAATTGGCTCAGTTTGCATACAGCAAAGCCAAGCTATGCCCAAAAAGATGAGAAGGTGTTGTACCTGCTGAATGATCTGTATCTGGATGTGCTCATACTCGCTCTTACACTGCAGCATGGCCTCCTGCACAGCATCCAGCTCTTGTTTTAGAGCAATTTCCTTCTGCTCTGAGATCATCTTCACTTTAAGAGCTTCAGTTTTACATGACACCTCATTCTGGACACACAGGAGCAACATTCATAGTTACTACAGGCAAAAGGAGAGGAAGAGAGACTAAACAATGACTGGGATTACTGAACACATGTGATTAACACCAGTTTCCACTGCAGCAGCTCTTTTTGTAGTTTCTCTTGATTGGTCACCAGCCTCCAGTGGTTAAAAGCTCTCAGCTTACACACAAGTCCAACCAACTTGCTATTCTCCGCATGAAGATCTTCTAATACCTCTTTCTGAATAAAACAAAGAAATAACAGATTGATAAAGAAATGTCCAGGTCACATTTCACAGCAATCAATTAAAACAAATCTGAAATCATTATTATTTTGCATATATTTTTAATTAAAAAAGCATTAAAAATTTCGGAAATATTATTATTTTTTATTACAATTTAGCACATTTCCTCCCAAATTCACATTATTGTAATGCAAATCATACAAATTTTTAAGTGATTATTTTTAAATTATTAAAATAAATTTCAATACATTTTAACAACACACCACCCTGTAAAAAAAAAAAAACACAAAAACACAATTTGTTGAGTCAATTTAAAATAATTTGTTTAAGTTGACTAAACTAAAAATTTGGTTTGTTAAACTTAAAAGCTGGGCTTGTTACCCAGCTGCCTTAAAAGTTTAAGCTGAATCAACTCAAATATATAAGTTGTCACTTAGTACAACTTAACATTTCAAGTTACTCAACTTTTTTTATATTGACTTAACTTAAAATTTTAAAGGCAGCCAGGCAATTTTAAGTTAACTCAACAAATTGTTTGTTACAGTGCACCACAATTCCAACAGCACCTTATACAGTGCCCTCCACTAATATTGGCACCCTTGGTAAATATGAGCAAAGATTGCTATGAAAAAAAATCTGCTTTGTTTATCTTTTTAATCTTAAATTAAAAAAATTCACAAAATGCTAACCTTTCATTGACGTAAAACAATTAAAAGTGAGGGGAAACTTACGTTATGAAATAAATGTTTTTCTCCAATGCATGGTGGGCACAATTATTGGCACCCTTAGAAATTATAATAAATAAAATATCTCTGAAGTATATTCCCATTAATATTTGCACTTATTTAGCACACTAGAATGACTAGAGTATAATATTGTCCAGCCACAACTTCCTGTATCACAGGATTATAAAAATGAGGAGCTCAAAGGCCAAATTCCCTTAATCATCCATCACAAGGAATAAAACCAAATAATGTAGTTCTGATGTGCAGAACAAGATTGTTGAGCTTCACAAAATAGAAAGTGGCTGTATGAAAAGAGCTAAAGCATTGAAAATTCCCATTTCCATCATTAGGACAATAATTAAGAATTCCAATCAACTAAAGATGTTACAAATCTGCCTGGAAAAGGATGTGTTTCTATATTGTCCTAATGCATGGTGGGGAGGAGAGTTTAAGTGTCCAAAGACTCTCCAAGGATCACAGATGGAGAATTGCAGAGATTAGTTGAGTCTTGGGGTCAAACGACTAAAAAAAAATTCAAACAACCCTACGTCACCACATGTTGTTCAGGAGGGTTTTAAGAAAAATCCTCCTTGCTCATTCAAAAACAAACTCCAGCATATTCAGTTGTCAGACACGACTTGAACTTCAAACGGGACTTGCTTCTGTGGTCAGATGAAACTAAAAAAAGAGCTTTCTGGCAGCAAACCCACCAAATGGGTTTGGTACAAAAAGTATCCCATGTCCACGGTTAAATATACTGCTGGATCTTTAATGTTGTGGGCTTATTTTTCTGCCAGAGGTCCTGGACATCTTGTTCAGATAAATGGCATCATGAATTCTAGCAAATACCAACAGATAAAAAATCTAAATCTGACTGCATCTGTTAGAAGTCCTATAATGAGCTGTGGCTGGATCTTCCATCAGAACAATGATCTAAATCAAACATCAAAATCAACACAAAAATTTGTCAGTGAGCATAAAAATGAAGCTCCTGCCATGGCTGTCTCAGTTCCCTGACCTGAACCCTATAGAAAATGCGTGAGGTGAACTGAAGAGAAGAAGCACCAGCATGGATCTGAAGAGTTTGTGTATGAAGGAATGGTCTCTGATCTCTTGTCAGGTGTTCTCCAAACTCTTCAGGCATTAAAGGAGAAAACTCAGAGCTGTTATCTTGAATAAAGGACATTGCAATAATTGGGTGCCAATAATTGTGGTCAACATGAAATAGGGAATAACATTTATTTCATAATGAGATTTTCCTCCTGCTTTCCAATGTTTTACTTCAATGATAGGTTAGAATTTTGTTTATTTTTTGAATGAAAGATTAAAAGGATAAACAATGCAGATTTCTTTTCACAGCCATCTTTGCTCATATTTACGAAGGGTGCCAATATTAGTGGAGTGCACTGTATGTTTACCATTGAAAATATTTATAATGTTTATATAATTTATAACACGCGCACACATATATTTAATTTTAGGGATAAAATATGGCATGGACATTTCCTGACATTTTTTCCTGACAATAACTTTTGGATATTCCTTTCCAACAAAGCTCATTCTAGCGGTTCACCTCATGAAGTGTGTGAATGAGGGTCTTGTTATCATTAGCGGAGGATAATTTATTTTTCAGTTTGATGATTCTGTCGACGCCTTCCTTCCTCACGCTGCTCACCAGCTGTCGCACATCATGCTCCATATTCACATGGTATTTGTCCAGACGTGACTGTGGGCGGCACAGAGAGCTGAGCCAGATGACATCATGCTACATGTACTGTAGTTCATGTTTTAATGATTTTATGAAATCATTAGCTTACAGACCTTCAGAAGAACACATGTGGAGAAGAGCTGGCGAACCAGCTTGTCATTGCGTTCTCTATGTTTGAGGTTGAGATGTTGATCTAAGCTTCTCTTCTCCTCCTCCAGCTGACTTACTCTGGCACGCAGAGCAGTGATGTCAACCATCATCCCACGACACACGTCCGCCACCTGAGATCAGACATGTTTACTGAGCATGTAGTGAAGAATCATGCTGATATATGCACAAACATGAGTTTACCTTTCTGTAGGGATCACTGGCCTGCATGTCTTTGGATTCTAGCTCTTTAACATCCTGTGGATACAGATTTCTAGTAATTTTTAAAAGAAATTAATACTTTTATCCAGCAAGGACACATTCAAATGGTCAAAAATGAAAGTAAAGAAAATTACAGTTGAAATCAAAAGTTTACATACACCTTGCAGTCTGCAAAATGTTTACCAAAATAAGAGGGTTCATACAAAATGCATGTTATTTTTGTTTAGTACTGACCTGAATAAGATATTTCACATAAACGATGTTTACATATAGTCCACAAGAGAAAATAATAGTTAAAATTTATAAAATACTTGATTCTTAATACTGTGTTGTTACCTGAATGATCCTCAGTTGTTTTTTGTTTAGTGATAGTTGTTCATGAGTCCCTTGTTTGTCTTGAACGGTTAAACTGCCTGCTGTTCTTCAGAAAAACACTTCAGGTCCCACAAATTCTTTGGGGTTTCAGCATTTTTGTGTATTTAAACTCTTTCTAACAATGACTGTATGATTTTGAGATCCATCTTTTCACACTGAGGACAACTGAGGGACTCATATGCAACTATTATAGAAGGTTCAAACATTCACTGATGAAGGAAAGACTATGTATTAAGAGCCAGGGGGTGAAAACTTTTGAACAGAATGAAGATGAGTACATTTTTCTTATTTTGCCTAAATGTAAATTTTTTTTCATTTAGTACTGCCCTTCAGAAGCTACAAAGATACTTACATGTTTCCCAGAAGACAAAATAAGCTAAATTTACCCTGATCTTCACATTTAAAAAGTTTTAGGCTCTTTAAGCTTGCATCGTGCATTGTGTTTCCTTCTAAACATCAGTGAGCGTTTGAACCTTCTGTAATAGTTGCATATGAGTCCCTCAGTTGTCCTCAGTGTGAAAAGATGGATCTCAAAACCATATAGTCATTGTTGGAAAGGGTTCAAATGCACAAAAATGCTGAAAAACCAAAGAATTTGTGGGACCTGAAGGATTTTTCTGAAGAACAGCAGGCAGTTTAACTGTTCAGGACAAAGAAGGGACTCATGAACAACTATCACTAAACAAAAAAATACAGCTGTGGATCATTCAGGTCACAACAACACAGTATTAAGAATCAAGTGTATATAAACATGTATGTAAACTTTTGAACGTGCATTTTGTATGAACCCTCTTATTTTGGTAAAATAATTTTGCAGATTCTGCAAGGTGTATGTAAGCTTTTGACTTAAACTGTAAATGCTGTTCTCTTGAACCTTGTATTTGTCAAAGAAGCAGCAAAACTGTTTTCAACATTGATAATAATCAGTAATGTTTCCTTAGCAGCAAATCAGCATATTAAAATGATTTCTAAAGAATCATGTGACACTGAAAACTGGAGTAATGATGCTGAAAATTCAGCTTTGCATTACGTTTTAAAATATATTCAAATACAAAACAGTTCTATTAAATTATAAAAATATTTCATTATATTACTGATTTCACTGTATTTTTAGTCAAATAAATGCAGCTTAGGTGAGCAAAAGAGACAACAATGAATGGTGTAGACCGGGGGTGCTCAACCCTGTTCCTGGAGATCTACCTTCCTGCAGAGTTCAGCTCCAACCCTGATCAAACACACCTGAACCAACTAATTGGGACCTGAAGGAGCACTTGATAATTACAGACAGGTTTGTTTGATCAGGGTTGGAAGTTGGAACTAAACTCTGCAGGAAGGTAGATATCCAGGAACAGGGTTGGGCACCCCTGGTGTAGACAAACCTGCTCTCTCTGGTAAAGCAGTTGTTCCTGCTGTTGAAGGATGTGCTCGTAAAACTGGGAATATCGCTGGAAGACGCTCCGCTCGCGATTCATTACAGCACAAGTCAGTTCAGTCAAACACTTCTGAAGATGAGCGATGGAGAATGTCACCTAGAAAACATTCAATGTTAATATATCAGTCCATTACATGGCATAGTGATCATGGCATGGCACTGAAAAACATTACTGAAACTCTAAAAGTTCTTCACTGGCATGGAAAGTTCCATGAAGAACCTTTAACATCCATGGAAGCTTTCCAGGCTCTTTATAGTGGAAAAAGTTCTTTAGATTAAAAAACCACCTTTTAGGACCCTTATTTATAATAATGTAGTGAGAAATATATACCTGTTCATTAGTCTCACGCTCAACACCACTCATCAAACTCTGGATGAAATCCTCCACAATCTGCGGTCTCTCTAGAGAGACACTGTGCTTCATCGAAGGCCATTTCCACAGTTCTTCATGACATGTGAAGACAGCAGAAGAAGACAAATGCATTTCAGAGATGACTGTTATTTTTTGTTGAGACAAAAATGTTATAATATCCTAAATATATGAGACTAGCTGTGGTGAAGTTTATTGGCTTTCTAATGACAGCCTGCAGAGAGAATCAGGCCCAGCGCCATCCTCCCATCGTGCTCTTTGATCTCGTCTGGGTTCCTGCAGGAGAAGAGGATGCTGGGTACCTGCAGGGAGCCGCGCGTCATGCCGCGAGCGCTCCGACATCACTAGGGTCATTTCGCTGTTAATCCTTTTCTGAAGCGCTCGAATCATGTCACACTCCGTGAACTCCAAGAGTCTCAGTAACTACAACAAACATGGAAAAATCATCAGTATGTAATGGACTATGCCAAAGACATCAATCAAGAGAATCACACTAATGAACTTCCAAAAACAACCTCACAATTTAGGATTTATTATTTTTTTTACTATTAAGCATTGTGGTGGCAAACATGAACACTTCCTCAAATCAACCACTTATTTTGTTTCACACCCTAGTGAAAAGTAAATACACTAAAATGTATTTAAAATACACTTATTTCATGCTAAGTATACTACAAATACATTTACATATTATGTACTTAATAGAAATACCTTGCATTTGTACTTTTCTTATACTAAACTGGTATATTTAAAGTCTGCTAAATTAGAACAACTCATTTTGTACTTAATGCACTTTAATTGTGCAGAAGTAGTGCTAAAGTCCAACTAAAGATATACTTAAGTATAAATTATTGCAAGTATACTTTAGGTACACTTTAAATATTTTGCATTTAAAGACCGATATTATTTAAAGATTATACAATCCTCATTAATAGTGACATTAAAACATATTAAGAAATGTGCATTGTGGTGCACAAATAGTGCTCCAAATAAAATTGAATTACAATCTTTATATCAGTAAGTATGTTAATAGACTTGAACCATACAAAGTTTTTATTTATATTTTGAATTAGATGCTATTTATTTTATACAGTTTTAACTTTAATTTTTAATAATTTTGTTATGTAGGTTTTAAAAAAAAAAATGTTACTATTTAGGCTAATATTTTTATTTCAGTTTTATATTTTATTTATTTCCAGTTATTAATTTAAAGGCTTCAACCTAAATTTTGTATACTATTATAATTTATAATTCAAATACAGTTTTTGAATTAACAGTTATTTTATGTTTTAGTTTTCATTTTAATTTTACTTTGCATTATAGTGATTTTGTTATGTGCTTTTGTCATTATTATTATTTTTTCTTTTTAAATATTACTATTTAGATTTTGCCGTTTTATATCGGTTTGTATTTTCAAATATTAATTTCAGTGCTTTTTAAACTTAACTTAAACTATTATCATTTATATACTACTATAGTTTTTATTCATATTTTAAATTAGCTTTGCTTTTTATATTTTATATTTTAGTTTCATTTTTGGTTTCACTAATATTTTGAATTAGCTTTTAAATTTCATTTAATTTTTGTATGTGCTTTTGTCATTTTTGGTTTCTCTTTAGATATAATATATTTTTATTTTCTCTTATTTTTTTACATTTCAGTTTATTTCCATTTAGGAATTTTAGTTGCCAAAGCATCATTTCTAATTTTCGTCTAGTGTACTAGTGTAAATATGCATTTTCATGCATATTTTATTGTAGTTTAGTTTTATTACATTACCAAAATGTTTCCATAATTTCACTTTTAAGTCAGCAACAATAAGCCTGTTTCACATGCACTACCTGCCATATTTTGACGTCAACTTCTGCCGCTCCAGGTGGTGGAAGGACAGATTGAGTCTGAGACAGCAAAATCTCATATTCCCCTTCTTTATCCATCTCCTGGGCCAGAGCTTGCATGCTGGGAAAGTAAACCTCCACCCTACAACACAAGATCATGGGTCAGGTAAACACATGCGTATTTGTTTCACCATAAACTTTTATGAAAGAGTGAGTATTTAATAGTGATGAAATGTTCATGGACCTGTATAGCTGAGATAAGTGTTTAAACAGTGCAGTGGTGTTTATTTTCTCAACACCTGTCTGTCGTTGAGTCCAGCTCTCTTTAAAAAGTTCCATCTGCTTCCAGAGCAATAAAAATCCCCGCTGCTTCATTAGGGACTGTATGGGGTCTTGAGTTTTAGACGCAACGTCTGTTTTTCTCTCCTCATTTTCCATGCTATCATTAAGAACCTGAAAGATGATAATGAGATAAATGTCCTTCAACAAACATACTATGAATCTACACTATGAATCTACAGAAATGCAGAACAAACACCTCAAGAACAAAAATATTTTGTCACAAAATATAACATTTTGAAATGAAATTCAGTAAATTTCTCTTTCTGACATTCAAATTTTTCTCATGTTTTTAGCAGTTTTAGCTCAGCAAGTATTTTCTCCCATAGGGATTTTTTAAAAATGTTTGACCAACCTGCTAGTTAGTTTTATTTAACTTAACTATTGTTTAAGAATTACTATATAGCTGGTTAAAAATTAACCAAAATAGGTTGGAAATTAAAAATCAGACACATAATTACTAGTGGCACAAGGAATAATCAGTAGGTGAATATTTATTATTAAGCAGTTTAATACATATTTATTATTTTATTATTATTAAAATTATTAATAAATGTTGATCTTTAAGACATAGTAATAAATGTTCATTTTCAACCTATCTTGGGTTCATTTTAAGCAAAAAATGTAGTAATTTTAGTTGAGTTTTTAGTTAAGACCCAACCACTAGGTCTGTCTATATTTAACCCAACTTGGGTTGTTTTTAGCATTTTTTTAAAAAGTAATGAGTTAAAAGCCATGAAGTTGACTTCAGCAAAATCATTTACTGTCAATTAACTAAAAATCAGATGGATAATTACTGGAGGCATCAGTAATAATCAAAAGATGAACATTTATTAATAAGGAATTTAATGCATTTTTATTATTTAATTATTATTTATGTAACATAATAATGAATGTTCAATATATCAGACATATTAATAAATGCTAGTTTTCAACCTATTTTGGGTTCATTTTAAGCAAGAAATATAGTCATTTTTAAACAATAGTTAAATAAAACTAACCAGCAGGTTGGGTTTCGCTGGGTTTGTCCATATTTAACCCATCTTGAGTCGTTTTTAACCCAGCATTTTTTAAGAATATATTGAGTTAAAAGCCATAAACTAAACCAACCATCTATGAGGTCAATCACAACATTACATACTATGATTTGAAGCAAAAAAGTATTTGAGAATGGCAAAAAGAAAACGGTACAAGACTTACTGCTTAACAGCTCTAATGAGGGAAAGAACTACAATCCCATGAAGCTTTGCGAATGACATAATATTTAAAATGATGCTGAAATATGACTTTTCATTCATTGTTGATTATATCTGTAGAAACAATATATTTTAAGTTTATTTAAAATATTATATATAATACTATTACGAGTTATACATATATATGATAAATAATGTAAAATGATATAATAATGTCAACAGTCAACATCAACAAAACCATATACTGTCAATTAACAACCTCTGAGCTCACAACTGGTCTGTCTTTAAAAGTTTATAAGTTATGGTTAAAATCAGTTCCCCTACTGAGAAAATGAATGGACCTTTTACTCCTGGAACTTTCAAATTTTGAACCAAACGGGAGACAATTTTAAATTCTCAGTTGTGGGTAAATACTGTACTTCTCTATCAGGTGTTGCGGTGATGTCTGAGTCTGCTGTGGTCTGTAGTTGGAGTGGTGCTACATCTCTTCCACTACTCAGCACATCATCAATGATCAGAGATACGCCCAGAATCGCCCCATTAGCCTCCATCCTACAGCGGTCGTTCAGATCACACAGGCAGAGCTACAAAAAACATGACATTACATGACCCTGATGCCTAATGAAGCAGAGAAAGACTTTTAAAAAGTATTTATAAAACAACACACCTGCATGTAATGCTCAACTGGTGAGACATCCCATATAATCAAAGGATGTGATCCATGGATTGCAAGAAAAGATCGCCATGGATACCATTTTTGAGCCTGAAAATACAAATTAAACCCAATGTACAGAGACATTTATTAACTAACTTCATGAGGTGCATCCTGGGACGCTTGTAAACACATGTATGCTGCATAGGCCTGGTGGTTCCTCACCTGAAGACTGGTCGGTTCTAGCGGCTCAGGAATGGGGAGGAAGTTGGCTCCTCCCATCATGCCATCATTCATTATAGGGAGGGCGTGGCTCATGTTTTCACTCACGCTCTGATAGGCCAAGAGGTTTCCAGAGGACAGGAACGCCTCCCTTGTGGAGAAACAAAAATTGAAATACCATGTTCTAATACTGCGTGAATATGGGTCGATGCAATGCTTATTTATAGACATTTACTAAAGAACAGCCAGGGTTATTATAGTCAACTAAAACTAAAGTAAAAAAAATAAAAAAATAAATAAACTTGAAATGAAATAAATGTTAACTGAAATAAAATTGTAAAAAACTTATTTTATTTATTTGACATATTACATTTTAAAAAAAAAAAAAAAGTATTACAAATTAAATGAAAAACAAACAAACTAACTGAAACTTTAACTAAAATGAAAACAGAAAAAAATTAAAAAATATTAACAATATTAAAAAAATAAAATAGTATCTCAAAGATAATAAAAATAACATTGAGGCTACTGTTAATAAAGGAAAGAAAAACATTTTTAAAATACAATTTGAATTATTTATGAAGTTATTTCAGTCTGTCAAATGTTAAAACCAAGAAAAGACAACAAACAAAATTCATACAAAAAAATTTACAAATATTTATACCTTAAAAATGCTTAAAATGTTTCTATTTTTGTAATAATAATAATGTGTTTATTCACATCTATGCATAGTTTAGGGAAAATTAGGAAATGTTATTATATATTATTATAAAGTATTATTTCCTAATGGTTTCACCACTGGATGTTTCTTCATTGGAAGTCATTAAAAATAAAAATGAAAAAAATGAAAACTGTATGAATCCAGTATGAATACAAATATTGCTTTAATTTGGAACATGCATTTTAAACTAGATTTTTGAAAAACATCCTCCTCTGCATCATATGTGACCCTGGCCCACAAAACCAGTTTTAAGTAGCAATAGCCAAAAATACACTGTATGGGTCAAAATGATCAATGTCTCTTTTATGCCAAAAAATCATTAGAATATTAAGTAAAGATCATGTTCCATTAAGATATTTTGTAAATTTCCTATCATAAATATATCAAAACTTAATTTTTTGATTAGTAATATGCATTGCTAAGAACTTCATTTGGACAACTTTAAAGATGACTTTCTCAATATTTAGATTTTTTTGCACCCTCAGATTCCAGATTTTCAAATATTGTCCTATCCTAACAAATCCTAATGCATACATCAATGGAAAGTAATTTATGTACAAATCTTTTGAACCTTATGACTGGTGGTCCAGGATCACATTTTAATTGTTTGTCACTGTCCTGAACACTGTGAAATCTGTGATTTACCAGCACCTGATCATGTAGCGCACTGCGGTATCAAAGCGCAGGAAGAGCACGTCCCTGTGTAGCTGCAGGAGCCGCGCGACAGCCTCTGAACTTCTGGGCTCACAGAGAGAGTCAATCTGTCGCTGGACGTCCCACAGTTCAGCCCCTTTGGACAAACATCAGAGCGTAAGGAAACTCTGGGCTGGACGTCACACAATATTGGGTAAAAACAAAGTTATCATATACCAATGCTCTCTAAGCCGCCCCAGTCCGCTGTGAGTCTCTGAGCGCTGCTGGGACTGAAGAAAGTGTTCGGATTCCCCAGTCGAGCAAAGCTCACCAGGTAACAGACAACGTCATGAAGAGATGAAATAATTTGCAGTGTGGTATGAAGAGCCTGGTGACATTCCTGTAACAGGAATCCACTAAAAATCAGCTAATTCACACACACTTGGCAAAAAATGATGAAGAAAATGTGTTTTAATGAGAAGTGGGATAGTGCATCATGTTTATTAGTCACAGATGCATTTCTTGCCTTCTCCTCCAGAGCTCTGAACATGAGCAGCACTTCTGTGTAATGAGGGATGAACCACAGGTTTACCAGACGCTTTCCATCGGCCGATAACAGCCTTCTGGGACGAGGCTGAAATGTCCTGAACAGCCAAAAACAGTTATGATTTAGAAAGACATTTACAGTTTCTTTTATAATACAAAATAAACTTAAACTATGTAACGTTTAATAAAATCTAAACATTTAAATAAAACTTTTTATTTATTTATTTATTTATGGAGTTATTTTAGTTGTTTGTTTGCTTGTTTTGACTATTTTTCACATTTTTAATAATAGAAAATTAAACTATAAATATATAATGTAATATAATAAAATATAAACATTTACATAAAATTGAGGACTATCTATCCATTTATTCATTCATTCATTTATCTACTTTTGTTTGTTTATTTTGATTATTTTCCACATTTTTAATAATACAAAAACTATGCAACAAAATAAAATGTAAGCATTAAAATAAAAATGATGACTATTTTTTTTTTATTTCATTGTTCATGAGTTATAGTTTGTTTGCATGTTTAAACTAGTTTCCTTTTTAATATTATAAAACCCATCAAATTTATGAAATATAAAAGATAAACAATTAAATTTTAGTATTCACTACTATTATTCACCATTCAGCCCAACTCATGTATTAAAAAAATACTTTATATTTAATTTAATTGAATTTAATATATATATATATATATATATATATATATATATATATATATATAATGTACACATATACACATATACATATATATAGTTAATATAATTTAATTAATTAAATTATAATTTAATTAATATATATTTGTATATGCACACACACATTTTTATTTTGGTATACATATGCACAAATATTTATTTTATCAGATTTTTATTTTAGTACATTAAGTTATACTAAATGAATATGAGAAATAGCTACCAATAAACTAGCTACTAATACATTTATTTCACATTTATTTTTATTTATTTCAGCATTTATTTTACCGCAGGCAACAAATGTATTTTTATGGTTTTACTTTTCATTTCAGTTACCTATTTTAATTTCAGTTACCTACAATAACTTTAATATAATAATAATAATAATAATAATAATAATAATAACAACACTTCAAATATAATTTCAATTTTTTAAAAAAATTAAGGTTTTTAAGTTCATTGCGTAGATAAATTCATTGTTTCCAAATGTTTGGCCAAGAGGCAGGGTTGCCAGGTTTTTACAACAAAACCCGCCAAAACCCACCACATTTCAGGTGTTAAAATACACTTTTTTTGTCTGGATTGCCCAGTAGATTCACATTTAAAGGGCTAAATATGACGTCAGTAGGATTGCTTCAACTCGTGGACATCAAAAACAACTTGAAAATCATAGACTTGGCAACACTTGGCAACAAGATTTAACAAGACACAACTATTCTAGTTCATTAAATCTTAACATTGTGTATGTATTTTCTTCACCTTGGATCAGGACACAGTCTGTCGTCTGACTGCAGGTCTGATCTGGTTTCACTGGGTGTTCCCATCACAAAGTGATTGTCACGGATGTGCGGAACCTCGTCCAGAAGTGACGAGAGACTCTGGCAAAGAGCAACAACCTGTCCTCGGACACAACACTGTGACATACGCTTGTTAAATCTGAAAGAGACACATAGACACAGAATTTCATCCTTCTATAAAAAGTTAACAGCATTAAACACTGTTTATTGACTAAACATACTTGTAACAGAACTCCAGAATCAGTTTTCTTTTGATCCTGCCAACTTCCTCCTAGTGAGAGACAGATGGATGAATGAAAACTAAGGTCTCCCCATTTATTTAGCAATTAAAATCATGCTTACATACAGAGCTTAGCTTCAGCGCACTCATCTGTTCTTTCTTCTTTATAAATGCATTCAGCATTTCATCTCGAAGACCCACTTTCTCCAGCTGAATGGACACAAAAGCACCTGCAAGCCTGAATTACAACAAACATTTCACACAGTCCTTCTATACTCAGATCAGACATGCCTTAATGTCTGTTTGGAAATAAACTTTATATCCAGATTACTTCCCATATTGGTGAATTTCACAAAGAACTGCACTGTAGTTTGCACAAGAATATGAGATTAAGAACTGTAAGATTCTTACTGTAAGAACTGTAAGAAAATTAGCAAATTTAAGGCAGAAAAACAAATACTAGCATGATGTAAAACACTGAAGTATTTAAAAAAATAAACATTTTTATGCATTTTTGTCTTGTTTTCCATTACAAATAACTAAAAATTCAAAATTAATTGGATATTGTTTTTTTTTTGTTTGTTTGTTCCGGAAAATGATCAAAATAAGATGAGTTAATAATTAAAACAACGATAAATATCTGTCAATGGGGTAAGAAAAATAATCTTGTTTTCTCTTTGAATTAACTTTATTTTTCTCAGACATTTTTTGTTGTTGTTTTAAGCATAAACTATATTTTTCATAATTTTTTTTTTAAATATGTCATGAAAATAATGCCACAATACAAAAAAAGAAAAATTCACTTTCAATTTCATTTTCTTTATGCAAAATACACTTGCGGTGAAATATTATCAGTTCTTCGCACACCTGTTTCTAGTAGCTAAAGCATGTTTCCTGGTTTCAGAGGAAGCAGTTCCTTCGTGCTGCAGCAGAAGTTTTGTGTCTGACGACTGAACCAGCTTCTCTGTCCTATAGCATAAGGACGCTTGTTTAAGTGCACCAATCAGAGCGTTCTTCTGCACCACCTGACACACCAGAACCACCTGCATGTTCTCCAGGCCGGACTGATTCAAGAGCTGGGACACAAGGTCAAACGATTAATATACCAGACAAAAATAATGTGCCAAAATGTGCATAACATATTCACATAATTACCTGTAAAACTGCTTCGTTAGATTGAAAGCTAAATTTGCCAATATGACTCTCATCAAGTTCCTGAACAGCAAGAGGCAGGCTGTTTGGGACAAACCTATAAAACAGGAAGGGAGATTTTTACATATTTAATACGTTCAATATTTGTGTAATAACCGTGAGCAATAGTAGTTGGTATGCTAACCATTACCATATCTCATTCACACTACACTGCATTTCAGTGGATGCTGATAGTGTCTCAAATCCTGAGCATGACAGGTCAATATCAGTCCAGCAGGCTTTTACCTGTCAGCATTCTGTTTGTCATCCTGAAGGGCCGTGATGAACACAGGAAGTTGTTTTGGGATTTCTTTCCGCACAGCGAACTCAAACTGCACCGGCCGCATGTACAAATGAACCTCATCAAAGCCCATCAGTCTGGTCAGCGATTTATATAATCTAGAGCAAAATGACAGAAAGCACATTCAGTCAAGAGTTTTATGCCTTTAAATGATTTCATTTATGACTTTTTTTTCACCCCCACTGAAATCCATTAACATTTTCTTATTTTGTGTTTATTTAAATTAACAAACTAAAGGCAGCCAAACTTTTGTCATAAAGTTAAAATACATTAAAGCATTTAAAATTAAAACAAATATAAACATATATATACTGTATATATATATATAGAGAGAGAGACAGACAGAGATGGGACAGAGAGACTATATATATATATATATATATATATATATAGGGAGAGAGAGAGAGAGAGAGAGATCAAATTGTACATTTTTTAAAAATATGCTCATATAAATATGCTGTAACAATAATATTTATTTTTTTTAAATAATCAATCAACATTTATTCTTTAAAAACAACACAAGCTGACCAAAGTGCCTTACACTCCCATATACAATGATATTTCTTTTTTTTAATTTAAATTAACAAATTAAAGGCAGCAATTATACTGCATTTTGTAGTTTTTTCCCACTGAGGTCCACATATGTTTTTTGTTTGTTTGTTAATTTGTTTTTTGCTCCAAAACAGCCATCATTTAATTTTTCATCATCATTTTCCACCCTTTCTGACTTGAAAAATTTTACAGTTCATTTGCATGCTGTCATGTCTGTCAAATAGGCTTCAAGCTATTTCTGTCCCAACCATTGTAGAAATGAACAAATGGGCCATTTTTGCATTTTTTGTTTCAATAACTGGAACTAGATTAGAACTTTTATAGTTTAATAAATTCTGTTTTTATTTTTCAAAAATCAAGAAAAATTTGAACCCCACAGCAGTTGGAAACTCAACTGGGACAGATGTTGGGTCTCTGCCGCTGATTCTATGATGCGATGACGGAGCGTGATGAGCTCTAGCAATGTGCAGAACGTCTTCAGCATGAACAGCTGTTTGTCTTTGCCTTGTTTCCTCTCCTGTTCCTCCGTAGATCTCACAACGGACAGTCCCAGCTCTCTGACCAGGACAGGGTCCTCAATGAACCCATCTGAGAACAACTGAAACAATACAGAACACTGACTTTATCAAATGCCTCTTAAAGGAGAAGTCCACTTCCAAAACAAAGATTCACATATAATGTACTCACCCCCTTGTCATTCAGTATGTTCATGTCTTTCTTTCTTCAGTCGTAAAGAAATTATGTTTTTTGAGGAAAACATTTCTGCATTTTTCTCCATATAATTGACTGATATGGTGCCCTGATTTTGAATTTCCAAAAGGCAGTTTAAATGCAGCTTTAAACGATCACAAATATGGTTGTAAATGATTCCAGCCGAGGAAGGAGTGTCTTATCTAGCGAAACGATCGGTTATTTTCATTTAAAAAATACAATTTAAATACTTTTTAATCTCAAACGCTAGTCTTGCCTTTCTCTCCCTGAACTCTGTGTATTCTGACTCAAGACAGTTAGGGTATGTAGAAAAACTCTGATTGTATTTTCTCTCTCAACTTCAAAAATCATTTCAAAATCATCCTACATCACTGCAGAAGTACCGACCCAGTATTTGCAAAGTGAACATGCAAAGAAGATCAAACACCCTTAACAAAAAAGGTAAAACAGTGATATAGGACAATTTTGAAGTTGAGGGAGAACATGAGATGGGAGTTTTTCGACATACCCTAACTGTCATGAACCAGAACAAAACAGTTCAGACAGAGTAAGACAAGACGAGCGTTTGACATTAAAAAGTGTATAAATTGTACTATTTTTATGAAAATAACCGATCGTTTCGCTAGATACGACCTTTCTTTCTTGGCTGGGATCATTTACAACTGCATTTGGGATCGTTTGAAGCCGCATTTAAACTGCATTTTGGAAGTTCAAAATCGGGGCACCATATCAGTCCATTATATGGAGAAAAATCCTGAAATGTTTTCCTCAAAAAACATAATTTCTTTACGACTGAAGAAAGTAAGACATGAACATCTTGGATGATAAGGGGGTGAGTACATTACACAAGTAATGTACAAGTACAAGTACACAAACACTTACGTCTCTCTGGATCTGAGAACTGTAGGTTGCACCAGGAGCGGAAAGCGAGTGCCAGTGTCGCAGGGCTGTTTTCAACAGCCTTTGCTCCAGTTTGACTCTCTGAAATGGTGTTTTCGCTCTGTACAGCTCAAACAGTTCAGCACAGGCCTGTTCAAGACCCTCATACAGCCGAGACGCCAAACACAATGAGGGGTGAATCTCTAAAAAATACACACTCTTCAAAGCAGGCCTGCAATGAAAGCACAAGGAGACATCCTCAACATGTATTTTGCCATTTTAATGCTTTTAGATACTACTGCTCAAAAATGTTTGAAATGTTTGGAAAAGTTTGGAATAAAGTACATCCTAAAATATATTCAAATAAAAAACTATTATTTTAAATTGTAATAATATTTCACAATTATACTATTTTTACTCTAATGAATGCACCCATGATGAGCACAAGACATCTATTTTAAAAACATTTTTATTAAAAATCTTAATGATTCCAAACGTTTACTGGTAGTGTAAATTATAACATTGTCAATTCATTTTGGACACATCCCTTAATTTGTTAAGTTGTTTTTAACATGAATAACAAGAATTTTTGCTAGCACAGTGCTCTACTATTTGAGCAACAGGAATGGCAAGTATTTTGCTTAATAGTCTATTTATAATTGTGATATTTACCTGCTTCCACCGATTGATACCAGATGCTTAGGGACGTAGTTTGGTGGCAGACCGTATTCACAAGGACAACCATTCTGTCCCTCCCTCCATATCCTCTCCAGATATTGCCTCTGCTCATCAATCTAATGTTCAGAAAACAGAAAATGAAATAATGTGACAGCTCAAGTGATGGGGGGGTTAAAGAACAAATGCTCAGTTACCTGATTGTTCAGCACTAGTTTGATGAGCTGTTGGTGGCTTTGGAGGCAGACAATCGTGTCCCTGTAAGCTTGAACAAAATATCTAGCGGTTAAATCTATCTGTGGCCTTTTGTGCATGATGTCTGTGATGACCTGAGCCAGCCTGAACTGTTCCTCTGGATCTGTGACATGCTGATATGCCTCCAAATAGCAATTCAAGAGCTGCAAACACAAAACAGCAGTTTATCACTGATGTACACTACTTTTCGAAAGTTTGTGGTAAGATTTCATAATTAAAAAAATATATATATTTATAACTATATAAAAAAATATATATAGTTCTTCTGAATTTTCTATCATTGAAGAATTCTAAATAACATGCATCAAGGTTTCTACAAAAATATGAAGCAGCATGACTGTTTTTAACATTGATAATAATAAGAAATGTTTAGTAATGATGTAATGATGCTGAAAATTAAGCTTTGCATCACAGGAATAAATTATATTTAACACATATTCAAATATAAAACAGTTATTTTTAGTTGAAATAATATTTAAAAACTTTTTTACTGTTTTTATTGTATTTTTCATCAAATAAATGGCACCTTGGTGGGCTTCTTTTAAATACATTACCACATTGTGAATGGTTGTGTCTACAGTCATTAAAAAATTACTTTCAATTGTAGTCACACATCACATACTTGTATTTTGTTCTCCAGAAATTGCATTTCACATGTCCAAATGTCTAAAAGCACAGCCAACCGATCCACATCCAACCTTGCCAAAAAAGGAAGTTCTCCTTCAGATCCACCAGATGCATGTAATTCTGTCAGAACAATTGAAATGATAATTATGAAACACAGATTACAAATTAAGGATACAAATCCACAAGCAAGAGTACACAAGAGCTTCTTCTCTGACCTCTGCTTCTCTGTATGAAATGAGATGCTGTGAGCAGCAGATGTTGCTCCAGCTCCTCCAGGTCCATCAGGGCCACGTCATAAATGATGTAGAGACCTCTCTGGTCCTGCGTGTGGATGCATCTCCCTTCTGTGCTGTAGTAATCATGGAGGTTTTCCACTTCGGGAAACTCCATAAACTCTGCACAGCGAACCTAAAACAGAGCAGAGCCTTACCACTTTCTGCATTTCACATTGTAAAATAGCTTTTCTGTAAAACACTGAGTGAATCTCCAAAGAACCTTATAGTCAACTGGGCTGTTGTAGATGTAGTGATGTGATCCAAGAGCTCCGGCAGCGCCATCATCTCCTCTAGCAGCGTTCATCCAGCCCGTCTCCTCCATACTTTTCACCAGATCTCCTCCAACCAACTCCAGACCCGGGGCATCCATCACAAGAGTCCTTTCCACTGACCGCAAGTAGTTTAGCATGCTCAGACAGGCACGCTACACAAACAAAAGGACAGGACTCAAAAAAAACCCACTCAAAAGGGTACTCTGATATTTATATGGCACATGTTTAGATAAACATTTAAAATATGAATTGGTACTTTTTTATCAGGACAATGAATTTAGGGGAGTATGGTCATACTGGAATCATTTAATGAAAGCTGTAGGAAATACAATGAACATCTGATTTGTGGTCATTTTGAGACTCTTAAATCAACTGTACACTGTTTAAAACACAAATTAAAATTTTTATTCTTCAGGGATTCATTAGTGACAGTAAGGACATTTATAATGTTACAAAAGATTTCTATTTTAATTAAATGCTGTTCTTTTTCACTTTTTATTCATCAAATAATTTTAAAAAAGTATCAAGGCAACGACTAAAATAATAAGCAGTTTTTAGCACTGATAATAGTAAGACATGTTTCTCAAGCACCTAATCAGCATATTAGAATATTTTCTGAAGGATCATGTGATACTGAAGACTGGAGCAATGATGCTGAAAATGTACCTTTGCATCACAGTAATAAATTACACGTTAAAATACATTAAATTAGAAAACCGTTATTTTGAATTGTAATAAGATTTTACAATATTGCTGCTTTTACTGTATTTTTATTAAATAAATGCAGCTTTGGTGAACATAAGAGACTTCTTTCAAAAGCATTGTGTATTTTGTAGTTTATATACTTCAACTAATGTATATCTTAATTTTTTTTATATCTTAGGGGGTACTTATTTGAATTATTTCTATGTTTTGTCTTCTGTAATAATGATAGAATACTGTAAAATGAAATTCCAGGACTTTCAGGGATTTCCAAGCACTACTTGTTTGATTTTCAAGGACTTCAAACAAAGATCAAACAATGACTTATCTTTCAAATTCTAAAAAAGATAAATAGGTGAATAAAAATATATTTATATAATAACTGTTATAACAAATTTGGATTGTTTGAATATTTTAAACAGAATATAGAAAAATATAACTTCATAAATTCATTTTTGTGTCCTGCAAGCTAAATTTCACATACATAAACAGTTTTTTTAGGATGAACAGAGCTTTTCCATGTACTTGTCTAGATCAACTTTAAATATAGAGCCAGATTTTTAAGTACGTAAAATCTAACATTAGTTAAGATATACATTAGTTACAGTATATAAACTACAAAATATACAAAGTTTTAGAAAGAAGTCTCTTACACTCACCAAAGCTGGAGTTTTTATTTGTAAACATCATACTTTTATTGTTTATTTCCAGGCCTTAAATTTCGAAAAGTCAAATTCAAGTACTTCAAGCATTTTAAGCACCTTGTACGAAACCTGTAATAATAATAATAATAATAATAAATTACAAATAAAGAAAAATAACAGAAAAGCACAGTATGAGTATGGTACATGACCAAACCACATTGTATTATGTATAGGTATTTGCATGATAACTTCCAAAAAATCATGGTATTACCATAATAAATGTCAAAGAAAAAAGAAACATTTGCCAATTTTAAAAGTACAGCAATACTCTGTTATATTTTGGTGCTTTTGTAGGTGGAAAGACCAAAACCTCTCAAACCTTTCACATCTTTAATGCCAGTTTTTGACTGTTTTTTTTACCTTGAGTTCTCTGATCCTGAGGTGTCTCAGGTAGATTAAAGACGCATAAGCTCCTCTGACAGTTACAGGATCCTTGGCACCATCTTCAGCATCTTCATCCTTCGCAAGAAGATTAGAACTGCTGCTTTGACGTGGAGTACTATAAGAAAGACAGCTCTTAAAGGAAACCTTCACACACACACACACTCACTCACTCAGACATTTCAGCGGTTGGAAGATTACCCTTTACTCTTTTTCTCAGAGTTTTTCTGATCTGCATATTTAGATAAATGAGAAGTCTGTCCAGTGGCCACCTGGGAAAAAAATAATGTGCATACAAAGAAAAAATAATATTATTGCTTTAAAGTTAACATGATAAATATTTTTTATTATTTTAAGCATTGTGTACTAAAGAATTGTTCACAGTAAGACCAGGAACATGTATTTAAAAAGAAAATAGAGTCCAGTTTGATTTCATGTTGACTGAGAATACTTTACAAAGAGTTATAATTCACACAGATGTTCACCTGAAACATGTTCGCTGTGCTATAAATGCTTCTCCATATGTCAGACGTTTCTTTGTGGGTTGCCATGCTACTGGATGAAGGTTTTGTGGGTTCCGGTTGACAAACAGATGCAATGTACTCCTTCAAAGCATCAGTCGCTTTTTGAAGATCAGCCTCCTTTAATAGAAAGTGCAAAACAGAACCAGAATACTAATGCTAGATACAGAACTATAGACTTAATGTGCATTAGCTAATGTTCAACCATTCACCTCCAAGAACTTGCTGTGCATCTGGAGAAGTTCATCCATTGGTCTGAGCTCCTTGTGTTTGGCCATTTGTTTTTGTTGCCAGGGATCTCGCTTTGGCTTCATCTGTTTGTTTCCCACAGGAGGCACAATATCATATTTCATAGTATTACTTCATGAACTATCAGATATAAAAAAAATACCATTTGCTTGTCTCACCTGTATATGAGGAATCCAGTTGGACTCTTTTCTAAGCGTCATGTTCGGACTCTTTCTCCCCCACTTTCTGTCTGTCGCTTCAGTGCTGTCATACTGCAAGAAGGTCTTCATCTCCTCTTGATTTTTAAACACAGTCCTGAACAGGTAGTTAATCTACATAAACCACAAACAAATCACATGATCAATAATAACGATCATTATTTGTCATGTGTGAGAATTCATCATATTAGACTTCATTTTAAGTAAATAGTTCACCCAAATATTAAATTCTACTCATCCTTTGGCCATTGTTTGTTCACTGATTTGGAGAAATGTAGCATTACATCACTTGCTCACCAATGGATCCGCTGCAGTGAATGGGTGCCGTCAGAATGAGAGTCCAAACGGCTGATAAAAACATCACAATAATAAACAAGTAATCCACACCACTCTAGTCCAAAATCTCCATGTTTGTAAGGAACAATTCCAATTCCGAGTTGTGTGGATTACTATGATGTTTTTATTAGCTGTTTGGACTCTGACGGCACCCATTCACTGCAGGAGATCCATTGAGCAAGTGATTGTAATGCTACATTTCTCCAAATCATGAGGAAACAAACTCTTGGATGGCCTGAGGGTGAGTAAAGTTTCAGCAAATGTTCATTTTGGGGTGAACTTTTCCTTCATGATATTTAAGTTATCACTATAGTTCATTGTAATTTACCAGACTGAAGAGCTCCAATTCATCTCCAGTTGTTTTGATGGTGCTCGTATTGAACTGGATTTCATAATGTGACAGGAGGAAATCCAGCTGGGTTTTAAAATCCTCGATATTGGTGGAATGAAGGGGAACCTCTGACATTGATACAAATACACCTGGATTGGTCAAAAACAGAGTAACATGACATTTATTAATATTCAGTTCAAGATTTAAGATTCAAGATTTCTATTTAACGTTTATGCCAACTTACAAATCACAATCAGTTATTTGAGTTTTATTTATATACTATTACAGTTTTATTATTATTTAGAATTAGATGTAATTTAGAAAATGTCAATTTCATTCTAAATATAGTGACATTTTTAGTAATTTTGTTATATATGCTTTTGTGATTTGTATTTTGTGATTTTTTTTGTATTCTAGTTTATTTGTATTTTGTATGATTTTTTTTTACCATTCAGGTTTCATATATTTTTATTTCAGTTTTAGGTTTAGTTCACTTTTCGTTTTTATTTATTTTAAATCCTGTTTTTTCCTATTTCAGTGCTTTAACTTAAATTAAAATTAGAAATTTTGCCTTGGCAATTTTCACATTTTTCTTTTAAATGTGTGTATTTTGTTTCATTTCAGATTTACTTTAAATTATTACAGATCTTTTAATAGTTTTATTTAATGATAACTGATTTCAACTAAAATACAGCATCAAAAACAGGTAATTTACCATCAAAATATGCAGGAGACGTCAAATCTACAGTACTGGACATCTGTTTCTCATTCCACTCAGTTGAAGGGAGATAATGAAGAACCTATAACCAACATATATATAAAAAATTAAAACCACATTGTCCTCCCTACCTGGATTCAGAATTAAAGAATTCAGAACTTTTAAACTTTTACATCCAGTTTTGAATATTTGGTTATATTTGTGTATTCTCACATGCAGAAAGTTGTGGATGCTTTTGAAGGAGTGCAGATGGCAAATAAGCCACTGCAGGTAAATGATGACGTCTTCCTGTGTGACCACACCGATGGGGCTCTCCACACCTGGCAGGACTTTCTCTCTGGACACTGCAAGACGACGTGCCCTATGCACAGCATCCTCAAATTCACTGGTTATATATGTGATTTGTTTCTACACAAAGCAACAGAGACATGATAAATGAATTTCATATGCCACTGAATGTATGAACATAATCTAAAATGCAAAATTTAGATACTTTATATTGAGGATATAGTTTCTCCAGGACAGCGGAATGGCGGCCGAATCTCCTCCATCTCAGCATCAGCTGGTATTTGCATCGTGCCAGTTTATACGTCTGATCTGTGTAAAACTGTTGAGGATGGAGTCAAAATGATCAGAAATGTTTTATACAATATTATACTTATGTGTACACAATAAAACAGCCTATAAGTGACCTGATGCAGCAGTAAAGGCAGACTGTCAGGTGTGTACTCTTGAGTCAGACAGCTCTCCATCTCTCTGTGAGCAACTTCTGCTTGAGACACAACAGGCTTTGTGGACGAAACCTAAAGTCACAGGTCATTTACAAAGACAACAAGAAATGTCAAATAAACTGCAGGCACATGTAGAATCTGAAAAACCTTAACTGAAATAACTCTAAAAACTCACTTGTAGTGCTTTGAGGAGCACCTGCTGCCTCTCCATACGAAAGTAAGATGCATCTTTTGGAATATGGACTGAGCTGAAAAAGTTGTAGAAAAAGAGTAGAAAATTCAAAAATAGTTCACCCAAAATTTTGCTAACAAATTACTCATCCTCAAGCTATTCAACATGTAGAGTTTGTTTCTTCAAAACAGAACAGGTTTGGAGAAATGTAGCCTTCCATCACTTGCTCAACAATGGATCCATTGCAGTGAATGGGTGCCGTCAGAATGAGAGTCTAAACAGCTGATAAAACATCACAATAATACACAGGTAATCCACACCACTCCAGTCCATCAGTTAACATCTTGTAAAGTGAAAGGTTGCGTGTTTGTAAGAAACAAGTCCATCATTAAGACATTTAACTTTAACTTCATCACTTCATATTCCGTACAGTCAATAATCCATAAATTTTCTTCCTCCAGTGATCCAGGCTTAAAGTTAAAGTACAGTTTTTTACCTCGCAAGGCAATAAATTGATGGACTGGAGTTGTGTGGATTATTGGATCTCCTGCAGTGAATGGGTGCTGTCAGAGTCCAAACAGCTAATAAAAACATCATAGTAATCCACACAACCCGGAATTGGAATTGTTTCTTACAAACATGGAGATTTTGGACTAGAGTGGTGTGGATTACTTGTTTATTATTATGATGTTTTCATCAGCTGTTTGGACTTCCATTCTGGCTGCAGAGAAATCATTGTTGAGCAAGTGATGTAATGCCACATTTCTCCAAATATTTTCTGATGAATAATATTCTGGACTATTGGATACATCAGAAGGGGAAAACACTGTTGAATAACTAATTTATTATGAAGACATTACATGAAACCATTAACAAGGCATTTGCACATAAAATTCATATTGTGATATCAAATGAATCAAATCAAATCGAATGAATCAAATTCCATGACGTTTTTAATATGTAAATGTACATTAACCAATTACATAATTCACTTAATAATTATGGTTAATGACATTAACCTGCCTTTCCGTCTCACCTGTATGGTTTTAAGGATATTTGATGTAAAATCTCACTGTCCTCAATCTCAGTCTTCAGAGCCTGAATCTGAGCAGACAGTTCTTCTTCCAGCTGCTCCACTTTTACCGAGGAACCGAATCTATATGTCTGCGACATCTTCAATTCACAACCCAAGTTTTTACTCAGAAACTCATGCAGTTGTGCCGTCCCACAGGTGTGAAACTGACTGTATTAATTGTGTACAGCAGTCTACATACAGCGCGTTTAAACGATAAAAAGAATTAAGAACACACAAAAGAACTTTAAAAGTGTCTCTGAAGTATAAACCTTTGCTACAATGTATCAGTGTTTGCTCAGTTGCTATAGAGACGCCAGACGCCCGCGTAAGCACTTTAAATTAATGGCGGTAAATCACAGAAGCGAGTTAACTTAAATTAGCGCAAGAAGTTACATATAATAAAGGTTAAGAGTTCAAAATTAAAACTTTCAAACGAATGAGTACTGTGGTATTACTTGAGTGTTTTATTTTTGTTTGGACTGGTTCCAAAATTACCACAGAAATTCCACTAGCATTCCTTTAGGCACTTTAAGTGTTCTTTTCACAAACAATATATTGCTGTTGTAAAATTTAGCAAATAACGCTGAAGTCAAATGAAGGTATTTGAACCTGCATGTATTCGGTTGTTAACCTGCAGATGGCGATGAAAACTCATTCGAGTGGCTTTATTCTGCTGACACAAGCAAAGAGGACAGACCTGTCTCAAAGGTATACCTTTAGTCATCAACATCTTTTTTCTTCTTTTTTTTAATTTATTTATTATATTTCAGATGAAAGAGTTCTTTTCTTTTTCTTTTACTTATAAAATGCAAGACCCCAAACAGCTCCCGCTGACCCAGGTAGGCAAGTCGTAAGATGGAAATATGCTGCAAATCAAATATATTTTCAAAGAATACCTCGACGGTTGTCCCTTTCAACATATACAGCGAGAATCTTATCAATCAGGCGATTTTCAATATACAAGTCAATACATCAGATCCACCTTCTCTGGATTTAAATAGCTCAACATTCCAAGTTGACTTGGAAACAGAAGCACCGATTGGCTCGTGGCAAAAGCAGCCGATAGCCAATCAGAGATCCCCACCAAGGTGCTGTCCCACCAATGAGTGCACAAGGACACGGGGCACATTTTACAGCGATCGTCACTAGGGGGTTGTTTTCCTCCCTGCAGAGAGCAGTAAAACATTATGAATGATTTTCTTAACACAATCAATCCCACTGATTGTACAGCGTGTATGAATGAGCGTGTGATTGCTACGTGTGCATGAATACACACTAATTTTGGAAAAATATAAGCAATCAAACACAACAACAGGGGCTCCATCTGAGTGAATATTTTATACATTTTCATAAGACACGTCTTCTTGGTAACCATAGACAATCTGGACGCACTTCATAGGGGGAAAAGCTAGAAAAAGAAAAGGCCTGGCAAAGGTTTGAACATTCTTGGAAGTGCTAGGCTGATTGAAACTATCCAGACACCAATCATCTTTTTAGGCCAGTTTGGGAAAGTGGCTAGAAGCCATGTGACAAAGCTCGAAACTTCTGGAGAAAATTATGGTTTTATGAAACTTAAAAGTTATCTGATGTAATCCAAACACACCTCAGTCGCATGGATTTCACTGTCTAGAGCAGTAATGGCAACATCATGCTCAGAAAAGTGTCAAAATAGAGGCGTAACTGGAAGAAAATGGATGAGAATATTGAACATACATTATATTTGAGCAAATATGAGCTTCTGAAAACCAAAGACAAATTTATTGCCTATAAAGCCAAATAAGCTAAAGTATTTAGGTCCTGTTGTTTTTACGTGTATTTTTGATGAAAGCTGTATGGCCTGTAGAGTAAACAGGGTTTTCATTAAATTAAGTCTACGTGCATTCATGAACCACAGAAAACTGTGCCACTAAAATCAAATAAATGAAAGCATGCTTACCAACTGACTCATGGACCTCACTGCCTGCTGTTTGCAATTATGCAAATAATGGCTTAAAAGCATGAAATGTTCTGATCTAGTGATCAGTTTGACCAGACAGATGCACAGGCATTAAAAGAATAGTTCACCCAAAAATGAAAAATTGTTGAAATTTAACTCACCCTCAGGTCATCCTAGATGAATTTGTTTCTTCATCACAACAGAATTCGAAAATTGAAGATGGATCCTCTGCATTGAATGGGTGCCGTCAGGATGAACAGCTGATAAAAACAATCACAATAATCCACACCACTCCAGTCCATCAATTAATATCTTGTGAAGCAAAAAGCTGTATGTTTGTAAAAACTTGTCATTAAGACATTTCTAATTTCAAACCTTTGCTTCAAGCTAAAATTCGAGTCTGTAATTCATAATATTGCTCCCTTCCGTGCAAAAGTTGTCTCATCTGAATCAGGGGAGAAATATGCACAGATCAAGCAACAACTACAAAAGGAAAGGCAAAGGAAACGGTCCAAAACATTTCCAAACAAATGTGACCCTGGACCACAAAACCAGTCATAAAGGTAATTTTTACATCATCTGAAAGCTGAATAAATAAGCTTTTTATTCGTTGTTAGGATAATATTTGGCCAAAATACAACTATTTGAAAATCTGGAATCAAAAAAAAAAAAAAAAAAAAAATCAAAATACTCAGAAAATTGCCTTTAAAGTTGTTCCAGTGAAGTTCTTAGCAATGCATATTACTAATCAAAATTAAACTTTGATGTATGTAGGGTAGGAAGTTTACAAAATATCTTCATGGAACACAATCTTTACTTAATATCATAATGATTTTTGCCATGAAAGAAAAATAGATCATTTTGACCCACACAATGTATTTTTGGCTAATGCTACAAATATACCCATGCTACTTAAGACTGTGGTGCAGGGTCACATATGTGGTAAAATTCTTAAAACACATGGTTTTTTTTTTTGCTTCAATAGACGTTAATTGATGGACTTTATAAGCTGTTTAGAGCAGGGGTGTCAAACTCAGTTCCTGGAGGGCCACAGCCCTGCAGAGTTTTGTTCCAACCTTGCTCCAGCACACATACTATGCAGTTTTCAATTAAGCCTGAAGGACAGGATTAGTTGGATCAGGTGTGTTTAATTAGGGTTGCATGTAAACTCTGCAAGGCTGCGGCCCTCCAGGACTGGAGTTTGACATCCCTGGTTTAGACTCTCATTCTGACGGTACTCATTCACTGCAGACGATCCATTAGAGAGCAAGTGATGTAATGCACTTTCTTCAAATCCATTCCCATGAGGAAACAAGCTAATCTACGTCTTGGGTGGCCTGTGTGGTGAGTAAATTTGGTGAACTATTCCTTTAAGTCACTTGCTTATTTTACAACAAATTAAAATAAAGACTACAGAAATACTTTGTGTTGTACAAGCTTTATTTACATGCACCTTGCCTTGCACTACCTTGTTTACATTATCCAAACTTGAAATACACAGGTAAAGTCAAGCAAACATTGAGTGGATGGTAACTAATGACCAGTTGTGGTGTGAGGTGATACACACGCAGATTACGTTCTCACAATGTGTTAATTCCCTCTTTACAATAACATTTTAAAGTTAATTGAAAATTGTAGCAGTTCTTTTGAGAAGAACAATGATCCTATCCAAACAAATTTGAAATATCAGAACTGAAAGCATTTAAAGGAAGCTAAAATGGATTACTCAATGTAAAAACGAAGTAAACAAAGGTAAACATGGCACAATCGACTTTTTATAGTCATCTTCTGTGACTCCAGCTGATTATAAAAAGCAGATTATAAAAATCAGTGCTTAATAAGCTTATGAAAATTCTGGGTGTGAAGCTGACCTTAACAAAAGGTACATTCGACTGTGACGTTAAAACAACATTAGGTGTAACTACTGAAAGTCGTCCCTGAATGGCACTACTATTTCATCAAACTGAATAGTTGCATTATTTCTCATCAGCCTTGAATTTGGTTGTCTGGCATGTTCAAGATCAACAGTGAAATACAGTACAACATAGGTGCTTTCTTACATAGCTTATCCATACAGGCTTTAATACTACAATGTGGCTGCCTTTCCTTTTAAACTATTAGGATGCTTAAAACACACTGCCATCACAACTGATACACGCTTTCTACTAGCACCAGCCGTTGTGTGGATATATACACATAAATGCTAAGAACCTGGCATGCCAAGCCGCATGAACTGACCCAACACAACTTCACTTAGCACCAAATGCTCTTAGCTTCATTTTTTCCTGCTACAAATACACAAACATCTAGTGGTCCTTAATCAGCGTTCCAAAATTTATACCTGTTAATATACCTTATCTCTACAATGAATCCAATATTTATGTGCATAGACACACACACATATATAAATTCAGTGCACAGCACATATACACATTAAGCACTATGGGCCTCATTCATGAAATACATGCACAAAAGAAATGTTTGATTTACAGAGAAATTTGCAAACCCATTCTTAGGTAAACGGTTGCATGCATGTCAATGTACAGTAAATGCACACACACACACTAAACGGCATTGAATGCAACAATTTAAGAGCTGTGTAAATAGCTGATTTTACAAACAGCCATGACTTCATGAATGAGGTCCTATATGTGTGTGTGTGTATACATACAGAAATACAAATATGTAGCTCATAATCTATTCTAAAATGGTTGACTTCAAAAGTGAACGTGGTTTAGAGGTGACGGAGATGCTCGTGTTCAAGAACTCCGAGCACAGGTAAATGCACAGGCTGTGTTAGGAAATCCATGGGAAACACTGACAAACTAGTTTCATACAGCAGAACACTAAATATATAGCTTATCATCATATCATAGTTCACTTTCCCGTAAAAGGAGCCAAGGATACATAATGTTCACGGGTTTCACAAAAACACAACCATCTTCCCTTTTTCAGTTTTACGAGAAAAAAAAAAAAACAATAATTGGAGAAACATGGATTTTCCATGGCCATTTTTCAGACAACAGAAACATTCTCAAGAGTTTGTGTTGTAAACAGGCCATTTCTGCAATTGTCCTGAGGACTAGTTTGGCAAAAGGCAAGTGTTTGTTTCAAGGACTAGAAATCTATTAATCTCAATCACGAAACTACAACAAAGGGCACCTACAGACTAGAGCTGACTTGATTTCAATGGGGATAAAGTATCACAACAACGTAGAAGAAAGTTACCAAAAGTTGAGAATATTTTAACTCTCTTTGCAGTGCAATCTGTCGTAGGTATCGTGGCTAATGGGAATTCAAAATTCTTGATTGGTTTTCAAACAGACCCAACTCTTTCCACACTCCTAAATGCTTTCACAAGATATTCTCACTGTGTAGGAACCCTCATATGCAGTGGTTGATTTTAGGGACTTTGTTTTCTAGATGGACTACGGGAGGTTCTTCATATATAGACAACCTTCTCTATGATGCTCCAGACTCTTTCTACACTCCCAAATGCTTTCAGGAAAGCTTTCTCTAGTGTGAAGACATCCTTGTACACAGTGGTGTTTTGGGAATTTTGTATTCGAGATGAACTAAGGGAAGTTCAGTTTCCCAAACATCCATATATTGACAGACTTCTCTTTACGACCCTCCACTTGTTGTAGGTACCAGTTGAACAATGAGAACTCAAGATTCTCACTTGGTTTTCAAACTGAGCGACTCTTTCCACACTTGCAAATGATTTTGAAAGAGCTTTCTCTAATGTGTAGGCACCCTTGTATGCAGTGGTGGGTTTTGGGGGCTTTCTATTCTAGGTGGACTAAGGGAAGTTCAGTTGTTGAAGCTTTCATATATAGACAACCTTTTCTCTACGATCCTTCACTTGTCGTAGGTGCCATCTCGAGAACTCAAGATTCTTACTTGATTTTCAAACTGACCTAACTCTTTCCACACTTTCAAATGATTTGAAAGACTTTCTCTAGTGTTTAACCTTGTATGCAATGGCGGGATTTGGGGGATTTTGTATTCTAGGTGCACTAAGGGAAGAACAGCTGCCCAAGCCTTTTATATATAGACAACCTTCTCTTGACAGTGCTCCACTTGTTGTAGGTACCAGCTTACTAATGAGCATTCAAGATTTTTTCTTGGTTTTCAAACTGACCCAACTCTTTCCACACTCCCAAATGCTTTTGGATTTTGTATTGTAGATGGACTATGGGAAGTACTGTTGGCCAAGCCTTCATTCATAAACGAACTTCTCCCTACGGTACTCCACTTACTCTATTCCAGCAGCTGAGTTCAATACCTAGTCATTGCCGTTTAGATACACCAGCAAGCACTTCTAGGTTAATCAAGGTTGAAACTCCTCACAACGTCCATCAAACCAGCCTCAATCATGACAATACAAAACATACAGCCACAAAACTACAACACCGACTGGGTAAATCATTGACGTTGACTCAAACTCATTCCAATAGATGTCAAATAGCTTTTCTACAGCATAATGTACAGTTGCTTTACAGTGGACAGTTGGCTCAAATGCGGTGTTCTGCCCCGTCCCTACATTCCTGGGCCTGGCCGGATCAACCTGGTACCCAGCTTTGGGAGGAGGTTCGTTTGGTACTGGAGAAGCTCCCTGAAGTCAGGTTAGCATTCTGAGAGGAGATGAGATGCGAATCGAAGCTGAACTCCAGGCCCTCGGCATCCATCAGATCGTTGCGGGTGATGGCATCCATGTCGCAATCGAAACTGCCACTTAATGCCTCGAGATCCAAGTCAGATGGGAATTGGTCCTGAGACACCGACTGAACGGAGGTCACGCTGCCGTTGAGACCTGCCAACAATGAATCGGAGGAGGTGAGCTGCATAGATGTGCTTCTGAAGGGAGACTGTTGGAGATGTTGCTTCATCAAGCTTTGGTAGTCTGACTCGCCGCTCGAGACACAGTTCATCCGCCATCCAGATGGCGACACCTTCTTGAGCCCTACTTGTCCGACAGGCCCAGCCTGGTTGGACATCATAGGGTCATTACGCAGCAACAGGGCACTGCGACGGGCGTTCTGGGAGGAAAGGGAGGCACTGGCTTGTGACATGAGCGGATCAGACTGGGTAAGAAGGACATCGCTGCGACTGTTGGACTCGGAGCTGAGCAAGTCCTGCAGACTCTGATCGCTAAAGAGGGAACCGCAGGAGAACGTTGCCTGCTTGTTTTCCTGGATCGTTTGCATTGGAGACTGCCTCAGACCAGTGACGGATGGAGGGCTAAACATGGAGTTGGTGCCATAGCTGCCAGAGGGAATTGCCAGACTGCTCCCAGAGCAGCTGAAGGTAAACACAGGGCTTCCCTGTAGGTTGGCCCCACTCTCATCTTGGCCCGGAGACTGGGAAGCCGTCAGGCTGATGTTATCTAGAAGGTCGTCCATTAGGTTATCGGAGAGGCCATCGTTGAGATTCATGGTTCCTGCCAGATCAGCTAGACGGGGTAGTTCGGTCAGTCCAGTGGACGGAGACATACTACTAGGGCTAGAGTACAGCATGGGCGACAGGGGAGAGTCATCATCTGGAACTTCGTCCACCTCGAGGTTGGCCAGAATTGGAGAAAGGCGTCCGCTTAGGGTGCTGGCATTAGAATTAGTGCGAGAACGGAAATCGGTCCAAGCGTCGAGCTCGTCGCTACTGCGAGAGGTCGGGCTGCCGGTCCATTTGGACAGGCTGGAGGAACTCTCAGAGCTTCCATCTTGAGTTGCCTGAAGAGCGGCCTTCTTTTTTGCAGCACGGCCACGGGCGCTCTTGATGAGCTTATTACTGTTGTCCATGGACACAGCGCGCCTCCGCGGGGCTTTGCCCCCTTTTCCGCCATCGGGGTTGACCATCCACCATGAACTCTTTCCTGTCCCTTCATTTTGGACCCGGACAAAGCGACTGTGGAGTGACAGGTTATGTCGTATCGAGTTCTGTGAAAAGAGAAGAGTACATAATGAGCTGTGCATCATAAGGCAAGCATGAAACATTCATATACGTCTTGTTTTAGATTCCTCAGACACATATATTAACGATCTGGCCATTAAGAAGCAAAATAACGGCCTAATCTTGAACTCTACAGAGCACAATGCTGAGTGAGGAACAATGCCACTCTGACTTGATTGCTTTAACCAGAGATTGAAGAGTCATGTGACTACTCTGACCAATAGAGTCCATTTGTGCAGGCCAAGAATATAAAGCCTAGATCTTCAACCCTGCTCCTGGGGACCCACTGTCCTGCAAAAATCATTTCAAACCTACTTCAGCATACCTGCTTGTGGTTGTTCCAAGTAATTAATAAGCATATAAACAAATAAGTAAACTAGCACATTAAGTTAAATTACATTTTAAATACATTTGTGGTTCTCACTGGGGTTTGCAACCAAAATGTCTGTGCTGAAATTCACCTAAATTTGCACGGCACTTTTAACAAACACACACTATTCCACTGCAGCTTTACATAAAATAGAAATAGAACCGCTCTCATTTGAATTGCACCCACACTGTTTAAATTGGTCTGAGCTCTGTGGTCAAGACCAATCTAAAAGTAAATTAACCCACTCTACGCCGTCCGTTGGGCCGTGCAGATAATTGGTCTGTGCTGTGCAGTTTAACTAGGTAACTTTGAGTGTTCAGCTTTTGGCATTTCACATATGCGACAGAAAACTGGCAATTCTGTAAGCACACCAGTGCTATCACTAATGAAACATCACATTTGATAACCAGGATTTTCTAATATGCCATAATACTAACCAGCCATGAACTATAAATCTAAAAATTTTCCTACTGCAGAGAAAGCTGAAGGATTCATGGAGAATTCCTCGAACGTGTACAAAGTTTAAGAGTGCAGTGCAGTGCAGTGCAGTGAAGCGAAGCTGCATTAATGTGGACTGCAGCACAGAAGGTACAGTAATCCATAATGCAGCATAAGGGGATGTGATAAAATTCACAAGCGAGACATGGTTTTCCTCTTTGATGAATAGTCAAGCAGGCAGAGTCTAAAAATGGTGTGAATTTATCAAATGCAGTGTCTGCTACATCTTGAAGAAAGCTGGACTCCGCTCAACACTGTTCATGAACATCACCTTACCGACCTTTGAACCTCTCAAAGAGTGAATGGGCCGACCTCATAACACTTCACTTCCATTAAAGCCCTTGCTTCAAGCCTATTACTGGATTTAATTTAAGACAGAACTTTCTCCACCCTAAGAACATGTTTCCCAACTCATTCTTAAAGTACGTAAGCAGTTTTCCTTTTTTCGCTTGGTTAAGCTGGCTAACTGAATTGATTGGATTGAGAATCTAATCTAAGGCACATCCATCAGATTGTTTGTTGACATTCATAGCTACAGTGATTACAAAACAGATCATCACCAACTAGACTTGCAATAAGAGCACACTCTTCAATGACAAATTGAATCAGTGTTCAAACCAGTTTTAATATTTATTTTATCCATGTTTGTTTTTCCATCAATTACAATAACAATTGCAACTGCATATTTCACATATGTTCTGTTTACTATTTCCTAATGTGAGTCCAAAACCTAGGTGTATTCTTGACAGTTTTCATGAGATTTACCCATTCATAAACTTTGCATTACCAACCCACTGCATTAAACAGAGTGTCAGATTATATGAATGCAGCACTGAAAATCATCTTAAAGATTCTGCGGTGCTGCTTTCTATTGAATTAAATCTACACAGGACCATGAAAAATAACTATAACAGATGAAAAGAGGGGCTGAAATCAGCTGAAAGCCATGATGCAGTCCCTTTTGAGCAAAGCACCACTCAGAACAGCACTGGAGCGCCGCCAGTTTACACACAATGCTGTCTCTCAGAGTCAAACACCAAAGCTCTTCACACGTTGCTACACACTGACCTACATAGTTTCCAGTCAGCTGATTGCTTCTTATGCTGTAGCCGAGAGCCAATCAGAAGTGGAGGTGGGGACGAAACAGCCAATAGCAACCCTGACACTGACGATATGCCCATGGTTTCTCTTTTTTGCCTCCTTCAGTAGCAGGCAGATGCAAACACTCTGCAGGATGGCTTTATCTGCACTGAGTACGGCTGACGGTTCCTAAAGTCTGCTTGGACCTTTTTGCACAAAAATCACCAAAATGTCTGTTTTAGCAAACAGACAGAATTTGAACATTCAATTTGCCAGCTAACCTCCATGTTATTATGGACCGCTATCAGAATGACGGTTACAGTGAAGGCAATTTTACAAATAAATCATACACTGACATTGAATTGTGCAAATTGTGTAAACATTAAATACAAATTTAAAAAAATGTCTTGTTTGTGAGGTTGCCAAATCATCTTTTTAGCCATCTGCAGGATTTCAGAGGGATTTCCCAAGGTTTTTCTGTAATTCAAATCCAGCTATACCAAGGGCATTCATCAGACTTGATTCCATGATGGATAAATTGCTTTTCCAGTCCAAGCTAATCCCTGACATCAAACAGGGATGGGAAAAGAGACCATAGCATAGCAAAAGCCCTTTACACACTTGTGTGTCAAAAAGAGAGTTTATTTTTGTAAAAAAAAATTATATGACTCATTTGATTAATCAAGCTTCAATTTTTGGTGAAATTATGAGGAAAGCATTGGCCAATTTAAATGCTCCTCTTTATCAGTGGCACCTTCCTTAATTTATCTGCTGTAACGCCCTTTGGCAAGACCACAACAGCGTGCACTTTATCAGCAAACTACACGACTAGTCCACATTTTGAGCATCTGTGTAGCACCCTGTGAGAACATAAGCACCTACAGAGGTAAATTTTGTTAAAATAGGACACTTTTTGCCAATGAGACATCCCAATTAATCTTAATTCACCCTGTTGGCTGCAACAAATGGATTTTGTGAACAAACACTTCATATATGCACCTAACAAGGTTACAATCCAGCCTATCTATTTGACCTAACGTACCTTCCATCCTGCAGAGCTGTTGCTGTCACCTTTGTCCTTGAAGTATGGCACATTCCGGACCATCCAATCATAAATCTGGGCCAATGTCAGCCGTTTCTCGGGCGAGCTCTCGATGGCTTGAGTGATGAGGTCTGCGTAGGAATAGTTTCCCCAGGCATTCCTGCGGGCAGAGGATTTTCTGGGCTGCTGAGGAATCAGACCGTTGATGCTGGAGTCGTTGCATGCGGCCAGAGCGTGTTGGGAAGATACAGGAGAGCCGTAGGTGTCTTTATCATTGACACCATTATTGGTTTCTACGGCAGGAGCAGCAGCAGCAGCAACAGTCTTGTTTCCTTCTGTCACACTGACAGGCTTTGATGCGCCTGTAATGCCACTAGATGCACAAGCATCATCAGTGCCATTTTCATCCACCTCTTCCTCAGGAATGATTCCCACCTCTGCTGGTTCTGCTTTCCCGGCATTGGACTCCGGTCTGGGCAGAGGCCAGGTGCAGGACCTGGGCCTTTTTTGGGGCTCAAAATCAGGGTCTATGTCGACGTCCACAGCCAAGGGCTTATCTACTTCCTCTGCCATATTTCCTCGACTCCTTCAAATGAATGATGTATGGACGGCTTTTCTGAACACAGCAACAGCAGTAGTGCCCTCGTGCATGCCATTAATGGGTCACTTCCAGAGTCCACATTTCAATGCGGGACACTTTGGGAATCGAACTGATGTCGTGAGATGTTTAGGAATATTTACAAATGCGCTCATGGCCACTTCCAGCACATACAAGGATTTGTTTATAAATCTCGCTCGTTTTGGCTAGTTTCTAAGCATTAAATAAACGACAAAAGGAGCGAAAATGCCCCCATTCGACTCGTTTAATGAAGCTTCCGTGGTTCAAAAGCATAAAGAATGGAACGTTGCGTACGGTCGAATTTGTTACATTGTTGCATGACGTCGCGCTGCGAATTTGTTACATTGTAACATTACATCATAATGCGAATGTTACATTGTTTCAGAACGCAGTTGCCGCCTTTTAAAATCGCTGCTTTAAAGCGTTCAGAAGGGCTGTACGTGCGCGAAAAGTGTCCTCAAACGATCAAGCCATACCTCCACAGCCGTCCCTCTGCAAATCAGCACGAATGAGTCCTAACACGCACACGATTTTTCCCAATAAACCTCCATGAGCCCTGATCCATGTCGGAGCAGGACGTTGCGTCCCGCTACCCGGGCGATCCAGCACTGCCAAAGCCCCTAATGCGCTGCTGCTCCGCTGCAAACTACAGAGAAGAACAGCAACACAAAGATCATCCGCCCCCTGGAACCAGTCGGAGGAACTGCTTCTTAAAGGGCCGGAGAGCAAACTGGAGCTCACCATCCACTGGCACACACGTCATCTGCACATTACACAGATATGCCATCGCAAAAGCTCTTATTTTATACACTCTCTCGAATAAATAGCTTCTAGACAGACTAAGAGCCTTGCAACAGAATGCAGCTACATTTTTACCTTCTCTGAAGAAAATGCGACAGGGTGGATCTCACAAAACCGGTTGATAACAGTAAATCACATATTTCTGAACCAAAAGAAAAAGACACGTGTGTGTGTGTGTGTATATATATATATATATATAATGATTATAATTTAATTACTTTAAGTATATCTAATATTATAATATTTTTATTAATATTCGCTGCTCACAAAGCCTGCATTTATTTGATCCAAAATACAGCAAAAGCAGTAAAATTGTGAAATATTCTTACTACTTAAAATAACTGTATGAATATATTTTAAAATGTAAATTATGCTAAATTTGTAGCATCATTACTCCAGGCACATGATCCTCATTATAACATGCTGATTTGCTTTTCAAGAAATATTTTTATTATTATTATCAATATTTGATTTATATATATTATATTTGATTTTATATATACATATACATATATATATATATATATATATATATACACACACACACACACACACACACACACACACATATATATATATATATATATATATATATATATATATACACATACACACACACTATACAATTCAAAAGGAGTCAGTATAATTTTTTTTTTTGGAGGGGGGAAAGAAATTATAGAAATTTTTATTTAGCAAGGATGCTTCAATTTAATCAAAAGTGCTAAAACATTTATAGTGTTATAAAAGATTTCTATTTCAGAAAAATGCTGCTTTTTTTAATTTGCTGCTTTTAATAAATGCTGCTTTTTTAATTTAGCAAAGCAGCAAATCAGAATATTAGAATGATTTCTGAAGGATCATGTGACTAGAGTAATGATGCTAAAAATTCAGCTTTGTAATCACAGGAATAAATTACATTTTAAAATATATTCAAATAGAAAACAGTTATTTAAATAGTACAAATATTTCAAAATTTTACTGTTTTCACTTCGGATCAAATAAATGCAGGCTTGGTGAGCAGAAGAGACTTCCTTAAAAACATTGAAAAACTTTTGACTGGTAGTGTATTTTTAAAGCCCTGCTTATTTCCTTATCTTTAGTTAAAATGTATATACTTTTAAGTGAAAGAAAACATCTTTTAAAATAATAGAAATAGCAAATGAAAAATGACTTGCATTACAGTAATAAAAAGAATTGATTGTTCATGCAAAGTTCCCAAGGTATTGCTATCCAGCTACTAGGGTGTTGTTTAGTGGCCTTAGTCAAAACTTCTCCAACGAATTACACAATTTGAAGGATCAAATCCCCAATCCTAAGTACCTCCAATGAAAGCACCTCTCTCAGCAAAAGTCCAGCCATGTCTCCTTCATAAGACCTAAAAATACATGACTAATATTTTCCTCTTATGTTTTGGACACAAATAATGATGAATAAACCACACAAACCTATCTGCAAACATCACAGACCTGAAACAGAAGCACTAGAGAAAGCTTCAGAACAAACAGACATCAATAAAAGATAAAATAATTTTAATGCAAACAATCTTAAATAGGTTGCATAAAATACCACAGATCATTTATATATCCAGAAAGGCAGCCTGATTTTAAAACTCATCTTTGGCAGATCCACATCCAGATTCTTCTTTACAAACCCTGCCAATCTTTCAAGACTAAACTTCAAAAAGAGGCTAGCCTCTCATTCATGTTTACATGTGCGTTTATAAAGTGCAGCATTATTCCATACAGTTCTGATTAAAATACAGTCCTCACCAAATCAAAATGGAGTTGATCCCAAGACCTCATACGAGGCTGAGTCTTATGATAGCTGAGATGGCCGCTGTATATGGAGTTGATAATGATAAAAGCTACTTAGAGCTCCGATCTCCTGCAACCCAGTACTCCTCTGTTTGCATCTCGGTAAGGCGAGATACTGTCCTCTGGAAGGCGAACACCTCCTCTTCTCCTGTAAAGATCGCCAGCGAGCTGCCTGCATCCTGATGCATCAAAAGAGATAATCAAATCACTGCCGCCCATCAATGTGAAGATATCAACAACACCTAAAGTTAAAAATCTAATTATTTTTAAAGGAATAGTTCACCCAAAAATAAAAACTGACTCACCTTCAGGCCATCCATGATGCAGATGAGTTTTTTTTTGTTGGAGAAAGTAATATTATAGATTCCGTACTTGTATTTTAGACAGAAGCAATGATTTGAAGCTAAAAACATCTTAATGATTTGCTTCTTACAAACACAGCTTTTCACTTCACAAGATGTTAAGTGATGGACTGAAGTGAGGTGGATTACTTGTGGATTTTTGTGATGTTTTTAATCCGCTGTTTGGACTCTCATTCTGATGGCACCCATTCACTACAGAGGATTCTTTAGTGAACAAGTGATTTAATGCTACATTTCTCCAAATCTGTCTCCATGAAGAAACAAACTCATCTACATCTTGAATGGTCTGTGGGTGAGTAAACTTTCAACAAATTTACATTTTTGGGCAAACTATTCCTTTAAATTTATTTTTCAAGACCATGTTATATTTTATTCTATTCTGTTGAGCAACACATACATATACACTACTATATCAAAAGTTTGGGGTCAGCAAGATGCATTAAATTAATCGAAAGTGGCACTAAGGATACTTATGTTACAAAAGATTTCAAACAAATGCTGCTGTATGTACCATGGTTTCCACAAAATATGTAAAATATGTAGCAGCACAACTGTTTTCAGCACTGATAATAAGAAAGTTTTAATCGTTTTAAAGTTTTAAATCAGCATATTACAATGATTTCTAAAGGATAAATGTGGCACTGAAGACTGGAGTAATAATGCTGAAAATTCAGCTGTGCGTCACAGAAAAAAAATGTTACAAATGTAATACATCAATATAAAACTTTTAAACTGAATTATATATTTTACAATATATACTGTAGAGACATTCTTATGAAAATTTTTTTTTTTTTACAAATCTAACTTTTGAATGGTAGTAGAAATATATTAGGATTGACAATTTCAGGGGCTTCTTTCAGATTTATAATAAAATTCCAAAAGGCAACATTAAACAAAAAACAGGTTCTGTTTTTTAAATTCTCAATTAATTTGAAATAGGAAACAGTTGGTAAATTACCCTTGAAATGCCAAGATCATCCAATAAAACATGAGTGTCGTGAGGGTCGTGATCGTCGTGATGTTCGTGAACAAACAGCTCATCTAACGGAGTTTCGGCCTGCAGCACGACTCGAACCTGTTGAGATATTCCTCCGAACTGTGAGAGGCTCCTTTAAGACCTTCCAACAGAAGCCATAAGCATTTCATGACTTACCTTGTGCTCATATAGTGCGTCAATGAGAGTTATAAAGCGTCTGGCTTGCGTCTTCTTGTTCAAAGTGAGCAAAGGAATGTTCCGGATGAAAACTGTGTCAAACACAGCAGAGATTTCCAGATAGTCACTGGCTCCTATAGGCTAACAGTAAAACCAAAACAATAATCACTAATTCTAGTTTATTTCACTGGAGGACAATGAAACGTCATAGGAAACACAAGCTTACTCGATCACACAGCTCTTCAAAAGTGCAGTCTGCTATGGTCCCACATGCTTTATTAAGTGTCAGTATCCTGCCATGTACCTTTAGAGATCTGGGCCGTGTAACTGTGATAAAATGAACATGAATCAAATTTTGCATAACAAAATACAAGTTAAAAAATGATTAAATTCTCAATTCAATTTTGGACACACATAATGGCATTCACACCTATGATATGACAACTAATGGAAAATCCTTTTGTTAGGGTGTTTTTACTGACAAACCATCAGCTAATTAAATGAGCAGCAAACTTACTGTCATTCTGTTTAAACGCCATCTCATCGAACAGCTTGTCGAGTGTTGCATCAACATCAGGTTCACTGGAACTAAATTGAAAAATATTTAATAAATATTTAATCACTTCATAATACAATGTTCTAATTTATTTATACTTGGTCAAAGCACTAACATTCACTGCTGAAGTGAAGCATGTTATGTTTTGGATGTGAAAATACTTTTTAATACGCCATCCTAATATGAAAAGGCAATAGGAACAATTAATTTGATGACATTCAAAACATGGAGTTTCCTGACTTGCCTAAGCAACAGTGACTCATCTAATGGTGTGAATTTGGATCGTTTGAAAACTATCACTATTATCAACTTTTATTTCTGTAGTGCAGATATTTTACACTTTGGCTTTAAGCATTTCTGAAATCATTTTTAAGCTGCATGTCTTTGATTAAAGAACGCAGTCAACATGCATAACTGTTTAAAAGTGCATCGCTTAACTAACGCAGTAACATTTAATACAAAATCATGAATTTTCTCACAGGTAGAAAAGTTTTCCAGCTGCAGGGCGATTTCTTCTCCGATAATCTATTCCAGAATCCAGACGTAGTGTTTGGCAATACTCCTATTTAAAAGACATTTGACCAATGCATTATTTGCAGCACTTCTAACAGGAAATAACTTAATCAACATGCGTTATTACCATTTTGACCCTATTCCTAAAAGTTCAACAAGGGCACATAGTTTGCACAAAAATAAAAACTTGACAAATTGTTACCGTCACGCCAACCAAGATGTAGATGAGTTTGTTTCTTCATCAGATTTGGAGAAATGTAGCGTTACATCACTTGCTCACCACAGTGGATCCTCTGTAGTGAATGGGTGCCGTCAGAATGAGAGTCCAAACAGCTGATAAAAACTGATAAAACAATAATCCTCACCTTTCCAGTCCATCAATTAACATCTTGTAGAGTGAAAAGCTACATGTTTGTAGCATCAAGATGTTTTTAACTTCAAACCATTGCTTCCAGCTAAAACAGTCCTCTATCCATAATTTTGCTTTCTCTGGCTAAAAAAAAAAAAAGTCTTCTAATCTGAATGAGGAGAGAAATATGCGCAGATCAAGCATTGTTTACAAGCAAAAACAGCCCAAAACATTTTTAAACAAATATGTGGGTGGATTTTAATGTGAGAGACAACAGGAGATGGACTTTTTCACTGAAGGAAGCAAGTATTATATACTTGTATTTTGGCCAGAAGCAAAAGATTGAAATTAAAGCACCTTAAAGATAGATTTGTTTCTTACAAACACACAGCTGTTTACTTCACAAGACATTAATTTACTAAGTGGAGTTGTGTGGGTTATTGTCTTGTTTTTATCAGCTGTTTGGACTTTTATTCTGACGGCACCCATTCACTACAGTGGATCCATTGGTGAGCAAGTGATGTAACGCTAAATTTCTCCAAAACTGTTTTCATGAAGAAATAATACATCTAGTAAATTTTCAGCAAAATTTGGGGTGATCTATTCCTTCAAGTATAGTACATAACACCAATAAGAACTAAACTAAGTGTATTAGATAATACACTTGCTGCTGAAGTGCTTACCTTTAGCACAGCGATGAAAGGCACAAAGTTCACCCTCTGTAATCCATTTTTGTACAGATCTGTAAAACAAGATATTGTGTTCATAGCAAACTCGGATTTGGCAGCCAAGAATCACAGAAAGAAAGTGCACATTGTGCGATATGCGATATTAAAAAAAAAAAAATAGATCAGTCAAATGATGAATCGCATGCAAAATAAAAGTATGAGTAATATATGCGTGTATACTGTGTGTAATTATTATGTATATATAAATACAAACACATTTATTTATATATTTAAGAAATATTTACAAGTATATGTATTTAGTACATTTTTATATAGTTGATATTTTATATAAATACAAATATTTTGTACATAAAAAAACATTTTTCTTAAATATATACATTAATTTGTGTGTATTTATGTATATATAACAATTACACACAGTACACACACATATATCAGGCAAACTCAATAGTTTGACAACCCTAAAAAAATAAATAAAATAAAATTGGTGCATGATTTATTGCAATCAATTTTCACTCAGAAATTGTTAGTAAACATCATTAACAAATTACAAAGAAAAAGCAAATAACAAATTGAATTAAACATTAACTTTAGGTAGAAACACTGAAATAGTGTTTTCTTGTAAAACATACTCCAATAATTTCATTACAGCTTTTATAAATATTTTTTGCAATGCTACAGTTACTGGTGGTCACACTAAAGCATTATTCTGCAAATAACAGCCTTTTTTCAAAGAGTCAGCTGATCTCTTGATTACTAAAAGCAACAGATAAGTGTCACCTTCATACCCAAAAGAATGCATACAAGACCTACATTCACTCTAGTGAGAACTTATCAACATTTTGCTGGATTCATTCCTTCTTACCATCTGGAGGCCGGTTGGACGTGGCAACAACTACAACTCCATTCAGGAAGAGGTTCTCAAAGAGCTGCTTAAGAATCATGGCATCTGCAATATCAGTGACCTAATGAAACAAAGAAAGTTAAAGAAACCTTAAAAATCAATACTGATTATTCTCTGTACCAGTTTGATTGTCACTGCATGAATTTAACAGATAACTGAAGCAGATCTTAGTACGCTGAAGCGATCACAAAGCTTGATTACACTGCAACTACACAAATACTGAGTGAAACATTCACCTGAAACTCATCAAAACACAGAAGGCAGGCCTCCTCACTGATTTCTTCAGCAACCGGTGCGATAGGATCGTATGCCTTTGCCATTTTACCCACTTTTCTCTTAGGCAAACTTTGCTTGAGCCGATGGATTCCTATATAAACATGAGTCTCTCTGAGTAAGAGCAAATAATGGCAAATTTACTAATTTTGGCATTTGTTTATAATTTACAAACAGAACCTGAATTAATACATGAGTCATTTTGGGCTCTGGGAATATTTCAGTCACTCACACTTGTAAAATAATGTACTTTAAGCCAATTTTTGTCTTTAGATTAAAAAGCATTGAAAAATAATAGTCTGTTGGCGAGAAAATGTGTTGTGTAGGTGGTCTATTTACCAAATGTAGTCATAAAATCAATTAAATTAGTAGTTAATAACACCAAAATATACAGTACCAGTCAAAATATTTGTAATTGTTTTTAAAGAAGTCTCTTCTGCTCACCAATCCTGCAGTTATTTGATCCAAAGTACAGCAGAAACCATAAAAATTTTAAAATATTTTTACAATTTGAAATAACTGCTTTCTATTTGAATATATTTTAAAATATAATTTATTCCTGTAATAAAATCTAAATTTCCAGCATGATTACTCCAGTCTTCAGTGTCACAGAAATCCTTCAGGAAGTCCTTCAGAAATCATTCTAATATGCGGATTTGCTGTTCAAGAAACATTTTTTATTATTATTATTATTATTATCAATATTTAAAACAATAGAATTAAAATTATATAAATTTTTTTGACCAGCAAATCAAAATATTAGAATGATTTCTGAAGGTTCATGTGACTGGAGTAATGATGCTAAAAAATTAGCTTTGAAATCACAGTAATAAATTTAAATTTAAAATATATTCAAAAAGAAAGAAGTTATTTTAAATAGTAAAAATATTTCAGAATTTTACTGTTTTTGCTGTACTCTGGATCAAATAAATGCAGGCTTGGTGAGCAGAAAAGACTTCTTTAAAGAACATTAAAAATCTTGTGGTTCAAAAACTTTTGACTGGTAGTGTAAATAAAATAGACAAATCTGAACTAAAACATGAATCACAGCAAACTTACGTTTGTGTACATCCAACATGAATCCATGAAAATGGACCCTTTTTTTCTTCGCTGTCTCTACATGATCATAAAACATGTCCATAACCATAGTTTTTCCTGTGCCTAAAAAATATGCACTGATAACAGAACTTCAGCAGCAGTCTGTTTCTATAACGGTACAACAAAAAATGCAGCAGAACTTACCAACATCTCCATATATGTAATAACCTTTCGGTGGCTTCCTCTTGGAGAAGAACTGTTGTGGAGATAAAAGAAGTCTGAATTTGTTAAAAGCAGGATATTTTTGCCTGCTTTACACCACACAACTTTGTGTCATTTACCTTTGAAAAAAGCGTTGAGCGTTCATTGCTGTACCCTCGAAGATCCTTTTGCATTTTATCCAGTTTTTCCAAAACAGCCTTCTGCTGCAGATCTTCTTGTAACTGTCCATCTCGAATGAGACTGTTGTAATGCTCCAACGGTCCGCTAAAACTGCTGCTTGGAGAGGTTGTGGCACTGGGCACTTCAACAGGCTGAGACAACACACTTGTGGCAAGACCTGAAAAAAAGAGTTTCATGAAATTAAGATGACTGATGTTTCATGAGTAAACAGGACTGCTTGTATTGAACAAGATATGTATGATTGCAGTTTATTCAACACGTAAATTTTTATTTCACATGATTATTTGTGAGAATTAAAAGACCACTATCAAATTTGTTCTTATGTAACAGCTGTTTAATGGGAGACCGGGGCTAGTTGTCACAGTGGTTATATCTCATTAACTGTTCTCTCTAGTGGTGATTTTATATGTTGGTTGTAAACATCTAGATCAAAACTGTCAAGATCAACAAAAATGATTAAGCAAATGATCTCCTACAAACTAAAAATACAATATTATCGTATTAGACTATAACAGTATTAGGAATATAACATATAACGTTTAGGCCTAACACCAACACGAAAGAGAAAAAAAAAGAGATACAAACCAAGGAAAAAATAGCTTATATCTTAAGATAAATAAATTTCGCGATACATATTTAACACTTATTTATCTACAGTCGAACATACTAGGTGTCCTGTCAGAATGTCAGTGTCAAAGGCGAACATAATGACATTTATCAAATAACTATTCCTGTCATTCAAGTGTCATTGAAAGCCCTTACCTCTTTTAATACAGCTGACAATATCAGGTAAAGTTGACTTCGACAGCAGCTTATTTTTCACACAGAACTGAACTCCAAGCGCCACCAAGGACGCTTTACCGGCTGCCATGATGATTCAAACTGCGGAAGCTTTATTGAAAGTACGCCCTGAACAGTGAAGATGGGCGTGGTCTTTGAACAAGGGAGCGGCGATCATGAATATTAATTATTTGACGTGTCTCTCCTCTCCAGTTAGTAAAAAAGAATAACCTAATTAATATTCATGATCGCAACGTAATTCGCAAATTCGCCTTCTGAATAGTGAGAACCTGGGCGTGGCTTAACAGTACAAACAGCCTTCTCCTGTCAAGGTACATATGTGTTCAAACGCAAATATAAAAAACTGGAAAAGTCACGTGTTTTTGAGCCAAGGTTTTTTTTCTTCATTTTTTTTGACCCATGGGTTCCGCAATAATTTCCTAAAGGTTTTTAAACTATAGCTTTATTTTAAAAGTAAAATAGTCCAAGGTTAACATATTTAGTTATTATTTTAATTGTAGTTTTGCAATACCAATGTTTGTCACACTAGATATAAATATTACTGAAACAATTTCTCATAGTATTCACTGGAAAAAAACATAATTTCAAAATACATTTATGTAAATATATTTTCTACCAACTTGTTGAAAAGCAAAAAAAAAAAAAAATTTTAAAGCATCTAAAATATATTTTGCACTCTGTATATTTCAGTTCAAGAAAATATATTCACACATATCACATTTGAAGCAAAACTTCCTTTGTTGTCTATATTAGCAGGTTATTTCATCCACATTTGCATTTATCCTAAATGTAGGCTACTGTAAGTTTGGATTTTTTATTTTTTTTGGCCCCTCAAATATTTTTTTTTATGAAGCTTGAAACTAAATATTTTGTCAATTTCCTAAACTGAGCTTCACTGTTTACCACATATATTTAGCATTTATGTGAAATATTGTTTTTGGGCCAAAAATAAATAAATAAATGTTTAATTATTTATTTATTTATCTGGCTAAAAATATATTTCCCCCAAAAATGAATGAATATAAATGAATAGACATATATATATATATATATATATATATTCTCATTTTGTTTTTCATCTCCTTTTATGAAATGTTATTAAAACCTTTCACTGAAAAATATATTTCTGTATTTTTCTGGCAATGCCCTGCTGTTAAACTGTTACTTATCTTTCTCATTCACAACAAATTTCTTAACACTTTGCATAAATTTGAGTTTTTACAATACTGTAAAATCTGTCTAAATGATAATTATAGAAAATTTCTTAAGGACTATGATACCATTCTTCTTAAAAAGTGTCCTTTGTTTATAATTTTGTATTTTTTCTTTTCTTTTTATTTTATGTTCTTTCCATTTCAATGTAGTGCTGTTTCTTCTTTGCAACTAATAATACCCATGTTAGTCTAATGTGTGCATCCATGCAAAATCTTGCCATGTGTGGAAGGATTTGATAATGAGTGAGCCAGATGCTTTCATTACATAATACAGTTACTGTTGATGTATATAATGACAGCCAGGAGCCCAACCATAATCCCATCTCCTCATCCTCCTAAGACTGTATATTAGCTTTATGGAAGAATGTTTTATGAACGTGTGATGGGATACAGCCCAGGATCTGGATGCCTGTTTCCATGACAACAAGGAAAGGTTCAGCGACTGGGCAGCATCATGAACATTCAAACACACGCTTTGGCTTCATGACATGCTGTGGATGATGAGAAGAGCAACTCAGCAACTGTTTCTGACATTATTTTCACCAAATCCTTTCTTTGCCCTTGACTGGAAGGTAAGGTGGGAAGGTTACCGTTTTTTTAGCTGTGCTCGTTGTATCTGATTATGTGTGGTGCTTTCATTCTGTGTCAGTAGCTGCTTAATGCAAGCTCATGCTGAACGGCGTGAGGGAGATGGATCTTTATGCGTGTGTATCCATGGCAAAAGCACTTGTCTTGTCCTGCACTCAATGCTTCAGACTAATGAGAGAACTGAACCTGTATGTGTGAAGTCTCGGGATTCTATAGATCTAAACATGGATTTAGGGGGAAGGTGAAGAATAATACATACATCTAAAGCAACAGGACAACAGTCGCTATAATTACCTGCCTTGTTAATGAAGGATAATAAGAGTCTAAAAATACAACTGTAGAAGAAAAGCTTATTCATAAAAATTAACATTGCATAGTAAGTGTTTATCTCGCTGTTCAACAGCATTCAATCACCACAACCTATTTCATTTTTTTGAAAAAAAAAAGAGAAAAAACTACTCAACAAATAATACAAACATATAATTTTTTACATTTTTTTCTAAATTTTTATTTTATTTTATTACTTTAACAATGAAAAAGCCTGTTTTTTCATGGACCATGTACATTTTTAATGACATAGCATTTATAATTTTTTTTATTAAAAAAAGGGAAATTCTAGTCTATTGCTTAAATTTAGAAAAATCTCCCTTTATAAAATGTGACTAAAACCTTTTACTGATTTTTTTAATTTTAATTTTTTCTATTTGGTTTTTATATAAAAAAGAAAAAAACTTCTCAACAAATAATGTACATTTTTTCCAATATATATATATATATTTTTTTTTTTTATTTAATTTAATTTAATTTAATTTAGTTAGTTACTTTAACAAGATGTAGAGGACCATGTAGATTTTTTTTATAGTGACATTTAGAAAAAAAAAACATTTATACTATAATAAATATTTTTGTAAAACTTGTAAATAAAAAAGAAATTACACAAATTACAAATTAGACATTTAGAAAATTAGAAATGTAGTTACTGTCAGTTTATTTTATTTTATTGTATTACTTTAACCATAAAAAAGCCTATTTTAGGACCATGTACATTTTTATAGGGACATATTACTTGTATTTTTTATTTATTTTTATTTTTTAAAATAGGAAATTCTTGTCTATTGCTTAAATTTGGAAAAATGTTGTCTATCTCCTTTTATAAAATGTGATTAAACCTTTCACTGATTTTTTACATTTACTTTATATTTTTTCTATTTAATTTTTATATAAAAAAAGAAAAAGAACTTCTCAACCAATAATAAAACAAATAATGTTGTTCATTTTTTTCCAAAAAGTATTTTATTTTATTTTATTTTATTTACTTAGTTACTTTAACAATGTAGATGTAGAGGACCATGTAGATTTTTTATAGTAACATTTTTATAAAAAACAAAAAAACCCAAACATTTATACTATAAAAAATACTTTTTTTAAAAAAAATTGAAAATTAGAAATGTAGTTACTGTCAATTTTAATCAATTTGATTCATCCTTGCTAATTAAAATAATTGAAATATAAAAGCATATTTACCTTATTAGGCATATGATTTAAAATACATTTAATAATGTCAACCTTATTAACAGGTGGAGACATTTAATATTTAATTCAGTGTGTTACATGCCATTACTTTCTTTGAAATTATTTGTGAAATTTAGCTGTTTAAATTTTTTCTTAATGTAAATTCTACACCAATTTCCCCCCCAAATTTTTCATTTTTCACTGTAATGTGTTCATTGTTTGAGGATTTTTTTTCCCAGAAATTTGAAGTAAATATTTTTAATCATATTTATAAAGTACAAATCTTTTTTTTTTTTTTTTTTGTATTATTTTTATTGTATTACTTTTATTTTATAAGATTCACCAACAAGGATCCTTCCAATAGGTCCAATTACAAGCAATTTGATGTTTATGATTCCTGCACTCTTAAACCAATTATTTTCCATTACTTATTTGCTTGTAACTACTGCATATGCATTTTTTTAAATCTAGCACTCACAAAGAGCAGTTTCTGCACTGTAACAAATTTTACAGTACACTCTTGGAAAGAAAGGCACAATGCTGTCAGTAAGGTGGTAAAAGGTACTTCTTTGTACCTTATTGTAGCACTTTAAAGATACATATTGTACTTTTTGAAAAGGTCTCACCCCAGTGACAGTTTTGTACTTTTTGCTTGTGAGAGTGTAGAGAATATTTATTCTAGAAACTTCCAATATATTTTCCAGGCATGTTAATCATGTCTTTTTCAGGTGAACCACAGATGTCCCCCACTCCAGAAATGTAGTTAGCAGTACATTTTGACAGAGTAAACCCTAATGACCAGTAACCTGTCATGTCAATATTCTGTGTTTGTTGTCTATAGATCTAATGTGTGCTCTTGCAGATTCGGCACAAAGGCCAAACAACAGGAGTGAAATGCAATCAGCTTCATTGAGCGGCTCATTCGGCCCCAGCCAGACTGGAATGATACCGGACCGGAGACCGACACGGATCTTTCAAATCACTATCCTGAGTCTCTCCCTGCAATAAAGGTTACAAAGAAAAGGTGAGAACAGGATTTAAGGTTAGTTGTTCTAAAGACCATGTATGTCATCATCTATTCGACTCAAAATGGATTTTTATGGGGCTACGGTGAATTCTATTATCTATTTATCACCCTCTTTCTATTCTCCGCACTGCTCTTTAAAGCAGCTGCTGCATTCATCCATCACGTCTTTTATTGATTAAATGTCAGCTGACCCGGCGGAGTATCTTCTTTAGTTATAATTAGACATTATGGCTGTATACTGAAAGCTTATTCTCCCATTGGCAGCTGAAGCCAGGAATGGTGATGTCACCTCTATAAGCACCATTCCTGTACCTGACATCAGCTCAGTGCCGTTTGTTTTAATAGAATGTTCAGTTGAATGTTCTTAGAATGTTCTATTTTCATTTGATGCAACATTTTATTTCAGTTAATGAAATTAAATTCCATAGCTGGAAGTTCCAAGTTTAATTGGAATGGCAGGAAGAGGAATTAACTGAATTATGATTCTAAAAAATTCAACGTCCACACAACAGCAGTTTACAATAAAATATAAAGAAACATGACCTATTGAATGTTGCCTATTTATTTACTGATATACATTTGAGGTCAAAAGTTTACATACACCTTGCAGCATCTGCAAAATGTTATGTTACCAAAATAAGAGGGATCAAACAAAATGTATGTTATTTCTTTTATTTAGCACTCAACCTGAATATATGATATTTAGGCAAAATAAGAAAAATGTTCACATCTTCATTCTGTGAAAAGTTTTCACCCCCGGCTCTTAATGCATCGTTTTTCTTTCTGGAGCATCAGTGAACGTTTAAACCTTCTGTAGTAGTTGAATACGAGTCCCTCAGTTGTCCTCAGTGAGAAAAGATGGATCTCAAAATCATACAGTCATTGCTGGAAAGGGTTCAAATGCACAAAAATGCTGAAAAACCAAAGAATTTGTGGGACCTGAAAGATTTTTCTTAAGAACAGCAGGCAGTTTAACTGTTCAGGACAAACAAGGGACTCATGAACAACAACCACTAAACAAAAGCTGTGGATCATTCAGGTAACAACATAGTATTAAGAATCAAGTGTATGTAAACTTTTGAACGGGTCATTTTTATAAATTTGACTATTATTTTCTCTTGTGGACTATATGTAAACGTCTTTTATGTGAAATATCTTTTTCAGGTCAGCACTAAATAAAAAAAATAACAGGCATTTTGTATGATCCCTCTCATTTTGGCAAAAAAAACATTTTGCAGATTCTGCAAGGTGTATGTAAACTTTTGACCTCAACTGTGAACACACTACCATTCAAACATTTTATTGATATATTTTTGAAAAAAGTCTCTAATGTTCATCATATATACTGATCTAAATTATTTGATAGAAACAGTAATATTGTGAATTTTCAGCATCATTAATCTAGTCTTCAGCGTCACATGATCCTTCAGAAATCATTCTAATATGCTGATTCGTTGCTCAAATGTATTTATTTATTGGAATTTTTGATGAACATGAAGCATTTATTTGAAATATAAAACTACTGTAACATTATAAATGTCTTTACTGTCATTTTGATCAATTTAATGCGTCCTTGTTAGGAATTCAGAAAATATTTCTGACCCCAAACATTTGAATGTTAGTGTAGAATACTTTTTCACACCTGATTAGACATGTTTATCTAAAATGATTTAAAGTTAAACATTGTTAACACAATTAGTTCTGTAATTAGGAGAAAACATCTGGTAAAGTTTCTTTCTCTCAAGCGTTAATAACATAATTAATGATGCATACCGTATGTTTTCATTAAAATAAATAAAAGCAATGTTCTGTGGTTCTAAACCATTTCTTCTGTGGAGCAAAGATAATTTAAAAGGCAATGAGGTCAAAAGAACTCTTGAATCCACTCACAGAACATAGAAAGTTATGAAATGACATGAATGAAACTATGAGTGAATGTGTTATTATGGATGAGTGCTGGTACTTCATCCTTGACACACATGATCTTTATGGTGCTTCCCATGTAATTCATCATTCAAGCATTCTTCACTAAACTTGATTCCTCTTGACTTCAGTAAAGCCAGCTGAGTCACCGGATCCTGAGGATTATTCGGCAGTGCCGTCATATTCAGCGAACCCCAGTGATTCACTTACATCCCATCAGCCCAATCCGTCCTGCGGGTTTCACCCATTCACTGATGCTGCAGCCCTTCAACCCACATCACTGCTCATAAAACATCACAGCAGGTAAGAAGGGAAACCCTGCATCATCTGGACCAGGAATAGAAGCGTAAATGGACGGAAAATGGGTTGTGTTACATCAGAAGGACATCACAAGATGATGTAATTCTTTCCCTTTTTTCTCTGAATGTTTAAATCCATGGGATATAAGAGCTCCGCAGAGTCCATGGTTGATGGATGATGCTCGGTTCATCAACGATGCTCATATGCTCACGTGTTTAGTAAGCTTTTAATGCATTTGCAAGATATTTAACTTTTTTTAATTCTGTTTTTCTCACAGGAGACTGGTAGCAATGCATTTGAGGACTGATATAGATCAAACACATGGGACTGAAACAGGAAGTTCTGCCACCACATTGAGAGAAAACAAATAAACATCATATTTCACATTTACTTATATTTGTTGATTTGTTGTTTCTGAGTGAATTATTCATTGCTGTTTAAAAATGCATGTTTGTATTTGTATATAAAGTATAATTATATAAATTAGTTCAACACTAGCATTTATTCAGCGTTGGAAAGATACACAATGCTGAAAACGAATGGTCTGTCAACTATTTTTGGTTAAAGATGTTCAGCTTTGCCAGAGAAATCATTATCGTACGTTATCATAATGTGATGAATTTCTTATGCTCCTCAGTTTTAAGTACCTTGGATAAAAGCATCTGCTGAATGCATGAATGCATGAATGTATATGTAAGTCTGTTACGTAATGACAACAGCTGAACCAAAACAGAAATGATTTATAATTTATATGGAACTCTTTTAAAGTTCATTTATTTACTGAAGGTACAATACCTACAGCATAGTACATAAATATTATTAGCTTTGATAAATAAAAACCTTCACCAGAGTAAACATATGGTCCGCTTAATATTATGTATTAGTCATATTTAATTACGTATTCTATATGTCACTAGAATTATTTAGCATCAAAAATAAAAATGTCACAGTATCAGACATTTTCTTAAAGGGACAGTGCAGATGTAGTGGACAGATGTAGTCACCATTCACTGTATGGAAAAGAGCAGCATGGACGTTCATCTAGAAAACTCCTTTTGAGATATGAAGGTGAGTAAATAAGGACAAAATATTATTATTATTTTTCTTTTTTATATTTGACTAAGAAAACATTCCCACTAAAAACAAAATTATAACATTATGAAATTATATAAAACAGTTTTCCTCCTGCCTAATTGGCTGGCACAGCTGTTGAGATAAGTATTCAAATATGAAACAGACCATGTTTGCCAGTGATTAAGAAATCCTTCTTTAACCATCCTTCAAATTGCTGCCATTTAAAAACCACACATGCAGTATTTATTAGCCTTTTAGCAATCACTAGAAAATCTTTTCATGACCTAAAAGCCTCATTTAGGTCTTCATATTCATGATCTTTCCTAATGCAACTTATTATCCACCTTATTTTATAATGCAAAAGTAAGCTTTTTTTGTGAATGACAGACTTCCGATTTATTAGCCGCTAGGCAAATAACTAGAAAAAAAACAGCAAACTATTTGCATTACAAACCAGTATGTTTATAGTTATGAGAATACATGAAATAATATGCTAATAAATACAAAATTGTATTATCATGCAGGGTAAGGACCGGTTTTGTACAGTTAAAAATAAATAGCAGCTAAGAGACCGGAAGTCGCGCACATTCAGGTTAAAAATAGCCGCAACCGCTCTTACGTTAAAAATGCAGGTGGATAAATTAACATATTTGAAACATCCATGGAAATATTACATATGTTTGGGGTCTCTGAAACATACAGATGCAAACTCATTTACCAGCTGTTTGCTTTCACTTCTTTTACTGAATTTTCTGCAGTGTTTTGCTAGGCTCAAACAGATTCAAAACTGAAACGACTCTATTGGTGACTCTAGTCAGATTTCTGTCTGAACAACTTAAAACTGATATTTAATATATTTGGAAACAACGTCTAAAAGCAAAAACCTGTTTCTTTTTCTTTTCCTGACATGTTTGATTATACTGTTTGTAGAAAATGTTTGGTTCTTAATAAAAAATAATGTAAAAATCCGCAAAGTGCACGCCTATGTTAATAATACTAAAAGAGAAGAATACTGTGCGTCTTCTGGATTTTGTAACTAGGTCAGACGAACATATTTAAAGAAAATGGAAATAACTTAGGTTGATTTTAAAACATAAACTGTTATTATTCCCTCACATACCGCACTGGAGTCTCCGAGACCCCAAACAGAGAATTCAGAATAGGTAATAAAGAGCGTTCACCAATAGATTCGCATGCAAAGCATGCATACGATGGTTAATAGAGTGTTTACTGACACGAGCTCCCTAAGAGCAGGGTTGCAAGCATACAATTTGCGCAAACGCAGGCGAGGAGCAGCATAGTGTGGTGGTGATGCTCGCTGCATGCCGCATGTCTTGCGTCGCATAGCGCACACACACAGACGGAAGCGGGCTCGTGTCAGCTGGAATCACCTTTACACATTATTTGGCGTTCAGTAAACGCGACGAATCCGGGGAATTTGGGTTCGACACACGCCAAACCGGACGGCTTGCGAGCACCAGCGCATTTCCATCAGCCTCTAACGCGTTACTTGAAGGTAAGAGGCGATGCATGCGTGCATATGCAGCTGTGAGACATTTATGCGCGTCGCAGTCATGTGTGTTTCTTTTTTGCCATTTAATGCAGAGAAACGATCTAACAGGCGCCTGTGGTGAATGGGTGATCGTGTGAATGAATGAATGCATGCAAGAGTGACTAAAGGAAAACGTTTACTCGCATGCATTATTAGTACGTGGCCTGATTTGAGCACTTTGCGCAGGTTGAGGGTGTATTAGGCTTTAATTAAAACTGTGAGTGTATTTGATGCGTTTGACAGACACTGACACAATTGCAACAAAAGCTCACTGGTTGCTTGCTACTCCCCGTTTGCTCACAGACAAACCTTTGGTGTTGTGTAATGAATTTGAGAGATGCACTGATGCTCTCAGCCTCACTTGAGAGATTTTTGATGTGATTTGAGCGCAGTGCAATGCACTGGCAAAAGGGACTGCGTCTTTTCTCTGCGGGCTCCGTCGGAATGGACTAAATTTACACTGCTGCATCACTAAAACACATTAAAATGCTCGTTTGGGATGTTACGTCTCAGTAGGGTCGGTTATATGTATATGCAAATCTATTCTACCCATATTCAGTCACGTCAGAAGCCTCGTGATGTATAAATGGCATCTAAAGCAAATGCACAGATGGTGATGGTGAGATCTTCGTCATTAAGTCCAGTAATTCCTCCGTTTGAGATCACGGATCGTTATTCTGCATTGCTTCCCAGTGGTTTCCCTTCTCAAGGTCATTCGTTCAGCCATTGGTGCTTGAAAAAGCCTCAGTGCTATTACATAAGAGTGACGATTGGGTCGTGGGTAATAATTCCTGACTGTCTTTAATTAAAGCCGCATTCTTATCAAATGTGTTCGAGGCTGCTCTGTTTTTCAAGCTCGCATTTGATGCAGGAGAGGCTGCGAACACAGACAGACGCTCCACATGGAAATAAAAAAGCTCCTCTCCAACCCCTCCCCGTTTGTAGCCTATTTTACCTGATGCCCATTTACACATAAACTCTTGTGACTTTGATCTATTTAGAGAAGCACAACACAGGCAGGCTGCTTGCGACGAGATGATCACACTTGACAACACTGTGTTCAGAATTTTATAACTAGCACTTTGTGTGCATTAAATCGTGAAGCTAGTTGTAAATATACACGTGCATTTATATTTTAAAGAATTTAATATGCATGACATCATGTTGCATCCTTTCTTTATGCATCTACCTTATTTTACAAATATTTTCTGTGAATGTGAGACATTTCCAATTCGTTAGTTGCAAATAATTGACTGGTGCAGTAGTTTCAATTTCATATTTTAAAGTAACCAAATGTCAACCTGCAGTTGCAAGAAAGCTCTTAAGTTGAGAAAAGCCTATCTGACAATGCACTTTTCATTATAACTAAGGATGTTTGTTTTTGGTCCTCGCCTTAATGACTAGTAAAATAAGTTATCATTTTTATTTCATTTCATTTGTCAAGATTAAGTGGTCGTTGCCAAGATATTGGACATATAGAGTAACTTCTAAAATCTTCAGACAGCCTTGTGTTTCTAACAATTTTAGTTAAAGTAAATATTTTGTGTACTACCAGTCAAAAGATTTTTAATGTTTTTAAAGAAGTCTGTTCTGCTCACCAAGCCTGCATTTATTTGATCCAAAATACAACAAAAACAGAAACATTTTTTGAATATTTTACTATTTAATATAACTGTTTTCTATTTGAATATATTTTAAAATATAATTTATTTCTGTGATTTCAATGCTGTATTTTTAGCATCATTACTTCAGTCACATGATCCTTCAGAAATCATTTCAATATTCTGATTTGGTGCTCAAAAACAGCTGAGTAGATTTTTTTCAGGTTTCTTTGATGAACAGAAAGTTCAGATAAACAGCATTTGTTTGAAATAGAAATCTTTTGTAACATTATAAATGACTCTATCATCACTTTTGATGAATTTAAAGCATCCTTGCTACATAAAAGTATTAATTTCTATAACGTGACACTGAAGACTGAAGTAATGATGCTGAAAGTTTAGCTTTGATCACAGGAATAAATTTCATTTGAAAATATATTCAAATAGAAAACAGTTATTTTAAATAGAAAAAATATTTCAAAATTTTACTGCTTTTTAAAATTTGCTGTACTTTGGATCAAATAAATGCAGGCTTGGTGAGCAGAAGAGAATTCTTTAAAAACCTTAAAAATCTTACTGTTCAAAAACTTTTGACTAGGAGTGTAAGTGCTAAGTCAGCAAATTTATGTAGTCTGAAAAAATATTGTGTAGAAACAATTATCATTCAAAAACTGCTAGTAAATTTCACAGATTATTACAAATTAACAAAAGTAAACATTAAATGAAATGTGAAATTTCAAAATTGAAAAGTGTAAATAGTGTTTTCTTAATTTACAGTGTACTTACTATTTGCTATTATTGAATTGTATTACTAATAAGCTATTTTTAATGGCTGATGCTGATACAGATGACCAAAATATGCTTTTGAAATGTGCGATCAACCACTAATTAGAAAAACATTATTTCATGACAGTTTATTTTGTGATCAATTCCTATAGATGGATTAAAATTCAACTCAGATTTTCATTTCAGGAGCAGAGCGGCTGTCAGAAAATAATTGTAAAGATGACAGCTGCATCTCTCATTAGAGCATCACTACAACTACATTGGAGAACTTTCTAACACCATATTAGTTATTTATTTCTCCATATAACCATATTATTTCTTTCTTTCTAATGCAGTAATCATGGGTAAACAGAACAGCAAACTGACCCCCGAGGTGATGGAGGACCTTGTGAAGAACACAGAGTTTAATGAACATGAGCTCAAGCAATGGTACAAGGGCTTCCTGAAAGACTGTCCTAGCGGTCGACTAAACCTGGAGGAGTTCCAGCAGCTCTATGTTAAGGTGAGAGACCTTGGCTTTTAGTCAAGTCAAACATCACTATTACTAGAGCTCATACTTGGGGCTTTAATAGGTTTTAAAGGGAGAGGTCACCCAAAAATGGAAATCGTCATGTTGTTCTAAACCTGTTTGACTTTCTTCTGTTGAACAAAAAAGATATCTTATATTGTTTTCTATATATTATGTGCTGTAATTTTTGCTTTTGGTGTTTTGCAGAAGATAGAAAGTCAGGTATGAAATGACATGAGGTTGAGCAAATTATGGCACAATTTTCATTTTTGGATGTACTATAATGTGCCATGTTGAGATGTGTCAGTCCTTTAGTAGATTTTTTTTCCTCACCATTTTGACTGGGGCCTGTAAAAAAAAAACAAACAAAAAAAAAAACCTGGCAACTATCCAGAATACCCTTGCAACCGCAGAGCAACACCATGGCAAGCAGTAAATATGAAATATTAAAATTCTATTTTCTACTTTGAATGTAACCATTCAACCATGCAAAGTTTGAAAAAAATTAAAATTCAATAAAAAGGTTAGGAAATAGGATGAGAGCCAAAAAAAAAAAAAGGCAACTGTTTAGAACACCCTAGCAATTGCTTGGCAACACTTTAGCAACCAGCAAATTTAAAAGAATTTGAACTTTTCCTTTAAGTATTACTGAAATAAACCATGCAAGTTTTGAAAAAATACAGATCAAGGTCAGGAAAATCGGGGACTGTAAAAAATGAAAATAAACACAGCAACAAAAAAAGACAAGTGTTCTACTTTAAAGGAGAATCCACTTCCAGAACAACAATTCACAAATAATTTACTCACCCCCTTGTCATCCAAGATGTTCATGTCTTTCTGTCTTCAGTCGTGAAGAAATTATGTTTTTTGAGGATCACATTTCAGGATTTTTCTCCATATAATGGACTTCATTGGTGCCCCGATTTTGAACTTCCAAAATGAAGTTTAAATGCAGCTTCAAAGGCTCTAAATGATCCCAGCCGAGAAAGAAGGGTCTTATCTTGAAACGATCTGTAATTTTTTTGGAAAATAAAAATTTGTATACTTTTTAAGCACAAAAGCTCATGTAGCACAGGCTCTGGGATGCACGTCCACGTACTATTGAATCACGTCGAAAGGTCACGCTGAACGTAGGCGGAACCACAGACCCAGTGTTTACAAAGCGATCGCGCAAAGACTAAGAAAGTGCAAGTGAGTCAAATGCTGTTTACGAACAAAAAGGTACAATGATGTCGGACGATTCTGAAGTTGTAGGAGAAAATAAGATGGAGTTTTCCGCCATACTCTACCTTTTTGAGCCAGAGTACACAGACGATGAACTTAGACGTGATTCGTAGTAGTGATGGGAAGTTTGGATCATTTTACCGACTCTGACCTTTGAGTCTCATTCAGCAAAATGAACAAATCTTTTTTTGGATTTCGTTCATTTTAGCAAAATCAGCATCATGTGACAACCCTTCGTGAAACCCGAAGACTCGAAACAGTTGAACTAATTCCAGTTCAGAACCTAATAGGATGTTGTGCATGCGTAACTGAATGAATCACTCCCCGAGACGACTCGTTCTTCCCGAGTCACATTAAAGATTCGTTCAAAATGAACGAATCGTTCAAGAATGACCCGTGGATGCGCATCCCAGAGCCTGTGCTACACAAGCTTTTGTGCTTAAAAAGTATACAAATTTTTATTTTTAGAAAACAATGACCAATCTTTTGCTATATAAGTCCATTCTTCCTTGGCTGGGATCGTTTAGAGCTTTTTGAAGCTGCATTTAAACTACATTTAAACACCAATGAAGTCCATTATATGCTGAAAAATCCTGAAATGTTTTCCTCAAAAACCATAATTTCTTTACGACTGAAGACAGAAAGACATGAACATCTTGGATGACAAGGGGGTGAGTACATTAATTTGTAAATTGTTGTTCTGAAAGTGGAGTTCTCCTTTAAGGATTATTGAAAATAAGCATGCAGGTTTTGAAAAAAATAATTGGGTTTAATAAAAAGGTCAGGAAATAGGAGAAGAGGGTGAAAAAACTTGGGCCTGAAGAAAAAAAACATGGCAATGATTCAGAACACCCCAGCAAGCAATATATTTTTTTTTATTGAAATTGAAAATTGGTTTATTAAAAATAACCAAGTTTTGACAAATTGTAGATGTTTTTAATAAAAAGGTGAAAAGGAGAAGAGAGAATTAAATAAAGAAAGTGAGTGTCACAGTAGGTTTAACATGGGACAGTAGGGTTACACATTTTACTGGAGTGGAACACAAACTACAGTCAAAGCGGTCGTCTGTGAAATTTTATTCATGGAATGACTGTGACGCTGTGAGATGTGAGGACCTCAGTGAAAGCACACTGTTAGATGTACTTGTACCCACTGCGCGGTGCCCACTTATTTTTTAATGAATTGCCGAAGAATGAACCTGAAGCAAAGAACAGAACCTGCTGTGGCTGCTGTAGAAAATCCAGACGTGAAAATCAATAAGCATTCATAAATCCCTCTTAAAGGAACAGTTCACTCGAAAATGAAAACGCCGTCATTAATTACTAACATTCGTGTCAATCCAGAGCTGTATGTGGGCAGACGATAGAATAGATAGAAGTTATTACGTTTACTAAGGTCCAAAAAAGAAAGAAAAGCACGTAGTTGAACAGCATGTGAGTATACCAAGTCATTCAAAGCTGCATGTGAGCTTTGTGACTGAAATGCAAGTTGATATTCACTAACAGTCTTGGACTGCAGCTATTTTTGGTGAATAATAAAACTAGGTTTGAGACTTTTGCGCACCCAAATCTGTTATACGACTTCAGAATACTTGGACAATAGTGCTCAGGTTTTTTTTTTAAAAATGGACAGCCAAGGTCACTAAAATATGAAATGAAATAACTGCTTGAAGATTTTTCAGAATCAGATTTTCTCTTTACGTTCCACAGAAAATCAAACAAAGCTATTTCTAATAGTTTGTCCAGATTCACAAGCTTGGGCTTTAAACTTAAATACAGTCTCAGTTTGAGACCTTCGTTATTATTTAAAACATTACAATGGCAAACCAATCAACAGACTGAAATCTCGTTTTATTTTTCTCCCTGCAGTTCTTCCCTTACGGTGACGCGTCGAAGTTTGCGCAGCATGCGTTCAGGACCTTTGATAAGAATGGAGACGGCACTATTGACTTCAGAGAGTTCATCTGCGCCCTGTCCATCACGTCACGGGGAAGCTTTGAGCAAAAGCTCAACTGGGCTTTCAACATGTATGACCTGGATGGAGACGGCAAGATCACTCGAGTGGAGATGTTGGAGATTATAGAGGTAAAGAAAATCTGTTTATTTGCATGAAACAAACACTAGTGGATGAACCCATGTTTATACAAGCACTTTCCATAAATAGGGTACAAAACAAAGCTTGAATGTTTGAAAAAAGGTCAAACTAAATATTATAGCAACTAATTTATTTATTTATTTTGAGGTTTGTAATATCTGCAACCAATATTTCTCTAAATGGACACGTTATGATTTTGATATTTAAGCAATATAAAACTGTATAAAATAAAGGATATTAAAATAAAATAAAACAAATGAATTAAAATAAGTAAAAAGGTTAAAGATTCATCTTCAATGAGTGTTTTTATGTCAAAAAAAAAAGATCTGTTTTTAATATATAAAATAATAAATAATATGTACAATTAATAAAAACAGAATGAGTAACAAGGTTGGATAATTATTATAATTTTATTTTATTATGTTAAATTAGTATGCTTTAATTCCAATAAATTAAAAGAAAACTATTTGACTATATCTAATAGCTCTCACAGCTCTCAACAAAATAAAGAGCCTCTAATGCTTTAAAGGTGTATTTTCTACTTATTTTATACAAGGTCTGCAATTTTTGCAACCTAAATTCTGTGGTTTTGAAATTTCAGCAATAAATATGATGTAATAAATAAATACAATAAATGAAAGCATGTCAGAATGAGCAACCAGATTGAAAATTCATCCTAAAATAGGTTGAAGAAAACTATTTAAACAAATCATATCTAATGAAATGCCTCCATCCTTAATTAATGTGTTTATTTCCAAAAAATGGGAGAATTTATTTAATAATATCTAATAATTTTCATTAGCAGAAAAGCCTACTAATATTTTAAGGGTGAAGCCGATTTATTTTCTACTCATTTTAGTCCAAACAGAGACACTGTAATTTTGATATTTGAGCAATAAATATTAAATACTAAATAAATACAATTAAAAAAAAACATGTCAGAATGAGTAACTATGTTGGAGTTTCATCCTTAATTAATGTGTTTATTTCCAAAAAAATGGGAGAATTGATTTAATAATATCTGATAGTTCTTATAACAGAAAAGATGCTAATATTTTAAGAGTGAAGCTGATTTATTTTCTACTCATTTTGTTTATTACAATTGTATTTCATTTTTTATTTTAGCACTGTAATTTTGATATTTGAGCAATAAATATTAAATACTAAATAAATACAATGAATTAAAACATGTCAGAATGAGCAATTAGGTTTAAGGTTCATCCTTAATGAATGTGTTTATTTCCAAAAAATAAGAGAATTTATTTTAATCATATCTAATAGTTCTCATAACAGAAAAGGCTGCTAATATTTTAAGGGTGAAGCCGATTTATTTTTTATTCAGTTTATTACTATTTTATTTTATTATTTATTTTAGGACACGTCCAAACAGAGACATTGTAATTTTGATATTTGAGCAATAAATATGAAATACTAAATAAATACAATTAATAAAAACATGTCAAAATGAGTAACAAGATTGGAGATTCATCTTTAATTAGTATGTTTATTTCCAAAAAATGGGAGAATGTATTTAATAATATCTAATAATTCTCATTAGCAGAAAAGCCTAATATTTTAAGGGTGAAGCTGATTTATTTTCTATTCATTTTGTTTATTACAACTTTATTTTACTACTTATTTTAGCACGTCCAAACAGAGACACTGTAATTTTGATATTTGAGCAATAAATAATAAATACTACATAAATACAATTAATAAAAAAAACATGTCAGAATGAGTAACTAGGTTGGAGGTTCAGCCTTAATTGTGTTTATTTCCCAAAAAATGGGAGAATTTATTTGATCATGCCTAATAGCGCTCATAACAGAAAACGCTACCAATGCTTTTTGGACATGTCCAAACAGAGACACTGTAATTTTTAGATTTGAGCAATAAATATGAAACGATAAATAAATACAATAATGAGTAACAAGGTTGCAGATTCATCCTTAATTGCCGTTTATATATATTGATTATTTTAGTTTCATCGTATCTAATTCACTAATTGTTTAAAGGTGAGGTGTGTGACGTCTGCACCACTAGCGGCCTCAAACAGAATTGCGATCCTTATGTTTGAGTGACTCAACGGGGCTGGACGTCATTTGCTCGGTGATGCTAGTGGCGCAGAAATCACACACTTCAACTTCATTTAAAATGAACATGTATGATATTTATGGAAAGTGCCAATGGCAAAACAGCAAAAAAATCAGAAGGCCATTTGAGTGCAAACACTTGGCCATCTTAACGCCTCCTCGTCGTGTCATTAAAGCCGAGTCTTTTCTTTTTCCCGTTTGTGCGAAGGCTATTTATAAAATGGTGGGCACGGTGATAATGATGAAGATGAACGAGGACGGCCTGACACCAGAGCAGAGAGTGGATCGGATCTTCAGCAAGATGGATAAAAACAACGACGACCAGATCACACTAGACGAGTTCAAAGAAGCCGCCAAGAGCGACCCGTCCATCGTACTGCTCTTGCAGTGCGACATGCAGAAGTGAGGCTGCGCATGCGAGCATGCTCCGGACTGAACGAGTTATCCGTTTCCACTCTCATTTCCACAAGAGTAACATGTTTGGACTACTTTTAAATGAACTTTCTTCTTGTGATCGAAACAACTAGTATGCATGAGAATGTTAACTGCTAAAGAGTCTAGAGTATATCCGTTTAATTTCCAACATGCAACAATGTGAGACGTGTAAATCAAACGAGTCCAGTTGTTTTCACGCATCCGCATCGTCAGTGAAGTGCTCCGCCGTATTTCATTTCTAGCTGCAATACTTCCGAACACACGCACTACGTTTACTGCTCTACTTCACGCGGTCGTTTGGGAACCAAAACGCGTCACGCTAAATGTTACGAAGAAATCAGTCTGTCGAAACTTCAATACTCGAAATACTCGAGGAGGGCAGAGAGGCTTATGCAGCCCTCCTTCCAAACGTGCTTGTACTTGAGAATATAAATGTAAGTTATTTGCATGCATGTCCTAAGTGTAAAAACCTACTCTCTCTCTTCATTTCGGCAACCTTGACGAATAATACAAGGGAGGCCTTATATAAATGATAGTATCAATAACAATACTAATGTGTGAGATTTACATTTGTTGCTCATCTATCCATTAGATGTCCTCCCTCGGGTGCATGTTTCCTCTTAAAGACGTACGATGTGTGTGGTAAACGCTTTCTGTAAGGCACACGTTCCAGCCGTTCCAGTCATCATTTGCATCTGCCATTGTTTTCGCCATATTTGCACTGACATGAGGACCTGATAACCTGTATAACCAGTCTAAATCCAACGCTTCTTCCTCTTAACGTTAAACGACCACCGCTGACATCGTTCTCGTTGGGTTACACTCTTTCCTTTTGTTTACTTTGCGCGGTATCATCGTCACATGCATGAATGGTTGCCTGTGAATTCGTTTTAGTAATAATACAGAAAGGGCAATATAACATTTTAAGCGACTTTTCCCTGGAGGGCATTTAGCAATGGATCCGCTTCCCCTGGTATCACGACAAGACCTTATCCTACGTGGGTTCGGTACACGTTTACTCTTAGCGTGCTGCATTTTTATTCAACCGTTTTTTGTAAAACAGTATTTCTACTCCAGTACCCAAGGTTTTTAGCTGCACCCCTCAGAAGCAACTTTTCAATTACTTCCAGTACCCTTGTTATTTTATTCTCAACATTTTGTATCCTCCGTATGTTATGTTCTCCTGAGACTTTACAAATACGCCATCGCAGATCTCGCATCCTGTGAGTCCCTTTGGAGGAAAATAGGCACAACTTTGTAAAATGCAACTGCCCAATGAATAGTGTATATGTTTGCCCTGTAAATATTTGTACCTAATGCGGTAAAGCCAAATTGAAGCAGTCATTTAATTGTGTAATATGAGGTTTGTGTTTTATTTGTGGCATGTCTTCAACTCGGTATGTAACAGTTGCACTGACGACATTGTGATTAAAATCAATAAACTATCTATGGGTTGTTTTCAGAAGGCAGGTGCTTGGTCATGTGTGAGCACAAATCAGATGGTTAACGATATCTAGGAACAACATTGTGGTTTATTATAAAGGATGCTGGTTTAAACTGACAAATACCAACTGTCATGAGCAGGTGCTAACAGTTTGTAACTGTAAGGAATATTTTACCCCAAAATGAAAAGTTACTCACCCTCAGGACATATAAGATATAGATGAGTTTGGAGTAATGTAGCATTACATCTTTTGCAGTGAATGGGAGTCTAAACAGCTGATAAAAACATCACAATAATTCAAAAGTAATCCACACCACTCCAGTCCATCCATTAACATCTTATAAAGCCAAAAGCTGCGTGTTTGTAAGAAACAAATCCATCATTAAGGTGTTTTTTGTCATAATCCATAATAACGTTTCCTCCAGTGAAAAAGTTTCCTCCATCTCCCAAAACCTCCCACATATTTGTTTAGAACGGTTTTGTCTTATTAACAGTGCTTGATTTGTGCATATTTCTCTCCTGACTTTTTCCACTGGAGAGACACAATACAGTGGATTATAGATTCTTTTACACTAAAACAGGTTGAGACATCTGGATTTTTTTCTTACAAACATGTAGCTTTTGGTTTCGCAAGATGTTAACTGATGGACTGGAGTGGTGTGGATTACTTGTGGATTATTGTGATGTTTTTATCAGCTGTTTGGACTCTCATTCTGACGGCACCCATTCACTCCAAAGGATCCACTGGTGAGCAAGTGATGCAATGCTACATTTCTCCAAATCTGTTCTGATGAAGAAACAAACTCTTATACATCTTGGATGACCTGAAGACTACATTTCCAGCATTTCATTTCTGGGTGAAGTATTCCTTGAGCCTCCTTTTTTTCCTTAAATGTCCAGATGAACTGGATGACATGATGAAACAGTGTGGACTTCACTTTACAATCACACAAATTAGATGAAAGCTTTGCGCTTTTAAAACATCCTTTGCAGAGGAACCCTTTAAACTTGTTTCAATATAAATAAAACCGAACGTATAAAAAAATGTAGAGGCATATAAACATTACACACTTTCAGTTCAGTCTCTTTAGGTAATGTCCGTACCTAACACACATCTCACTCCTCCTCCGCTTCTCTTTCCGGATCCTGAAGCGGGTGGATCTTAATATGGGAACTTTTAGGCAGATGGCTGAAAGAAAATGCAAAGAAACATTAATGTTTATATGCAAAAACATTATAAGAGATGGTGTTTGGGATCTCTAACAAAAGAGACACTGAGCAAAAATCGACATTTCAAAGAAAATGTTCTCATTATGGGACTAATACGCAGTGGTTTACAATTATGTATTTGATTAACTAATGTCTGCAAACTAATTAACTAAGCACTATTTTAGCAAGTCATTAAGAAACCTCCTTTAGGATTTGTGGTCTACAAACGGTTTGCATTTCCTGCCTGAATAAACGTGATTATGAGGACAGAAGAAGCTGATCACGAAATAACGCTGTTACTTTGAGAAACATCTGGCATCTCACACAAACTTTCAAGAGTTTGGTCATATTTCAGCACAAAATTTTAAGTACACATCATGATAACTTTTGTTTAACTGAATTTATGCAGATTTGCATTTAAAAAGAAAGGAAATCAACAGTATGTATAACAGTATGTGTCCAGATTACAGTAAGGAAAATCTGAGGAAAAAATTATATTTAATTATCACTAGTAAAAAAGTAATAGATTTAAAATGCATTAATTTTATACTAAGTGTAGTTCAAGTCTATTAACATATTTACTGACATATCGCTTGAGACTTCCTGATATAAAAATTATTTTAAAAAGTTGTAATTAAACTTTATTTGGAGTACAATGCACATTTCTTAATATTAAGCCTAAAATATGTTTTAATGTGACTTTGATGAGGATTGTGTGATCTTTAAATGCTAAATATTTAAAGTGTACCTAAAGTATACTTGCAATAGTTCCACTTTAGCACAATCAAATATATTTCAGTATCTCTTTAGTTGGACTTCAGCACTACTTTTGCACAATTAAAGTGCATTAAGTACAAAATTAGTTGTTATAATTTAGCAGACTTTAAATTGACCAGTTTAGTATACTAAAATTACAATTGCAGGGTATTTAATACGTAAATGTACTTAGCATGAAATACATTTATTTAAAATTTATTTAAAACATTTATTTAACATTTATTTACATTTTAGTATGTTTATTTTTCACTATGATTGCTTTAATTCCTTTAAAAATTGTGTATTTTTTTTATGAAATAGCAGAAAACACTTGATGTGTTTAAATAGAGATGACTTTCATTAACAAAAAATGTTAACTAATAAAAAAAATGTTTTATTTGCTTTGGTGTGAAATATCCCCTACTAGAAGAACCTATGCCAGAATTTAAATACAGTTATTTCATTCTAAGTATAATTTCAAATCCATTGACATATTTATTGACATATCACTTAAGACTTACTGATATGAAATTATAATTAAACTTTATTTGAAGTATGTTTTAATATCACTATTAATTATTGTATGATGTCTGTATAATATCAGTATTTATATTCAAGATATTTAAGGTGTACCTGAAATATACTTGCAATAGTTCCACTATCAAATAGACTTAAGGATATCTTTAGTTGGACCTCAGCACTACTTCTGCACAATTAAAGTGCATTAAACACAAAATTAGTTGTTCCCATTTAACAGACTTTAGGTATACCAGTTTAGTATAGCAAAAGTAAAATTGCAGGGTATGTAAATGCATTTGTAGTATACTTAGCATAAAATAAATGTATTACCTGATGGACTGAGGGGTGATGAAGATGAACTGTCGCAGATGTTGACGTTCTGAAAGTGCCACTAGCATGTTCATTGAAATGCTGCGATTGTGCATGTCCTTAAAAAATACAAAGGAGATTATTAAACATATAAAATACTTATGTCTGACACATCACATGTTCTCAGTAAAGTGATTACATAGGCAAGAGCACGTACCATGTAGACATCAAACTCGTCCAGGCACCTGAAGGGCGACTCAGTAATTTGCCAGAGTGCCAGAATGAAGCAGACAGTGGAGAAGGAGCGTTCACCTCCAGATAGAGAACGCATGTCATTGACATTGTTTTTTTCCTGACCGGGGGGCTTCACCTGAGCAAAAACATAGTTTATAAAGTAAGATACATCACAAAAGAACCGAGGATGTTGTGTACCTACTTTAACACTAGCTATACATTAGAATCATGAAAAAAATTGTCATGGTTTACACAAAAAAATGAAAAATAATCAGAAATGTTTATTGAGCATGTGACACTGAAGGCTGGAGTAATGAGGCTGAAAATTCAGCTTTGCACCTCAGAAATAAAATACATTCTAAAGCTAGAAAACAGTTATTTTAAATTTTACACAATATGTCACAATATTACTAAGTTAAATAAATGCAGCCTTGAGTAGACGGAGCCTTGACTCATCTGATTCAGTGAAAGATTTGAGCAATTCAAGCAATATGGCAAAGTGTAACTTACTGAAATGGACAGGGTTTCATTGATATGATCAAACATCATAGAGCCACAGCAGTTCAGCTGCATCATGGAGCTGTTGAAGTACAGCTTGCACCTCACAGAAAGTGACCTGAAAACACAATTCAAAACATACACTGTTTAAACCCTAAACTTAGAGGGCAGAAGTGGCAATTTTTTTAAGGAGACACATAGGCTCCAACTGTGACTTAATAGGGTTACACTAAGTAAATTACCGTCGCAATTTTTGGTATCGGTCCTGGCGGTCAATCATGATGTTGTCGAGACGATCAATAAACTTCCTGAGATCCCTCAGCTGGTTGGATTTGTTCTTGTAATTACTGTTGGCCTCTGCATACTCTCTGGAAAAATACATTCTTCAGTAGTTCATTTTCAGTTCTAAGACAAAAATATCCTTCTTAATTCTCCAAGCACGCTACTTCCAATGTATAAAGTAATAACATAAAAAAAGAGCTAGGAGTATATAATGATAAAATAAAATAAAATAAAATAAAATATAATTAAAAAGTAATGAAAAAATAAAAATGAGGTATCAGTCAAAACTATTTCCTTAAAAATAAAATATAAAATCAAAAAATTAAATAAAAACAAAAGTATATATAAAATAACTGACAATAAAATAAAATAAAATAGGAAATTAAATTAAATAAAATCTGTGCTATGAGTCAAAATTATTCCCTGTGGAAATGCACTTTACAAATTTGTGTCATTGGAGCGTTATTCATACCAAATCCGGAAAAAAAAAAAAAATTAACCACTCCTGTGCATACCGAATAACTTGTTCCTTGTCACCATGGCTGCTCTCTTCTAAATTGATTTTTTGTCGGAGGCGTGTGATTTCGGTGTCAATACTTCTCGGACTCTGATTTACCTGCTGTCGCACAGGACAGATCTCTTTGGCTTTGGCTTCATAGTCCTACAAGAGCCATTTACAAACAATGAATATTTCACCATACTGCTGTCTGGATAAAAACAACATGCACATTTTCTTAGAGCAGGGAATTTTAGATATTTTATCACATGATATAAAAAGCATGACGGAGTGATTACCTGCATTTCTTCCTCTCTACATGACAGCTCATCTTTCATGGCCTGAATATTAGCCTGGTGATCCTCGAGTTTCTTCTCCAAGATCTTCAAGGTTTGATCAAGTTTATTGCAATCAGCCTCTGCCTTATCTTGCTCCTCCTATTCAAGACAAATCCAAATTGCATTTGTTGCATTTATATACTGATCGGTCATCGCTTCAGTTGCTGACTCTCACCCACCTTCAGCTGTTCTGTCTCATCTAAAAGCTGCTCCATCTTGTTTTTCACATCTTTATATTTCTGATTTATATTCATAAGCACTTTCTCATGTTTCTTTAACTCATTTTGAGCCTCTTTCACATTTCTCCTCTCCGATTCGATCTTCTGCTCATTCTCTTGTGCATCTTCTTCCTGTACATTTGACAAATCGCCTATTATTCTGTGTTACAAAACAATAAAGTCAATGTTTTTGCCTGGTAACATTGATAGAAACCTCACCAGGGAGCGGATGTCTTCAGCCTGCGCCTCTTCAATGTTCTCAAGTTCTGTTATGGAAGCTTTAACCTTATTTATACTTTCCTAAAAAAGAAGAATTAAAGCCAGCATCAACTACGCTAATATGTTTGGACAAAAAAAATCAACTCGCATAAAAAGGAGTGGACGTGGATGGCATAACGGTGTAGCCTGTGCAGTTCAATACCTGATTCTTTTTGCAGGCCATGATGACACTACGCAGCTTCTCCTCCATGAACTGAATGTCCTCCTTCACGGAGCTCAAGTGAAGCTGGAACCGTGAAAGCTGAGCCTGGATGTTCTCCAGCTCTGACTCAACTTGTCTGTAAATCAGAAAGACAAACACATATTCAAGCATGATTTGCCTCTGACCTGCCTATCTGCCTTAAAGATTGGTTAGTCATGAAAAAAGTAGGTTCAAAAGGTTTGCATTAACTATTAACACTGTGGTATGAACAAAATGCTTAACTTGCCTGAGTTACAATCAGAGACAAATTATTTGATAATAGAGTATTATACAGTATTAGTAAGGATTACACTTGCCGTATTTCTGCTTCTGGGTCTCCACCAAGATATTGGACCACTACTTCATGTTCAGGTGTGTAATAGCGATTGGTGTAGATCTGATCACCATCTGCAGTGAAGGCCTCACGGCAATTCCTCGGGGGTCTCGAACCCTGCATGACTTTCCTTGCACGAGCTTTCTCCTGTTTTAAAACAAAAACAGTGCAAAAGTACATAGTTTATATAAATATAATATATATATACTACCAGTCAAAAGTTTTTGAACAGTAAGATTTTTAATGTTTTTTCAAGAAGTCTCTTCTGCTCACCAAGCCTATATTTATTGGATGCAAAGTACAGCAAAAAAAACAGTAAAATTATAAAATATTTTTACTATTTAAAAGAACTGTTTTCTGTTTGAATATATTTTAAAATGTAATTTATTCCTGTGATCAAAGCTACATTTTCAGCACCATTACTCCAGTCTTCAGTGTTCACATGATCCTTCAGAATTATTTCTAATATGCTGATTTGCTGTTCAAGAAACATTTATTATTATTATTATTATTATCATCAATATTTAAAACAGTTGAGTAATTTTTTGAGGATTCTTTGATGAATAGAAAGATTCAAAGATCAGAATTTATCTGAAATAAAAAGCTTTTGTACCATTATACACTGAAAAACGTGGAAAGAAATTACAGAAATTAATATTTTTATTTAGCAAGGATGCTTTAAATTGATCAAAAGTGATAATAAAGACATTTATAATGTTAGATTTCTGTTTTAGATAAATGCTGTTCTTCTGAACTTTCTATTTATCAAAGAAACCTGAAAATATCCTACTCAGCTGTTTTTAACATAATAATAATAATAATAAATATTTTCTGAGCAGCAAATCATAATATTAGAATGATTTCTGAAGAATCGTGTGACTGATGCTAAAAATTGCATCGATGCAGATTGTAATGATGCTAAAAATTGAGCTTTAAAATCACAGGAATAAATTATATTTTAAAATATATTCAAATAGAAAACATTTACCATTTTTGCTGTTCTTTAGATCAAATAAATGCAGGCTTACTGAGCCTAATATATAAAATATGTATATAATTTTTAATTTATACATTAAAAATTTCTTTAAGAATTCATTTTTTAAATAGTTTTACTTATTCACACACAAGACTAAATTGATTAAATATAAAAGTCTTTTATGTAGACTTTTGAATCCCACTGGGTATCTATTATATATTCTACAATTGCAATGAAAAAAATGCATGCTTTTGTTTATAAACAACTTACTTTAATAATCAGAATGCTCTCAATGCCTCTCATGTCAATGAGGCAGTTTGTTATCACCGGGTTCTCGATATTGAGGCAGTCCAGCACAGATGGAAACTCAGGATGATGGACTCCCCTGACAAGTATACATAGAAATGTCATATTTACAGTAGCTACGTAAGACCTCTGACTCCATTTCTGGACACAAATATTGCTTACCGGCCTTGCAGGTTATAAACACTGTCCATGAATGGACACACGATTATCTGAGGCCTGCTGCCTTTGGGGAAGTATGACGACATCAGTCCTTGCAGGACTTTTTCGTCCCTGTAATTGTCACAGCAAAAGGTTTTCATGAATCCTTTTAAGCAACTCTCCACAGCCACGGCTAAACCGGGATCCTTTAGGCTGATGCATGCACCTGGCGATGAATAAAAAACCTGGTGTTGTTTTGGGTTTGTAAAGATTGAGAGTTTTTTTTTTTTTTGGAAGATACGAAATGCTTCTCACCTATTGGTCCCACAGGTTTCTTGATGAAACGTCCCTGAGCGAAGGCTTTGTTGATGGACTCCAACAATTCTGGCATGTGATCGCCAAACCGTCTCAGTCTGTTAGATCTGCTGGCCATTAGCTGCTTTTTTCTTTTCAGTTTAGACTCCAGAGAGACCTGAATGTTCTTTTCCTCTATGCTAAAAAATAAAGAATAATATAATTTATCAAAACAAAAGTTCTATCTTTAAAGGGATCATATCAGACATTTGTGCACAAAAATCTTTATTTTACTCAATTTACTTTTACTGAAAGTACAGATCAGTTGGTTTTGCAACAATTACAAAATATTCTTTTAAAGGGGTCATCGGATGCCCAAGTTGATATGATTCTTTAGGGTCTTAATGAAAAGTCTATAATATACTTTGGTTAAAAATTCTGTGTAAAACAACACCCTTTTTACCTTGTCAAAATGAGCTCTGCAAAAATCATCCCATTCTGAGGGATTGTTCCTGCTCCGGTATCAAAACAATGGAGGTCGGACTGTTACAGCTGATTTAGGGCGGGTCTGAGGTAAGACGCTCATGTCAATCAACTATCGTGGGAGCGGCCGATGTCGGTGTGACGCCACACCAACAGGCATCTGAGAATGGGTCAATTTGAAAAAGGGGATATTATTTTTATAGATTAATTAAAAACCACTGCATTGATTTTTATCATTATACGGTAGATTTGTACATACACTGCCAACTCACATTAATGATCAAACAACATGTAAAAGTGAACTTTGCATCCGATGACCCCTTTAAGACAATAAAAATAATGACAACAAATAATAAGCTTTTTTCATATTTTAGCTGCATTTCAAGACTCAAAGCCTTGTGTTTATGGCAAAGCAGGTCTGAATATGCCTTGTGTCCCTCTGCTTTCCTGTCTTTCTCTCTGTCCAGTCAAGCGTCATAAAAAATAAAGTTGCCAAACTTTACCTCAGTTTATCATATTCCTCTCTTCCTTTAAGCAGAGCTTGTTGTTTGTCCTTAATCTCTTGATTTAGAGCGCTGGACTCTTTCTCAAGCTTTTCCAGCTGCTTTTTGAAGGCGGATATTTTTTTTAGATGCTGTGCTTGCTCAGTCTCATGGCTTCTTCTGCTATTGCTAAAAACGTGACATTGACAGCATTGCCAAATTAGTCAGTTACTTTAACTACATGTTCCAACTGAGAAATGTGTAATTAGAACACAGAGCATGACATTGAATAATTTATCAACATGAACAGCCTAAAATTAGAGGTGTTCCCTCAACAAATAGACTCACCCATGACTTATTTTCTGAATTCGCTCCTGAAGAAGGCATTGCTCCTTTTCTAACTGTTTCAATTTATTCTCAGCGCGGAAGTAAACCACCTGAAAAACTGGCACTCTAAAAATCTATACAAACTCTTTAAAAATCAACAAGGCCCTGTTTAAACTTAAAGCAAATAGTTCACCCAGAAATTTAATTTTTTTGCAATCATTTACTCTCTCTCAGGAATTTCCAAACCCATATGATTTTCTTCCTTTCATGCAACACAAAATGACTTCTTATTGCCCTTTTCCATTCAAAGATTGCAAATGACCAGAGCTGACAAATAATCTGCATACAATTCGTCATTATTTAAAATGTTATTAATTGAGAAAGTTGTATCATCCTCTTTTATGCAGATTTGTTGTCCTTTGATGGAGCTTGAGAGCTTCTGGTTGTTTAATGCTCTCATTGCATGGAAAAGAGGAGCACAAACGCTCTTCAAAACGTCTCTTTTTGTATTACACAGAAGAGCGATTGGGTGGAATAGTTCTTTAAGAATAACAAAATACTTCAAACAGGTAAATGTTGCTCACATGTAAACACTGAATGCTCATCCAAACTGGAGAGATGCATGTCTTCATTTATAATAAATGCAGGTAATACATAGCTTTAGATATTAAAGTACACATGTGAACATGTGTCTTCAAAAACTCAGGTTCAGTAACAGAAAGAGCAAACAAAAGCATCTCACCTCCTGATTTTTCTGTGCTTTCGTTTTGACTTTAATTTCTTCCTTCATTTTACGGCTCTCCTCTTTCAAACTCTCCTCTTCTTCTCTAAGCGTGGAAAGCTTCTTCTGAATGTCCTGCTTTCTTTTTTCAGCAGCGGTAACTTTGGTCTTAAAAGCAAAAAGAAAATTTTTTTTCCAGTCAAATGCCTACTAATGTTACATCTGGACAACACAGTTCACATAGTGATGTTTAACTGCTACTAAAAACTATTAATGACACTGTTAAAAACATCCCTGTAATAAATATTATTTTTTTAAGTTTTTGAAAGATGTCTGCTTGTCCAAATCAGCATATTAGAATGATTTCTAAAGGATCATGTGACACTGAAGACTGGGTAATGATGCTGAAAATTCAGCTTTGCATCACAGTAATAAATTCTATTTTAAAATATATTTGAATATTAAAACAGTTCTTTTAAATGTTAATAATATTTCATAATATTACAGTTGTTTTTGTATTTTTGAATAAATGCAGCTTTGGAGAGCATAAGAGACTTCAAAAACATTAAAAATTCTTAATTACTACAACTTTTTGACTAGTAGTAAGTAAATAAAAGCATAGTTCTGCCAATAAAAGTCCACATCAATAAAGCTGATCACACAAACCTGACAGAGCTGCAGCTTTTCCTCATTTTTACAGTTAGACTCTTCTTTTTCAATTTGTTCCATCAGTTGTTCAACTTGCGTCTCCTTCTCTCTCACCTACAACCAACAAACAGAGACACTGCTCTCTAACACAAGCAACTTTTCACACTTCTGTAATAAGCACCAAAATAACGTACCAAACACCACGCCATCTTCTTTTTCAGGTCCTCTAGAGACTGTCTCATGTTGTCAAGTGACGACAGGCGTTCATATCTTTCTTTCTTTCGTAAAAACAACTGCCTAAGATCTTTAAGACACTAAAAATATAAAGATATAAAAATATAAATGAAAGATAAAAAAATATAAATGTGACAACCCTAGTAAAAAAAACGTAATAGATTTAAAATGCATTTATTTTATACTAAGTATAGTTTGTTTATTAAACTTTAAATATACCAGTTTAGTACACTAGAAGTACAATTGTGGGGTATTTATTTTAAGTACATAATATGTAAATGTATTTATAGTATATTTAGGATAAAATAAATGTATTTTAAACACATTTTGGTATATTTGTTTCTCACTAGGGCAGTTATGTTAGTGGTGATTGCCTGTGCAAAACATGCATTATGAGGAATACTATAAGAATGATATATATGAATTATATAACATGAATTATATGAAATATGAATTCACAAATCACCTCCTCTTGTCTTTCCACCTGTTCGCGAGTCACAGCTTTAGTCTGTTTGATGTGAATGTAGTCTCTTTTCATTTGCTCCAAAAGAGTTGCTTTCATGAAAAACTAACAAAAAGACATAAACAGAGTGAAAACAGTTAGCCGAACCACACTGATTAAGTTATTGAAGGCATAGATGAAAAATAAATCACCTTGTACTTGTCTGCTTCACTTTTTGAATGCAGGAACTGTTTACTCATTTCTTGATTGAGGATTGAAACGGGATTGTCAACCTGTAATATGGAATTGATCCAGAATGAGAAATAAACTGATTACAGGTTTGTGTGGTTTGCTTTACACAACATCAGTATTAAAACAACTTATAACTTCAATAACTAAAAAATTGTACTTTTATATATGTATAGATATATATATATATATATATATATTATATCACTTTTTTCACCAAAATACCTGGATGCCGAAATGGTCCAGGATAGCAGTTAACTCTTCCTTCTTTGTGGAAATGACATTGCCTAAAAATAGAGCAAATCTGAATATATATATGAGGAAGTCCTATTTCTGATATTACCTCTGAACTGGGAGGAAGTCATGATGTTACCATTTTTATTCTTGATTTTACAAGTCCTGCAACCGTCGCTTGTGATCCGATGCTCGATGCAAATGCTGTCTCCATAGACGTCACCTTTATAGGGGTCATTTCCTCTGTTTTTTAATTTCACTTTAATATCTGCAAAACTGTAAACAAAATCACTAGTGCTTGCAATAAAAATCTTTTCTTATAAAAAGATTTTTTTTCTTCTAAAACATACAAACCTTTCCCCATATTTCACAAAGCCCTTCAAAGATGTTCCTCTGTTGGTAGTGGTTGCTTTTCCACCAAGACCCACTATAAGAGCTGTCAGAATGGCACTTTTCCCAGCTTAGAGTGGCGTAAAAAATACATACATGAGAAAAGAAAAACGTTTTTTGATTAATGATCCAAAATCAAAATACACTGTTAATACTTTTCATGCTACTTGTTTTATTTTAGTGGTTCTCAACTTAGGCTGCAGGACCTAGTGCTAAAAATAAAATTAGAAAATTTAAAAGTACACCATTAAACTAACCCCCTTTTTTTTTTTTAATAAATAATAAATAAATAGTTTTATTTTTTATTAACGAGAAAGATCAACTTATGCTGAGTTTACACTTGGCTTTAAGATGCGACCTGTATGCGGATGTTGTCCACACACATTGAAAAGACAAGTGTAAACCAACTTCCGTTCAGAATGTTATCCGTTCAGCGTGTCCTGGTCCGGAGGTAGACGAGGATGCATTGTGTTTGGATCTCAGTGTAATGTAAACTCAATCCAGCCATCGTGTCTGCATTCCAGGTCGATGTCACGCAAAACCCCGCCCCTCTTTCTTGTATTTTTAGAAGACAGATGGAGGAAAGTACCTGAAAGTTGCAGAACCACTCATTCTCTGTACTGGCATTTTCCCCACCACAGCTGACAAAAACAAAAAAACAAAAAACAAAAAAAACCCCTGACTGCTTCTGGTCGACTTTTCACCGGGGCCATCCTCTGCAGACTTATTTGAATGTTGTGCAGGAAAAACAGATCTGATCAGTTATCCAGATAGAGAAGTCAGTTGCCAAGTGTAAATGCGTCGTGTCCTGATTGACTGACGATCTGATCTGCTTGATCGGATCTCTGTAATCGCATGTTAATGCCAAGTGTAAACACAGCCTTTGACCCATCATTTATTGCAAGTATTTTAGATTTAATGATGTTCTGTTTTCTTTTCCTTCACTATCCACTCAAACAACAGCCACTTTTGTGTTGGCATCAATTTGACACACACTCAGTTTTCAAACTGCTTGAAATACTGGTTAAACAATTTATTTCTTCATGAAATTTTGTGAGTATTTTTTTTTTGGAGTCATGAACATGCATGTAAAAGTACCACACATACAGGGGTTGGACAGTGAAACTGAAACACCTGGGTTTAGACCACAATTAGTATGCCGTTTGGCCTCCTTTTGCAGCCAATACAGCATTATTTCATCTTGGCAATGACAAATACAAGTCCTGCACAGTAGCCAGAAGGATTTTGAGCCATTCCTTTCGCAGAACAGTGGCCAGGTCGCTATGTGATGTTGGTGTATGAAAACATTTCCTGACTCGCTCCTCCAAAACACCCCAAAGTGGCTCAGTAATATTCAGATCTGGTGACTGTGCAGGCCATGGGAGATGTTTAACTTTACTTTCATGTTCATCAAATCACTCTTGTCACCAGTCTTGCTGTGTGTATTGGTGCATTATCATCCTAATACACGGCACCACCTTCAGGGTACAATGTTTGAGCTATTGGGTGCACACAGTCAACCTTCACACTCTGCTCTTATTGGTGGAATGTGCGATCAGTAAAGACTGGCCACCAGGCTGCATAAATATAGCCATGAAACCTCCAACACTATATTGGCCAGTGTTTCAGTTTCATTGTCCAACCCCTGTATATGTGCTTATGTGCTGTATAAATTTCCCCACTGACTCCCACTTTTCTGTGCAATTTGCTAAATAAAAATCAACTCTAAAGAGTCAGCCAAAAAAAAAAAAAAACCTTGTCAAACACTAAAATAGAAATAGATAAGAAATGAAACACTTAAGAACTTCTGAAATGTAGGAGTTCAAGTTAAAACTTGAAATTGTGACTCATCTTCTGAATCATAAAAGGGAAATTTACAGTTTATTTATCTATTTGAGTTTCAATGTCAACAAATATGTTCAAAGTTGTTTTGTGTTAGTTTTTTGGATGTCACTGAAAAGCAGTGTGGAAAAACTCATTTTTCATTTAGTCTTTGAAGAAAAATACGTAATAAAATAATCTCATATGCAAGCACTTTTTTTAAATGCTTTCAAGTGTTTCCAAATTTGAGTTTGACTGGTAGTGTAAATCATGCATATTTAAAAAACTAATAGTTAATATAAAAAAATCTGACAGTGCTTACTTCCATTGTTCCCAACAATGAAGTTTACATTTGGCCCAAATCTGAAAGGTCCGAGCAAATGGTGGCTCATAAAGTTCCTCAAAGTGATACTTTCTATCACGCCGATGTCTCCCACACTCTGGAACAGCATAAGACAAATGTTATCTGAATCAGAACTCTCACTATAACATTTTGCAGTGTCATATGTTCTGTTCAGGAAATCACCAAACTGACCGAAGCAGAGAGTGAGTGATCTTGCTGCACTTCATCCTCCTCATCAACCTCCTCTTCATGCTGAACATATGGTTTACCATCGGTCCTAGGTGTCTTAGATGGTTTTACAACATTGTGGACACTCGACTTCCTTTTATTCATGGCAGAAAGATGCCCAGCCTAGAAGAAAGGAGCACAGAAACACATCAGCATGCATCTGGAAGCAATCCTATGTGCTGTCAAACATAGTATATATGTTGAACTTGGGTATTAATTCTGCACAGTATTAATAAATACTATATTTAAAGCAAGAAAGTTCATATTTGATGTTACAAACTATTCTGAAATGTCACTGAAATGCATTAATAAACACAGATGCCGCATCACAAAGAGGAACAATAGATGCGCTTGCGAACATGCCAAGAGCTACGCTGACATAACTCAACTGACAAGGATGAGCAGGTGTACAGCTAATTTAAAAGTACATTAAAACCGCATACGGACACACAATTTAACAGCGCATAAGTTGTATTACATTAGTCATCTATATAATTGTAAACGTTACTTACCCATTCCTCTACATCCGAAAAGTGAATGTCTAATTGAGGACTTCCTGGTTGACAGACAGCGCGCAGTTTCAACAAACTCCACCCTCCGAATATGACTGTAAAACATCAGAGCACCAGTGCTCATTTATGATCAATAAATATGTTTATAAACATATTTTTTTAATCGCAAATTACTTCATTACCTCAAATGTGACCTTGGACCACAAAACCAGTCATATAGGTCTTTTTTTGTAATTGATTTTGTAATTGTAATCTTCTTTTGTAAAGACATCATCTGAAAGCTGAATAAATAAGATTTCCATTGATGTATGGTTTGTTAAGATAAGATCATATTTAGCCGAAATACAACTATTTGAATAAAATATTGAGAAAATCGCCTTTAAAGTTGTTCAAATGAAGTTCTTAGCATATTACTATGCTAGTCAAAAATTAAGTTTTCATATATTTACGGTAGGAAATTTACAAAATATCTTCATGGAACACGATCTTTACTTAATATCCTAATGATTTTGGCATAAATGAGAAATCGACAATTTTGATCCATACAATGTATTTTCGGCTATTGCTACAAATACAGATACTTTTTTTTACAAATACTTTTTAAGACTGGTTTTGTGGTCCAGGATTACATATTTTTGCTGAAATATCATTTTAGTACTTTACAGTCACAAGTGGATTTCCTACAAACAGTGTAAATGCTTTTTCTATGATGATTATTAATTTTTGATCCATGACAGCTGTGGCTAACAAGACGTTACCACAGTTTTTTTCACTGTAGTAACTTTCACAGTTACAGTGATAGCTTTTGTATGGGTTTATTCTAGTTAGTTAATTTTGAAGCAAATTAATTCGTTTTTAAACAAGATCATACATACTAAATCATACCGTTTATAATACAAGGAGCGGGACTTTTGTTTGTTTTCTAGTTTTAAAACAAACTTACAAACAGGGGTGCCAGGGTTTCACAATAAAACCCTCCCCATTGCGTAAAACAAACGTTTTTTGGCGGGGTTCCTCTGGTAAAATCGCATTCCATGGAATAAATATAACGTTTGTGGGGTCGCTTCAACCCGCGGACATTAAAAAACAACCCGCGGCAACAGTGTTAAAATAGCCCAATTCCGTGGAAAACCGAGGACTTGGCAACACGTTCCTCAAGTGACTCGAGCTCTTAATTGACGTCGACGTGATTGGTTAGTTAACATCCAGTGGCGTTTGTATTTCTTTGACTTTATATGCGCTGTAAAATCAGTCTTTCATGGCATTCGTGTGTTAGATGGGGAGAAATTTATGTTGGTAAGTTTTCTTTGACGAATTCATCGTTTGTTAGGAGCGGGAGGACAGCAGCTAAACTTGTAATTTTAACGGCAAACTTATTTGTAGTCGTGGTTTTTGCGATGGTAGGTTCAGACGTGTGGCTTCTTTCTATGTACCAGTGTTGCCAACTAATTTTCAGGGAAAGTTGTTAAAGGCAAGACAGTTAGTTGCTAAATGATGTTGTGATGTTGTCATTTCGCGAAGACATTATTATGTAATCGCAACGCAAAACTACACAGAAAAATACACAATCAGATCACTCAAAATCTCTGCAAAAAATATGATTTTATGAAATTAGTAATACAAATATATGTGTATTATTATTATTTTGTTGTTGTTATTATTTATGTATTTAGTTATTTTTTAAATACAATATATACATATATTAATTATTGAATATTTACACATTTTTGAACACTTACATTTTATGTATTTTTTTTATTAACTAGTAAAACTACACATTCTGACCAATGTTATTTACTAGTAACTTTTTCATTTTATACATATTTTTTTTTAACTGATCAACAAGTGCAGGTACAAACTAACAAGGCGTTATCATAAATGAACAATTGCAACTAGCAACTTAAATCATGTGTACTGCTAGACACCTTTGATTTCCTCTTTTTGTGTTATTGAGAAGGAAAATGTGTGCCTTTTTATCATTTGAGTCACAGTTGCCCAAAGTTGCCAAATTGGCAATTTTTAAAAATGGATATGTTTGTTGCTTGGTGCTTTTTGAAGAAAAAGTTGCTAGGGTAGTCTGAAAAGTTGCTAAATCTAGCAACAAAATTGCTAGGTTGGCAACACTGCTTATGTACAGTTTGTGCTTTGACTTTTTCCATTTTTTTCCCCCTTCGGTTTGTAAATTTAGCTAGATACTGTATTGCTATTTTACTGCTTAGTAATGCATATTTATATCTGCATGTGTTATCAACAGGTTGACTAACATTTGATTTATTATTAGGTTTTTGTTTTATATTAGCATCTTGGGGTACTATAAAGGAACCATTTAATGCAGTGAGTGTTTTTAAGGATTAATTAATTCAAAAATTGTCATTATTTACTGTACTTGACCTCATGTCCAAGCCCAGTTGCTTTTATTTGTGACTCTGGACGACAAAACCAGTCATAAGGGATTTATACATCATCTGAAAGCTGAATAAATAAGCTTTTAATTGATGTATAGGTTGTTCGGATAGGACAATATTTAGCTGAGACACAGCTAGGGTGGAATTTGAGGGTGCAAAAAATCAAAATACTAAGAAATGGTGCTTTAAAATTGACCAAATGAAGTTTTTAGCAATGCATTTTACTAATTCAATTTTGATACGTTTACAGTAGAAAATTTACAAAGTATCTTAATATAACATGCTCTTTACTTAAAATCCTAAAGATTTTTGGCATAAAAGAGAAATGGATAAGTTTGACCCTTACAATGTAGTGTTGCCTGTTGCTACAAATATACTTGTTCTATTTATGACTAGTTTTGTGCTCCAGGGTCACACATGTTGTTATTTTTTGATTGAACACAGTATTAAAATGTCTTTCTATGCAGCTCTTTCCATACTCTGACAGTGTAAGTCATCATAAAAGAAAAATCTATAATTTTGACCCATACAATGTATTTTTGTGCTACTCATGACTGGTTTTTGTGGTCCACGGTTACATATTTGCTTTCATAACCTTTAACTGATCCTTTTTTTGGTGGGAAACATTAAATGCTGTGTAGAACTTATTTTCAATAAAATACACAAAATGAGACTTTTGTTTTACATGAATGTTGATTATTTTAATAATACATTAATCATTAAAACATCATTACTTGCAGGCTTTTATGGGAAAGAAACCCAAGTGAAGATGGTTTCATTTGAAGAGTAACGGCTTAAGTAAAATAATTTAAAACTTTTTGATAAACTGTTGTTTTAGTAATCTGTGTAATTTTCTCTCTTTCTTTAGATTCTCCCCATTTCTGCTGTTTATCCATTTTGAGAGACCAGATTCTCAACCAAGATGTGTTCAGCTCCTGGTTTGCCAGAAGTTGGTTCCAGTGCGACTGTTCATATCACAAAAGTCAATTTAAACCCACAAACTGTCTTAGTAGAATTTGGAGGGAGTTTAAATCATGGACAAGAAAGCAGGGAAGCGTATCAACAACTTAAAGACATTGAAGTCCCTAGGAAGCGACAGCATACTTTTGAAGGCAAACCTGGAGAAGTTTGCTTAGTATATGAAGACAGAACTTGGCACAGAGCAAGAATACTTTCAAAATCTGAACATGAATACAAGGTGTTCCTAATTGATGACGGTAAATTGCTTTGGACCTCAAGCGAAGTTTTGACAAAATGTCCACGCAACCTTTGCAGTCTTCCTCCCAAAGTTGAGCTTTGCGTACTGGCCAATATGTCACCTCTGTGTCTTGAGAGTGCATGGTCTGTGGCTGCATCAAAGTTCATCAGATCTTTGTGTGGAAAAGATATTTCTGGGTGTGTTCAAGATGTGATAATGCCTTCCAGAATCATCATTCTTGACATTCCAAGCATATCCAAACAAATGTATGAACTTGGATTTGCTAGAAAGATGCCTAACGAAGACTTTAAAAGCCTTGTAATGCACTCACTGCATTTGCCAAGAAGAAACCCTTCCATACAGCTTGACCTTGTGACTACAAATGGTCAAGAGGAGCATCCCAGTGACCCTGACAAGTTGCATCAATACTTGTATCCTGAGTTGTTGCCTGGTACAGTTGAGATCATAACTGTGACACAAGTTATTCATCCATTGAAAATCTATTGCAAATTGCGTGTCTTTTCACAAGAGCTTAAGAAATTAGGTGATCAGCTCCATGAATACTATGAAGATTCGTTCTCTGCTCAGATGCCAATGCTGCTGTATGACGGATCTCCATGTGCAACCAAAGGAAGTGATGGCAAGTGGTATCGATCTGTACTGCAGCAGAACAATGTCTCCGATGTTGTCAAGGTCTTTCATGTAGATTACGGAATTGGAGATTTTGTTAAACTCTGCAATATCAGACCTTTATCTGCAAGGTTCTTCAAATTGCCAGTTGTCACCTATGCCTGCTCTCTGCATGGTGTCATTGACAAAGGCATGGGATGGAGGACAGAACAGATAGATTATCTGAAATCTGTTGTACTGGATCAAGTCCTCGTTGGAAAATTTGAGCATCACAGTGAGAACGAGAGTGTCTATTATATAACGCTTTATGGAAATGACAATGTCAATGTGAACGACACTTTCGGCCACAGAGAACAGTGTTTATCAACGACTGAGAGGAACTGTGGTGACCAAACTCTTGAGACTCTAAACAGAGTGGCACACAAAAACATGTATGAGAAAAAAACGCCTGTACGTTCTCTGGATTCAACTGCTTTGACCGATTGCTCAGATTCTCTTGATGTCGTCACTGTAGCCAGACCTTCCAAAACTGGAAAAAACCTAGAACCTGCAGCTCCACCTTTTCAGAGTGAAACCTATGTTGTTTCACCACCCAAAACTGAAATGGGTGCAAAGGAAAAGGTTCGAATAACCTGTGTCCAAAGTGTAAACCAGTTCTATGGCCATTTTGCACAAAATAGTGATACGGTTAGAAAAATTACCAAAGATATTCAACAACTGTGCCGCAAGCCACCACAAGCAAAGTTTTCACTGTACCCTAAGATGATGTGCCTTGCTAAATACGCAGACGGGCTGTGGCATAGAGGTCAAATTGAATCGATGCATCCGAAAATACTTGTCCAATTTGTAGACTATGGTGACCTGGTGGTTTTGGATAAATCTGATATCCTGCCACTGTCTCCGAAAGCCAGTGCAATTGCATCCATTCCCATTCAGGCTGTTCAGTTTGAACTTTTCAACGTAACACTACCTAAGGCATGTGAGCTTAATAAGTGGTTCAAAAACTACACTACAGACTGCATGTTCACTGTAATTGTGAAGCAAATTTCTTCAGGCAAACTATCAGTGGAGATGTATGATGAGAAAACAAACCTCAACTTAAAAATTAAAGAGCAGTGGAACCAAACGACCAAAAGAAAAGGGTCTAACGTCGGCAAAGGAAGAGAAAAGGCTCGTACGTTCAATAAATTATCAGAAGCCGTGGAGTCAAGAGGTGTGAGAGACAATTTCAGCAACTCCCAAGTCCCAAAACCAGTTGTTCAAGGCACATTGGAACAGAATGTCCAGACTATGACTAGTCACACAACTGGACACAATAGAGCTAGGCCTAATGTTTTACAGCAACAAGTGCCATGCCATTATCCAAAGCTCACCGATCTTCCTTCTCGAGCCTTGGAAGCAGGATATGGCTCGGACATCTATGTTTCACATTGTAATAGTCCGTCAGATTTCTTTGTACAATTGGCAAGTGATGAAGATGAAATATTTTCCCTTCTCGACAAACTTAATTCTGCTTCGTTAAGTGAAGTTGAACTAGACCTGTTGCAGTCAGGTAACCTGGTGGTAGCTGAATATCCTGCTGATGGGGCCTGGTATCGTGCTGTTGTTCAAAACAAGAAAAATGGCATGGTGCAAGTGCAGTTTATTGACTTTGGCAATGAGGCAACACTCCTGCCCCTTAAAATAAGGCAACTTGGCAAGCAGTTCCTCAGCACCCCCAGATTCAGTATTCATTGCACACTTGAGGATGGTAGAAGAGGAAAAAGAGACTGGACCCAGGAAGAGATAACGACTTTTAAAAAAGCAGCGGGTGAAAATGGTGAGAAGAAAATTCAATGCAAATTCATCCGAGAGGTCGGATCTGCTTGGATTGTCAGTTTAGATCTCGAGGACTGGGCTTTGTCTGATGCTGCTTTCAAATCAGGTGCTCAAACTGAAGATACCCAGTCGTTGGCATTCAAGGAACCAGCTGTAACTCAAGGACAAATTGTAGACGCGTACGCGTCATCTATCGTTGGACCAAATTACTTCTGGTGCCAGTTCAAAAACTCAGAGGAACTTGATCAAATCTCCCTGCTTGCACAAGAAATTGGAAACTCTAGTCAAACAAAAACAATTCAGCCAGATCAGTTAGGCCAAGGACCATGCCTGGCACTCTTTTCCGACCAGCTGTGGTACCGTGCGCAGGTTATCAACACACATTCTAAAACGGTCTCTGTTCTTTTTATAGATTACGGAAATGAGTCTGACATTGACCTGAACTTTGTTAAATCCCTGCCCACCAAGCTCCTGGAAAGCCCACCGCAAGCATTTCTTTGTCAGTTAGATGCTTTGGGGTCCATAGATGGCACTTGGAGCGATGCTGCAGCTGACAAGTTCTTTGAGCTTCTGGTGGATGAACCTTTAAAAGTGACCATTCGGAATAGGGTAATGTCCTCTGACCTTCCAAACTGTCCTCAGTATAACGTCCTTGTTGAATGTAATGGTCTTGTTAATGATCTTATGAAAGATTACTGGTGTGGCCCCAAACCTCAAGTTTGCGGTGAAGTGACAGAGGACGCTAAAACAAAACTCACTGCAGGTAAAGACAGTTTTGGAGTAACAAGCTTTGAAACAGTTCAGAAAGATAACACTCCCAAGCTTAACTCAAATAGCGGAGCATCAAATGATGTTAACTCTGACCTTCATAGCTTTGACCCTCAGGTTTCTCCGAACAAATTAGTTGCAGCCGAGAACCAAGAGCAAAGCCTTATGTACACAACATCGACCGCAGAGCTATCAGGGCATTGTTTACCTCAAGCTGTAGATCTTCCTTCACGTATGATAGAACCAGGTAAGGTGTCTGAAGTCTATGTTTCGCACATCAACAGCCTGACAAGTTTTTTTGTTCAACTGGTGGAAGATGAGAACACGTTATTCTCCCTCACCGAGCTATTGAATTCCCATCAGCTTTTTGAGAAAGATGATATTCATTGGTCCAGTGTTCAGCAAGGAAGTTTAGTGAAGGCCATGTTTTCTGAAGATGATTCTTGGTATCGTGCTGTCGTGAAGGACACGACTGAAAATGGCACAATTCAGGTAGAGTTCATAGATTTCGGAAATGAGGCAACGGTTTCTCTCCTTAAAATTCGCAGACTAGATGAGCAGCTACTGTCATACCCGAGGTTTAGCATTCACTGCAGCTGCAGTCTAGATGATCGATTCAAGGCACAGAAGGGAATGAAGGAGCAGATGTTTCTCTTCAAAAAAATATTCGGTGAACCTGGTGAGAACACGCTGTCTTGCAAGTTTATCAAAGAAGATTGCATCACTTGGGAGGTTAAAATGACCCCCAGTGGCAGCACATCTGAATCAAGTGAGAAATGGGATAGTTTAAACTTGAATGCGGTAGCATTGGAACCTGTGAAGGAGACATTCCAGCCGCTCTTCAAGAAACCAGATGTCTCTTTGGGACAGACAGTTGAAGCCTTTGCATCATGCATTGTTGGACCAGATTACTTCTGGTGCCAGTTTTCGAATTCTGAAATACTTGACCAAATCACCCTTGTTGCACAAGAATATGGAGAATCTAGTGAGACACAGCTGATTAAGCTAGATAATTTGGATCCTGGAAGCCCGTGCCTGGCTCGTTTCTGTGACGATCAGATGTGGTATCGTGCGCAGGTTATTAATAAAGGCACAAACACTGTATCTGTCCTTTTTGTTGACTTTGGAAATGAGTCTGAAACCAGTGAAGGCTCTGTTAAGGCACTCCCTTGTCACTTGCTGGAAAGTCCACCTCAAGCTTTTCTGTCTCGCTTGGAAGAGTTTGATCCTTCCAAGGGATCTTGGGACAGTGCAGCTACGGATAACTTCTACGAGCTCTTAGTGGATAAACCTCTGAAAGTGACTGTGCAGTGCATCGACACTACAACAGACCCTAACAGCCCTCCATATTCTGTTAAAGTTGAGTCTCCGCAATGTCTTGTAAATGAGCTCATGATGAAGTTTTGGAGCAGTTCTGCACAAAATGCTCAGAATTCTTCAGAGGTGATTGAATCCTGTGAAAAATCCATTGCATCAAAGTCTAATCTGCTTGTTTCAGAGAATAAAACAAGTGTGAGTCTTTCAGTCTCTACAGAGGATGTGCACACAATTGAACCTCAGACTGAACCATTAGAAGTAAAAGGTGACTTGCGTGGTGTACCTGAAAACAAGATGGATGATCCACTTGATGGAGCAGATGTGATTGCTGCTATAACAAATTCTGATGTCATTGCTGATGATACCACAAGAATTAATTCAGATTTAGAAATCCACAAAGTCTGTCGTGAATCTGACGATGGAGTTCCTGTTGTATCAGCTGAACAAATGCTGCTGCACACAGAGGAAAGTAGAAAAAGTATAGAAGATGGAAGATCTGAAAACGGTTTGTATGCATTTCTGTATCTGATTATTCTTCATATGGGATTGAATTATTTATTCAAAAAGTTGATAATTAGTCACAGGCTTATTTTGCTTACTTTATAACGCTTATTCGTTTTTCAGCTGACAACCTGATGACGGCAAGTGGAAATACAGATTGGGTGGCTGGTTTAGAAAATCCAAAGTTACCCATGGTATTTGCTGCTTTGTTTTTGCTTTTTTTTTTTTCTTTTTCTTTGGTATGTAGGTTATGTTTAAAAATCTTTTGAAGTAATAACTGTATTTCTTTTTTGTTACTTTGTAGGTTTGCACTGAAGATTCATGTGACTCTGTTGAGTGCATCTTCAAATAAACAGAATTTTAAACTTTATTTATTGTGAAAAGTTATAATTCATTTTTCATGGGGAAAATGAATGCAAACTGAAAATTATTTGTTTCAAATGGACAACTCAACCTTTGAAAGATTAGAGATTTTATTTGCCATGTTGCTTGTCTTTTTAAAACACACAAAGCTTGTCTGATTGCATAGTGTTAGGTTTTGTTCATACCCCAGTAATATTTGTAATCCTTGATACTTTTTTTGGACGATTGTACAGAACGCAAGCGTTTCTGACCACACTCCTGCCCCTACCTTCACTCAGATGTTTGTTGTTATATGGTTTACATGTGCAATGGAATGTTGTTGTTTTTTTTGTTTTTTCTCCTTATTGTAAAAAAAAAAATATATATATATATATATATATATATATATATAGTGTGCATTCATTTTTCTTTATCTTGATGTGTTTGAATAATTGTTGGAATAAAACCTGTTCATAGAATTGAGTTTGTGTTGCTGTGGTTGATTAAAAAATGTACAATGTGAAAAACTTTTAATTAAATTAAATAGAAAGTTCCCATACTTTTTCACAAACACTGCTGTTTTTAAAGTGTTTTCCTTTCACATGTTTTTTCTAATTCTAAATACACTACCAGTCAAAAGATATTTAATTTATTTATTTTTTTAGGAATTCTCTTCTGCTCACCAAGCCTGTGTTTATTTGATCCAAACACAGCAAAAGCAGTAATATTGAAAAATATTGCTATGAAGCTTTTAAAAAGCTTTTGTAACATTATACACAATACCATTTAAAAAGCTTGGAGCCAGTTAATTTTTTTAAATAGAAATGATAGAAATTAATACTTTTATTTAGCAAGGATGCTTTAAATTGATCAAAAGTGATGAAAAACATTTATAATGTTACAAAAGATTTCTGTTTCAGATAAATGCTGTTCTTCAGAAATTCTTTATCAGAGAAACCTGAAAAAATTCTACTTGGTTTTCAACATCATAAATGTTTTTTGAGCAGCAAATCAAAATAGAATGATTTCTGAAGGATCATGTGACTGGAGTTATAATGCTAGAAATTTAGCTTTAAAATCACAGGAATAATTTACATTTTAAATATATTCAAATAGCAGTTATTTTCAATAGTAAAAATATTTCAAAATTGTATTGTTTTTACTATAATTTGGATCAAATAAATGCAGGCTTGGTGAGTAGAAGAGACTTCTTTAAAAATATTAAAAACCGTGCAAAAACATTTGGCTGGTAGTGTAAGAGTGAGTCACCTTTATAAACAGTATAAAGTTCTTTCTCAAGGGGGCGCACGGTGGCTCAAAATCTTTCAGCGAGTGGCATTCATATCTCATGGCCGTTTTATTTTATTGTCTTAACTATATCACCTGTATATTACAAAGAATAATAGTTTAAATCTATAAATTCAGCGGAGTGGTACCTGACACGCAAATGTAAATTCGTATTTGTCACAAGTGGCTGTGATTGATCCATAATGAACTGCGTTGAGAAAAGTAACTTGTGTCACGTGACATCGCCGTTTGTACACCGCTTCAGTTATTCTATTGTATTGCGAAATTAAAATAGACATTGAAATTGAAAATATATAGTGAATATTTATGCAATAGAATAATAATTATTTAGATGTTTATTTATAAGGTTATTTATAAGGTTTTTTCTAAGGGAAAAGAGCTATCGCGTTGCTGTGGTAACAAGTCTTCAATGACGTTGAAGCAAGAACAGCAACACCGATCGGGTAAACCGAATTACACAGTTTGACGGTTTTAAACAGTTTTAATGTTACCGATTGAAAAAAGATGACAGAGTTGCATCAGGCAGCAGCTGCTGGAGATTATGATCTAGTGGAACAAATTGTGAAAAAAAATTCGTGTGACCCTAATCAGAAAGACTTAGACTGGAACAAGAAGACCCCGCTGCACTGGGCAGCATCCAAAGGCAGGTTATAGTCTCCTTTAGGGACCAAAAAGTGCTGTTTTTTAAAAAATGTATAAAAATATATTTTTATATTTTTATATATAAAATATATTATAATTTAGTAGTTTATTACAAATGGAAATTCAACAGACTAGTGATATGAAAGTCTTGTAACTTGTTGATGTGTGATGCTAACGCCATATGTGAGCCAGTCATAATTTATTCTGAAAGCTAAATAAGCTTTCCATTAATGTATGGTTTGTTAGGATAGGACAATATTTGGCCAAGATACAACTATTTGAAAATCTGGATTTTGTGGGTGCAAAAAAACAAACAAAATATTGAGAAAATTGCCTTAAGTTGTCCAAATAAAGTTCTTAGCAATGCGTATTACTAATCAAAAATTAAGTTTTGATATATATGGTAGGAAATTTACAAAATATCTCCATGGAACATAATCTTTACTTAATCTCCTAATGATTTTTGGCATAAAAGAAAAATCAATAATTTGACCCATACAGTGTATTGTATAGCTATTACTATGACTATAGCCGTGCTAGTTATGACTTTGTGGTCCAGGGTCACAAATGTTAGTTAGTATTTTTTTTTTTTTTTTATAGTATGGGTGAATTGAATCACCAAAGGTCAGCAGCAAAGACATTGATTTATATTAATTTTGAGAAAATACTCTGTTTTTGTGCAAGTGAGATTCAAAATTTAGTCTTAAAGTACAGTCACAATTATATTTACACAGTGCACACAAACAACTCTGCAGTTACACCTGATTTCTCTCAACATGGCAACACGAGAGCTGTCAGTCAATAAATGGGAAAACAAAGTAACTGGCATTACTTATTTGGAAAAGTAACTTCGATATTTTCTTGTCAATTAAAAAGTAATGTGTTATTTTACTAGTTACTTAAAAAAAATGATCTGATTAACTCGTGTTACTTGCAATGCGTCACTGCCAACACTGTCTATTACCAATGGAAATTCAACAGACTAGTAGTGTGAAAGTCTTGTAACTTCATGTTGATGTGTGATGCTAACACCAGGCAATCTCTGATCTTGTTTAAGGCCAAACAGAGGTGGTTCGGATACTGATTGAAAATGGAGCCAGGGCTTGTTTGAGGACGGACAATGGATGGACGCCTGCACATTTTGCAGCGGAGTCTGGGAAACTAGCAGTACTACGACTCCTTCATTCCCTCCATGCACCTGTAGACAAGGAGGATTCCTCTGGCGATAAACCTGTCAGGATTGCTGAAATCTATGGACATGAAGATTGTGTTCGTTTTCTTGAAAAGTATGATGAATCTGTTGTTTGGTTGTGAAATAATCAGTTTTTATTGTTTTGGCTTGAGTCTATACACTGTTTCCTGGCATTTTCTGATGCTGTTTAGTCAAAGAAGTGACAAGATATTCAATAACGTGGTGTTCTCTGTACTTTCAGGGCTGAGGCTGAGAGCAGAAACTACAGGCAAAAGGCACAGTTAAATGGGCTGCCCTTAGATGACACTGATGAAGAATGGGAACAAGAAAGAAAAGAAGCCAAAAATACAAGACATTAAAAAGTAGGTTTTATTATGACAAAAAAGCAAAATACAAACTAATGGATACTAATGAATGCTTATAGGCAATACCTGCAAATTTTGTTGTAGATCTAAATAAAATGTAAAATATAAATGAAAGTATTGTTGGAGGACAGTAAAATGACATGCCAAAATTAATATTCATGTACGACTGTCAACAGTTTTGAAAAATACAGTAGGCTATATGTAGACTAAATATACTAGATGAATATACATAAAAACTGAACTATTTTCAAATAGAAAAATGAACTCATTCACTAAATTCATCTAAGACTTTCACCTGTTCTGAGTCATACCATGTAGGCTACAGACATACTCGCATAATTATATTTACATGAATATACATAAAACTGAATAAACCATTTTCAGAAAGAAAAAGAAAAATGAACTCATTCACCCTAAATGCATTAATAATCTGATGTGATAACATGATAACATCTAAATATAATTATATCCCCTGGGCTACAATATCATGTAGCTGAATGCCCCAGAAGGTAATCCCTGAAGTTTTCCCTCGAGTTTCATGTCTTCTCTTCTCAGTACTTTCAAAAAGGCACCGACTCAAATATTCACATGCTGATTTGGAATAAAAATAACATTAGACAGTATGTAGATGCTAAATAAAATATTCTCAAGAGCACAAATGTAACTTACCTTTAATTGGTCCTATCTTTAGTTCGTTATACTTGAAGATGTCGCTTTTGTTGAGATTTGAGTTTTGGACTGCACTGATGGCTAATGTAAGAAAATGTGGGAATGTGAGCTGTTATTTCACATTTTATATCAGTTTTCGTAATGCATTTCGCATTAGTAAATGCATACACTTCTTTCGCACACACTAACCTTGGATTGGAAACGTTTCTGAAGTGCATCAAAAACCTTTGGGAACAATGAAATATTGTTATATTGAGCATGACTGATGTGAATGAAAGTGGTTAAATGTTATATTTTCAGCTTAAATTTTCAAAACAATTATGATCAGTCATATTAAGGACACGTGTAGTGCCCATAGTTACCTTTTTCTCTCCCAGGCAGTTTGTCAGCAGTATCAAAAAGCCCTGTAATGAAATACAGCAAAATATTTTAACGTACATGCACGAATGAGCACATAAACAAAGTGTTTGATGCTTGACCCTTACCTGCAGTGAGTTGAGCAATGTAAATGAGTAGCCCACAATTTGGGCATAAGGTTTTTGTGTGAGGTCAAGGTACAGCACCAAAATCCCAAGGAGCCAAGTTAATCCGAGGACAGGGCTTAGGAAGACTATTGTCTTAATCATACTCCTGGCAACGTCCTTTTGGTCCCGCGCCTTTGACTCAGACACAGTAGGAGTGACTATCTTCATAATCACCACAACCAGCGTGAAAAGGTTTACCATCACAATAGTTAAGGCAGGAATCACAAAGAAAAAGATGGAGCCCCTCAACGCACCTCGATATACAAGCCAGCAAGTATCTTTGGAATAGTATTCACCTTCTTTACCGTTCTCGAAAGTAATGTAGGTTGTTGCCACACATATTATTGGGCATACATAACCAACAGTGATAGATAATGCCAAAAAAACCTTTTTCCTCAGCTGATCAAAGACAAATATCATTTGGTGAAGAAGCACGAGACTCAAGCACAGCATCCAGAAGAAGACGGCGAGGAAAAAAAAGTGTTCGACTACTGCAAGGATGGAGCACCATTGTGGGGAGATTGTCTTCGGACTGGCAGATGCCAGAAATCCACAGTGTGCAAACAGCAAGCATAAACAGATATTGACTAAGGCCACGTGGCGAAAATTGGCGATCTCTGATTTTACAACTGTATCCCATACCAAAAACTCAATGATTAAACACAGAACAAGTGAGACGATGGATATTCCTAAGCCAGCGTAGGTCAGTTCCGTCATGTACGGTAGGGTCTCTGCCGTTTTGGACATCAGCATGGTGAACGCAGAGTTGTGTTCACATGTGCACAACTTTGAATTTTGTGCACCGCCCCATTTACACCCCTCTGAAGACCATGCACTCTTATTTTCATCCCAGAAAACACAATACATTGCATGATTCCAAAGTCTTTTGTCACCGTAATCGAAAGTCAGCTTAACAGAGGTGGAATTACTCTCAGTGGCGTTATTTGCATTGGTGACTGACACGATGGTGGTCTCTAACTTATCACTTTCATTATACTTTGGTAAAATGTCATGAAGGTTTCGGAAACCAACGACAACAACCTTACTGTCTGCGGTGACATTGACTTTAAAGGCACCACACAGTGCCCCATTGGAGTTATTACAGACCACCAGTTTAACATTTTCATATTTGGAATAGTCACTGGAGGTCAGATTTGAGTTGCTTATTATTTCCTCTGTGGCCCTTAGATATGATACAGATAAATTTGTGTTTTCAGTTTTAGGATATGTAGGATTTTTCCAGGCATTTGTGTCATTCAAAGCGTTGCTTATAGTGCTGACAAAATCCTGTAATGTAAAAACAACAAGAAAGTGAAATGCAATTAGACTTGGAGCAAACACAGGAATTTGACTATTTTCCATTTTGAATTAATGTTTCTAAGTAATTAGAGTTCATTTTTGACATGTTTCCAGTAAAAATGTTTTTAATAGGATTTTGTTTTGCTTTTCGTCCTTTGAGTTCTTTGTGTATTGTTTTAAGTTTCTCTAAATATTACAATCGCTTCGGCTTTTCTGTTTTTTCTTAAAACCTCAAGCTGAATTAGTCCCTCTTTCTCACATTAGGTCTGAATTTGCACATGGCTTGCTGATCAGAATTGATGAGTTTATTGTTATACTCTATACAACTTCAAAAAAATTCCATCACAAAATAAACACACAGAATGATCCATTCAGCTGTTAAAATCTGTTGTACATGTTTAGTCCATAAATGTTTTCATGCTACAAAAATATACTGTATACATGCAAATGTTCACAATCTTTTTCTGTGACCAGTCTGATGTCAAAAAAGGCCAATTTACTCACACATTAAATAAATGCTAAAACATGAAGTAAATGTTTTGGGTGAGTTCTTACAGTCTGCAAGCATAGGCATAAACCGGTAGTGACAACTGCACTTCCAATTTTGGGAATGTTGGGTTTGTTTGAAAAATGAGCCAAAGCGATTGAAGAAAACTGTAAAATTCTTACGAAGCTCTAAAATATTTTTTTTCACATGCATTGTGTTACTTCACCAAGCTATTGTACTAGATCTGACAATAGCCCTGTTCCCAAACCAGATGTGACCCTGGACTACAAAACCAGTAATAAGGGTCATTTTTTTTTAAAAATTGAGATATAAACATTATATGAAAGTTGAATAAATAAACTTTCCATCAATGTATAGTTTGTTAGGACATTTGGCAATATTTTTCCGAGATACAACAATTTGAAAATCTGGAATCTGAGGGTGTAAATATTGAGAAAATTGCCTTTGAAGCTGTCCAAGTGAAGTTCTTAGCAATGCATATTACTAGTCAAAAATTAGGCTTTGATATTTATGGTAGGAAATATCTTCATCGAACATGAAGCTCCTTAAGTTCTCTGGCATATTTTGGATGCCACATTTTGGCATAATATCCTAATGATTTTTGGCATAAAGGAAAAATGGATATTTTGACCTATACAATGTATTGTACTAAGGCTACAATTATACCTGTGCTACTTATGACGGATTTTGTGGTCGAAGGTCACAACTATTACTGAAGATTTTAAAGAGCAGTTAAATGTTAATAAGAGGGTTAACACATAATGTTACAAGGAAGCTTAGAAGAAAACATACATACAGACATAATAGTATCATTCCATTGATTTGACTGCTGTTTAGATACTTTGTTAATGGCTCCCAAAATAACTACAGATTCATTAATATTTGCAAATGAGTTGAATGTCTCCACTGTGGTTGAATGCTGTATTCGCTTGAAAAGATTTTCTGCATCGTTCTTAATAAGGCCAATGCCTTTATTTAAGATCTGTTATTGTGAAAGAAAAAAAAAAAACAAGTATTCAGTCATGTGAGTAAATCTGTCTAGCAATGACGAATTAAGTACATGAATACTAAAGAATGATACCTCTATATCCTTTTTAATGCTATGCAGGTCCCCATTCACACAAGTAGAGATTTCGGGATGCAACACTTTGTTTGAGCACAATCTCTTTCTCAATCCAACAGCAGAGTTCTCACAGGATAAAATGGCTTCATAACTGTTTTTTGTTAAGGGCCACTCATTGTCTCGCTCACAGTATAATGAATTGCCTGTTTAATGGAATGAAATACAACAAATTTGTTTTTCTCATCATTTTTGTTTTCATGATTACAATTCAAAAATTCACAAAACAGTTACTAGTCTTTCATAAGTATACTATGCATCTGTTTGGAAAAAACAAAGTAATTTAGCCATTCATCAATATACAATAACATATATTAGTTCACTCAAAAGTGATATTTGTCTCCTTGTTTACTATCAAGCCATTCCAAACCTGTATGACTGTATGACAAAAAGAACTACAAAAGTCATTCTAATTCGTAAAATAGCATCATTATTCATCTCAAAAGTCATTTTTGTAGTGTTTTTGTGTTTTTGCATTCCAATTAAGAGCTTCAACGGAGGGGAAGAATGAATGACTTTTTCCATTATATGGAAATGATCTTAATTCTTCAAAGGCAAAACGTTAAACAGCACTAAAACTTACGAAAAATGATGGGGATCTCCACAGTTTTGGTTGTTAAACGGTTGGATTTGGCTCTGTCGTTTGTGAATGTACATGCAACATATATTGTATCATTGTTTGGCTCTGCACAATATATGGTCGCCTCTGCTTTATAAATGATAATATTCCCTTGGACTTCTAGAGAATGCGGTAATAAAAAAAATATTATAGTGTTTAAAAATACAAATAGATATTTATCTTTCCATCACATTGTTTAAGCTGGCTGCACTGAGAGAGCAAAAATAGTTATGAGATGCTTACCTCGATCTTTGTTTGTGAAGCGATCATTACTCCATGTAACCGTGTAATTTTCTGTGTCGTTTGAAATTTTACACTCAACAACAACCGTTTTTGGTGAATTATCTCTACAATCAGGAAATTGGGGACTGCTCTTAGCTTGTATTTCTGGCAAAAGTGCTATGTCCAACTCTGTACTTGCTGTGTGTTCTATGGGCCCGCTTGTGTACACGCATTTAATTCTTCCTATAGATAGATAGATAGGTTTGAACATAAGAAATTACACACATCACCATTAAGCTGAAATCAATGACCTCATATTTAATTACTGAAATATTTAAAATAGGGCTGTCAAAGGATTAATCGCATACAAAATAAAAGTTTGAGTTTGCCTAATATGTGTGCGTACTGTGTGTAATATATAAATGTATATAAACACAAGCACATTCATGTATATATTTAAGAAATATTTACAAGTAAATGTATTTATTATCATTTGTATAGAATTTATATTATATATAAATACAAATATTTTGTACATAAATAACATACAACTCTTAAGTATATGCATCAATTTGTGTGTATTTATATATACATAATAATTACACACAGTACACACACATATATTAGGCAAACACAAACTTTTATTTTGTATGCGCTGATTAATCGTTTGACAGCCCTAATTTAAGAATGAGTAAAAAAAATATCCTTTCAAAGTCATGGAGTTATCTTGATTACATATGTGTACAGAAACATACCTTTCCAGCTTCCTGAAATGTTTTTGAGATTAACAGTGTCCTCCAAACCGTTTTTTGTAAAGTTGGCCTCTTCTCCTACTGTGATCTCTGTCGATTTATTCTGCACATTTAAGTACCACTTAGGTTCCACCTCTTTCAGCTCTGCTGGTGGAGTGCAAGTTATACTTGTCGAGGAGCCAATATCAATTGTGTGATTGTGAAGTCTCGTAATAGTGATGATGCCTTTAGAGAAAGTAAGCTGTGACTGTATTAAACTCTTCTTATTCACATAACATTGTGTCTGAAGTATTGGCAATAATAAAACAAGTGAAAGAAATAGTTCACAGTAAAGAAGTTACCTGTTGTTACCAGCTTCGAATTTTGCAATTCACTGACTACAGTAATCAATCCTTTAAGTGGGACTGAACTCATGAACTGTACTGTGTAAGATGCAATCACACTGCCACTCCTTTAAATCAAAAACATTTGATTTAAACATTTTCTGTCATTTAAATGTGTTTTATGTGTTTGTTATCATGATTACCTGTAACTGTTGATAATCAGAGAATCAAAATATGTCAACTTGCTGTATGCTTTTGCAAGCTAAAAGAAATTGAAACATGCCAGTGATTGGAATTGATAAAGTTAATCAAACTAAAACTTCAATACAGCGACATTTTTAGGCATTGCAGGATGACAATATGGTGCTTGTATATTTTACAGTTCCTACAGGAGGCAAATAGGAAGTGGTCACATCAAATTTCAATTTGTCCTTTCCATAAACAATGGCTACAGTCTTAAAAATAAAGAACCATAGAAGAACCATTTTTGGTTCCACAAAGAACCATTCAGTCAAAGGTTCTTCAGATGTTAAAGGTTCTTTATGGAACCATTAGACAAAAAAGGTTCTTCTATGGCATTGTGAAGCACCTTCATTTTTAAGAGTGTAGTAGGAGTAAAAACAATAATGCGGTGTTGAACTAATTAAACAACATAAAATGTAAAACATAAAACACCATAATGAAAAAAAAAAGAATGTAAAAGCAATCCTTAATACAATTTGATGAGTCGTGTAAATGTAATCAGTTATGTAATCAAATGATTTCAGGAAAACTTTTTCCCTTTTTTTGCACCGTTGCGTTGTGTTGTGTTGTGTTGGTTTTCAGCAGTACATACCAAATTAGCAATATCCTTTGCCAGAATGTCATAAGCAGGCAAACCTTTTTGCGTTGGATTACATAAAACTTCGCAAGACATATTTTCAAATGGAGTATATCCATCAATGCTTACTGGAAAAAATAAGAATCGCAGTATTCAATGAACATTTTTAAATTTCTTTTTCAGCAAGAAATCCTGTACCCATATCAAACAATACTATACCTCTTGATGCAGGCAGACACATGGCAATGTCATTAAGTTTTTGCAAGCAGTTTTTGTTGCAGCATTTATAATTTTTGCACATGTCCTCACTGCCTGTGTAGTTTGACGCGCATGAACAATTCTTATACGTCTCATTCCATGTGCACTCTGCAAACAAGCACATTATAGTTTTTTGTCCATAACATCAATTATAGATTAAAGAGAAATGTAGCAACTGCCCATCATTTTTCCTTAACCAGTATTTCATATGTTTAAATCAGTTCCAATATATTTTCAGGTCCCCATCATATACTGGATGGATTATTGTACCTTATAGATGAATCGTATTAGCTTTCTTTTAGTACAATATCAGGTAAACATGGAGTGAATTTAACTAAAAAATAAAATGAAAAACTAACAAACTGATTTAGAAACATAGAAACATCTGCTTTTTTTTTCTTTAATTGAAATCCTTCAATCAGAATGTGTATTTAGGGGAATATTCTTTTATTTTGGAATCAGTATATATTTTTTCCTAACTATAAAAATAATTTTCCATCAATTTAGATTATTTTCTTCTCTTTTTCTTTCTCTAACGATAAAAAAGACAGTTCCTTAATAACACCATCCTCCAGGTACTGACCTCATTTTGTTTAATTTTAAACAATTCTGATTAATCAGAGTATATTGCTGAAAGTCTGTAATGGATTTTTATATAAATGCATCCTTAAAATTACTTAAGCCCATATTTTTTTTTAAAATCTCTAATGCTCAACTGGGAAGCACCCATTTAAATGTTATTTTATTTGCATTCTGTATGCACAAAAATATGGCCCATGTTTATATGAAGCAATTTTCAGTACAGGTTTTACTCGTATTTTGAATTACAATTTGCATTGTGTTGTGCTTTTGGTTAGGAATGTCCATAAAATTAACAAATGTTATACTGGCAGAAAATTACCAATAGGCCTACCTTTTTATTATACGTTTGTTTACCTGTTGTGATGGTGATGTCTGTTACAGATGCATTAGTTATTTTTGTAAGTGTCTGGTCTTTCAGAAGTGCGCTGAAGTTATCATACACCGATGACTCGATTTCAAGCTCTAACCAGTACACCTGTGTGGAATTCCTTGGAATGTCTAACATGCCGACAATTAATGGAAAAAATAAATATATTTACAAATATGCATTCGACAGATTATTATTGACAATGACCAGAAAAAAAGAAAACTATGCGTACCACCTGCCACAGCAACCTATCAAACAAAAGTGTTAACGAGTTAATGCTAAATATAACAAATTGTTTATATAACTGAAGAACTTTTATAATAATTCAGTATTATCCCACCTTAAAAAACAGTCCTAGAAAAAGGAGAATGATGCCTTTAGACAACTTCATTTTTGTACCATAAATGTCTGGTGGATGGAACAGAGCGCAGTCATTCATATGAATATGTACATATGCTTTCCATCGCTGACATCAATAATAAAATACATTTACATGTATTCATTTGAAGGAGTTATTAAACACTAGAAATGAATACAACGATTTAAACTTTTACCAAAATAGCAAAAGCTAACAGGGAGGGATATAATAAGTATTGAAAGTTGAAAGTTTTTTTTTAAATAATAAATTGACCACAGCAGTATACTTTTATATTCACTACCGGTCAAAGGTTTGGAATAATTGTTGTTGTTTTTTTTTTTTGAATAATAAATTAACCACAGCAATATGCACTACCAGTCAAAAGAAGGTTTGAAAAATTGCTTTTTTTATTTAATAGAAGCTCTTATAATCAACAATACTTCAATTATTTGGTAAAAAGTACAGTAAAAACTGTAATATTGTAAAACATTATATACTGTATAATATTATATAAAATAACTTAAATAACAGTTTTCTATTTTATTAAAGTATAATTTATTCCTTTGATGCAAAGCTGATTTTTCAGAATTATTACTCATTTGCTGCTGATATATCATTCTAATATGCTGATTTGGTGCCTTTTATTATTATTAATGTTATTGATCACCAATAATAATTGATAATAATTAAACAGCAAATCAGCATATTAGAATGATTTCTGAAGGATCATGTGATGCTGAAGACTGGAGTAATGAAGCTGAAAATTTAACGCTGCATCACAGGAATAAATTGTATTTTAAAATACATTCAGTTATTTGTAATAACATTTCACAATATTACTGTACTATATTGTTGATCAAATAAATGCTTAGGATGAGCATAAGAGACTTACTAATTATTCCACACTTTTGACTGGTAGTGAACAATAGCCCATGTCACATCCTGAAATAAATGGAGCTTATATGAAGAGCACTGGCTAACATTCATTAAATGTGTCAACGTACCTCTTTGCCTTCTAAGTCCTGTCAGCTTTATTGACCCGTGGATTCAGGGCACCGTTTTATTGTAGTGATGACTTTCATAAAAAGCTTCAAGCGGCCATACGGACCATGTTAGAGGATGGAATGATAACCCGCTCAAAGAATATTCCCAATAAGCCTCCTGATTTGCATTTATTCAGGTCACATGACTCAAAATATGACCCACTGTACAAAATATAGACAGTTTCAGAATAAAATACAGTAAAAATGAACTTTTACCAGCGTGTCATAAGAAGAATACAGTAGCTCAGTTAGGTTGTTGTTCTGAATTTTTCCATAAATCCAGCACACAAGGAAAAAAAGAGGTGTAAGATTTGCTTCATAACAAATTTCACCAAGAAACTGCTAGTAAATTTCACTTTTTTTTTTATTTTGAAGAAACAACATGTAACACCTTGAGATAAACGTGAAATTTTAAAATACTGGTTTTCTATTCAAATTGACTGAAAATGTGGAATTGAAGTAAAACTAATGAAGTAACATCAGATATACATATATATAGTCTTGTAGACTGTTACTTTACTAAGTGATCAGATGCACTGTTTTTACCATAAACCAGCTGAAACAAAAATCCCACAGATGCACATTTAGTCACATCTAGTAACTTTAGAAACTTTAATCTAGAGACTTTTTTCCCACGAGACAGTAAGAAACCACCACTGTTTTTTTAGGGGCAAACACCACTCACATTTCTTACTATATTATTGAGTATCAGATAGCACCATCGTAGATGTTTTGGTCATTTGCGTCATCTCAATTGTTAGAATGGAAATTTCTGTTTAGCAAAGACACATTTCTGTTCTGTAAAGTCCAACGAATGGCTTATCTCATGTCTCCAATGCAACCTTCATTTGCATTTATTTTGCTTACAAGCAACATGTACATGTTCATGTTATAAACCTTATCTGGCCTAACTAGTCAAACTTTATTACAGGTTTTTTTTAAACGCTGGTTTGCTTCAGTTCTTTGGCTATAATGAGAAAACAAAAAAGTTAAATCTAATCTTTTATTATCATTATACTACAAGTCCATTAAAACATTTCAGCTTAACTTAAATTTATCATGTAGCAAACTTTTTTCAAGCATTAAAACAGAAGCATTTTTTTGTCGTTGTAACTGAAAGAAACATTAGGTCCGAAGTCTAATACGCATTGTGGTCAAATAAAAAAAAATGTATTGAACTCCACAGAATTTTCAAGAATAACCATCCCCCAGATGCTACTTTGAATATCAGTAAAATGCAGTTGTCTGGGGAATCAAGCCTCAAGGAAACCGACCCTGTCAACAAGGGACTCATTCATTTACACTCTATAAACAAAAGTACAAACAGTCGCCAGTCACAAAAAAATACTCAAAATAGCACAACAGTATTTGCATTTTACTTTGCATGGCCTCATGATTTTTATGAAATGACACATACTTTACTGACATGTGCATTTCTGTGATGTTTTATGCTCATTTTTGTGTACTATTTATAACAGTATATAATACGCCAAACCTCTTTGAGTCTCCACAGAGATTTGAAGTTAATATTTCAATAATTTAACAACATTTTCATGGTTTCCTGATGATGAATTATGGTCACATGACATGCAAAAAATGAACAAAATATATTTCATATGTAACATATTTTAGTAGGCTTTTTCATTGATTGTTTTTATGATTTAGCTATTCATCAACACATGATCTCCCTGAAAATTTGAATTTGTTTCTTCACAGTTTTTTGAAGAAATGTAGCATTCCATCACTTGCTCACAAAACGTTACAATAATCCAAAAGCAATCCACAAAGGAAGTGTTATTATGGACTCTGGACTTCTAGCAATGGTTTGATGTTAAAAATATCCTAATGATGGATTTGTTTCTTACAAACACAAATCTTTTTGCTTCATAAGATATTAACTGATGGACTGGTGTGGTGTGGATTACTTGTGGATTATTGTTTTTATCAGCTGTTCTGACGGCACCCATTCACTGCAGAGGATCCATTGTTGTTGGAATGCTCCATTGGTGTTGAAATGCTACATTTCTCCAAATCTGTTCTGATAAAAAAAGTAAAGAAACCAACTCTTTAAACACAAGACAATGCTGTCAAAGTTAAGTAAGTTTGCTCATGCAAACACAGCATCATCACAACGTACATCTATTTTACAATGCAAATCTGTCAGTCATGAAACATAAAAGTATGCTGGTTACTCAACATCCAAACAGTGCATCCTTTAGTCACTATAGATAGATAAACAGGTATCTTTATTGGACTAGAAAGTTCCTGCAGGCTTTTTTTATAATGCCATTCACTGAGTCTTTGGACCGATGACTCACCATGTTTCAGTTAAAAAAAACTGACATTTAGCCAAGAAATAGCACTCTGAAATGTCAGCATGACATTTGTCTGTTTATAAAGTTGCATTTACGACATCTCGGCTGAGCATCTGACCGTGAAAACCTAAAATCATCTCGACCATTCTGCTTTAAAGCACAGCAGTAGCCTGCTGTTTTCACTTTTCAGCTGGTACTCTTGAAAATGTTCTTAGAGGTCTCACCTGTGCAGCAATTTGAGGAACCACAAATAGTGTATTTCTGGTATATTTTCATTAAACATGGACGTTTAGGGCCTTTGTGGATTTTGCGCATTGGCGACATCTGCTGGACAAATGTAGGACTAACTAAAACAAAAATGCAGACTTTTAAGGTATGCAACATTAATGCATATGTATTGCATATGTAGCATAAATGAAAAAATGTGTCTATATGTAAATTATTATTTTTTTATTTGTTATGTATTATTTTATAATAATATACACCACCAGTCAAAAGTTTTTGTACAGTAAGATTTTTAACTTTTTTTTAAAGTCTCTTCTGCTCACCAAGCCTGCATTTCTTCCAAAGTACAAAAAAAACAGTTATATTTTCAAATATTTTTACTATTTAAAACAAGTGCTTTCTATCTGAATATATTTTAAAATGTAATTTATTCATGTGATCAAAGCTACATTTTTAGCATCATTACTCCAGTCACGATCATTTAGAAATCATTCTAATATGCTGATTTGCTGTTCAAAAAACATTTTTATTATTATCAATATTTAAAACAGTTGAGTAGATTTTTTGATTCTTTGATGAACAGAAGGATCCATTTTTTGAGAATTTGAGAAAATTATAGAAATATATATTTTTATTTAGTAAGGATGCTTAAGTTGATCAAAAGGAATGACAAAAACATTTAGAATGTTACAAAAGATTTCTATTTCAGATAAATGCTGTTTGAGAATATCAGAATCAGAAGGATCATGCTAAAAATGATGCTAAAAATCAGCTTTGAAATCACAGGAATAAATTACATGTTAAAATGTATTCAAACAGAAAACTTTGGATCAAATAAATGCAGGCTTGGTGAGCAGAAGAAAAAACATTACAAATCTTTAAAACCTTTTGACTGGTAGTGTATTATTAATACAAAAGTACGTACACTATGCATGTATATGCACACGTGTCAATTTAAATTCATATTAATGTAGCATCTTTTTTTTCTAAAACGTCAGCCTAAATTTAATTAAATACATAAACAAATAAAGATTTGCTAAAAGAAAATACAGCCTTAGATTATTAGCAAAGTATCATTATTTTCATGATAGTTAAGCACATTTTCTTCTCACAGTTCCCATTTTGCAATACTGTGAAAACAGAAAAGCACTATTTTGACAGTTTATTCTTATATGCAAAAGTTAATGTTTTTATTATGTTTTGTTTTTATTTTAGGGTGAAATATGAGACAGACTTGTGAGACTCACTCAAAACAGCAATAACACATGATGCACACATGCTTTTATTAGAAAAATGGCTCTGCTGAACATTCTTTTTGTCATTTGGATTTGTACTTTACATCAGGCATAGGCATTTTAGTGCATGTCGTAAAAAGTTTTCATTGGTTTTATACACATAGAAAACAATACAAATGTGACAGAAATATACAGTCTATTACAAAAATGTACACCTAGGCAAACGTTTTCATTCAGAAAAATTACAGGCACACATCTCTGTAATTTGCACTACTGACACCATCAATATACAGCATATTTACAACACATAGTGCTAGCGTGCAAGATAACCCGTTCTTGTTGTTTTTGCTATACGGAGGTCTCCTGCTCCAGGGGAGAAACTGGATCTGATGGGAGAAATGTTTCTGTCTCTTCCTCAGTTCCAGCATCCTCCTTTACGTTTCCATTCATTTCCTTATGACCATCCATCTCCTAGAAGCAGTTTTACTAGAGTAAACTCACCTAAAGCAGTAATACATTGTACTGTAAAGTCATAAGACAGTCTTACCGTGTGCTCAGGAGGAGCCGTACAGCAAGCGCTCGGTTTCACAAGCTTGTGCAGAAGGGATCGTGCCCTTTGCATCACAGGATACACTGTGCCGGAGGCCACATCGTCTCCTTTTGTTGGGCCTTGAAAAATGTGTAGAAGAAAAGATATAGAAATTAGAACATTTTATTTTTCTGGGTGTTTTTATATGCTGCTACCAGTGTATTTGGTAGCACTTTACAAGAAGGTTCATTAGTTCACATTAGTTAACTAGATTAGTTAAATTAACCAAGAATTTATTAATCTTAGTTAATTATTCTTGGCATTTACTAATGCTTTATTAAAAACCACAAGTTGTGTTTGTTAACATTAGTTAATGCACTGTGAACTAACATAAACAATGAACGACTGTATTTTTATTAACTAACATTAACAAAGATAAATAAATAGTATAATAAATGTGTTGTGCATTGTTCATTCATGTTAGTTAACATTTATTTTTATTTATTTTATTTTTTCAGTTTTATTTTTTGTCATTTTAGTACTTCAACTTATTTTAGTTAGTTGCCATGTTCATTTAGGCTTTTCATCTACACTGTAAAAAACAATTTGCTGAGTCAACTTAAAATAATTTGTAACCTGGCTGCCTGTCAACTCAAAACAAGTTTATTCAACTTGAAATGTTAAATTATACTAAGTGACAACTTAGATATTTGATTTGAATCAACTTAAAAATTTAAGGCAGCTGGGTTACTTACCCATCTGTTAAGTTTAGCAAACACAAATATCTAAGTTGTTACTTTGTACAACTTAACATTTCAAGTTGACTAAACTTATTTTAGTTGACTGAACTTAAAATTTTAAGCCAGCAGTGTAACAAATTATTTTAAGCTGACTCAACAAATTGTTTTTTATTTTTTACAGTGTAGTATTTATATTTTATCTCAGCTTTATGGCAACACTTTACAATATGGTTTTATTTAGTTAACTACATGTTAACTCCATTTAGTTAACTACATATTAGTTAACTTGAACTTACAATGAAGAATACCTCTACAGCATTTACTAATATAACTCAATGTTAATTTCAGCATTTACTAACACATTTTTAAAACCAACACTTTTATTTGTGAACATTAGGTAATGCGGCAACACTTTACAATAAGGTGTCATTTGTTAACATTGGTTAATGTATTAACTAACATGAATGAACAATGAACAATACATATATTACATTATTTATTAATCTTTGTTGTTACAGTCGTTCATTGTTTGTTCATGTTAGTTCAGAGTACACTAACTAACTAAGCATTAAGCTAAAAAGAAATATAAAAAGTAATAATAATTACAAATAAGCAACAAAATGGCTAAAATTAAAATGAAAACCTAAAAATAAAGTCTAATTTAAAATGTTAATACTGTGAGTATAAAAATCATACTAAAATATATGGAAGCTTTTTTCCCACCACAGAATAAAAATCATCTTACAATTCTGAATTTTTTCTCGGAATTCTCAAAATTGTAATATTAAGCCAGAATTGCGAGATAAAAAGTCGCAATTACCTTTTATTTTAAGCAAGCTTAACACTTTACAATAAGGTTCCATTAGTTGATATTAATGTATTAACTAACATGAACAAACAATGAACAATACATTTATTACACTATTTACTCATTTTTGTTAATGTTAGTTTTAAAAAATGCAGTCGTTCATTTGTTCATGTTAGTTCACAGTGCAATAACTAATGTTATAACTAATAACTAATGTAATGGTAATTTTAATAATGCATTCGTAAATGCTGAAATTAACATGAACTAAGATTAATAACTGGTGTAGAAGTATTGGTCATTCTTAGTTCATGTTAACTAATGTTATCTAATGAACCTTACTGCAAAGTGTCACCATTAATGCACTAACTTGAACAATTATATATATATATATATATATAGCTAATTGCTAACATTAACACAATGCAATATTTAATAATTTCAGTGTATGCAGTTTCTGCATTCTTGCTGAGCTATTGCTAGGCTTTTGCATGTCCAGTTGCATTTTCTCTGTAATTTTCTGGGTCCTTCCTTCAGTTTAATTGTTATTTTTTTCCCACCTATTTTTTTCATCCACAATACTAAATTTCTAAGTCCAATAATTATTTAGAAGTAATACCACACCTCTAATCACCAAGCAACTCAATTTTGAGACACTTTAATGTCGCGTTCTAAACAAACACTGTCAGAAGCTCTTTAGGTCAATGTTTCGTACCAGTCATGAAGCTGATAATAAGTCCGATGAGCACCACGGTGGAGGAGTTGAGAGCGCTGTACCACATGTATGACAGAGAATATAATCCATTCAGCCCTACGGGTCTGTTGGAACATGAGGAAAAGCATTTAATTTTTTTCCTATATATAAACACACACACACACACACACACACACACACATTACAGTGCATGCTTGTACCGATCTACAAGTCACCTGGCAGCATCTATGACAGCAGGCACAGCTGTGACGGTGATGTTTTCAGGGGCACCTGGTATGGTGTTAGTAGAGTTAAGGGCAAGAACTTGTACAGAACTGGGCATCCGAGACAAAAAGCCACCAATACCAACCCAGAATGCCATGATCAGACCTGCGGCAAGTCCTATTACAGCTCCCTGAATCAAAGAGAGAAAACTTCCTTATTCATGTGGGTGGACTGATGCATGTATTGAATGATGGTTGGATGAAAGGAAGAAGGGAACTTACAATGCTATTTGCACATGGGAAAAAGATGCCGAGACAGAACAGACCGAGTAGCGGCCCTCCAACCATCCCGAAGATACTGAGAGCGGCCTTAAAGTGAAATACACAACTACAGTATGACAGTTTACTCACTTTCAGGTCGTCCAAGATGTGGATGATTTAGTTTGTTCATCAGAACAGATTTTGAGAAATGTAGCATTGCATCCCTTGCTCACCAATGGATCCTCTGCAGTGAATGGGTGCCGTCAGAATGAGAGTCCAAACAGCTGATAAAAACATCACAATAACCCACACATAATTCACACCACTCCAGTCCATCAATTAAAATCTTGAAAAGTGAAAAGCTGCATGTTTATAAAAAACAAATCCATCATTAAGGCATTTCAAAGTTTCAGCATTCGCTTCTGGTCAAAATACAAACCCATAATCCATAATAAGGCTTCCTTCAGTGAAAAAGTTAACCTTCTGTTGTCGTCTCACATCAAAATCCACTTAAAAATGTTTAAAAACTGGTTTATTTGCTTGATATGTGCATATTTCTCTCCTGATTCAGACAAGACCACCTTTTCGGAGAAAACAATACTATGAATTAAAAACTCTTTTAGACTAGGTTTTGAGGTTAAAACATTTGTTCCCTATCTGTCGTACACTCCGAGTTGTGTCGAGTAGTGTACGACACTAGGGGTCGCTCTTGAGAGCCCAAACACCTCTGACAGTTTTGAGAAAGGCCAATGAAAATTGGGTGTGCAGATTTGCACAGCTGGCCACGCCCCGGACATCCGGGTATAATAGGGCAGCGTGTGCATCTGCTCACTCGTTCTGTTCTTCGGAGCCGAATGCAGCGTCTCTGCGTGAGATGCAGCAACATTCACCTCTCTCGTCGTTGGATCTGCAGCACAGACAGCGGTCTCTCCCTCTCTAGCACAGCCTGTGTTGTGAGAGTCCCCTGGGTGCGTCGACGGCGATCTTGAAGAGCAATCTTCCTTCTATGGGTGATTTCTCTGATAGAGCTGGCACGGTAGGATTGTGTGTTGGTTAACATATCTTTCCCTCCGTGTCATCCTGGTTGCGGCTTACCTTCCCAAACGATCGACATGACCGTTGTGTTCAGTGTTGAGTTATGCTCACGCTGATGCAGCGCTTGTTGTTGACTCATGTTTTGCTTGCGAGAGCTCGATCATGGACGCGCTTGCGTCGGCTCACTCCGACTGCTTCCCGCTCCGGTCCTTCTACTTTCGGGTACGAGGCCGTTGCGATGTGCGTCGGTAACGAGCATTAGGAAGCAGGGAAGGCTCTGCCGGGTGAAAACCCCGCAAACCTCTCGCTCCTCGCGTCCCTCGATCCAAACGATCAACACGACCGTTGTATTCAGTGTTGAGATTCTCACGCCGATGCAGCGCTTGTTGTTGATTCATGTTTTGCCGGCGAAAACATGACCTGGGCGCACGAGCCGTATGCTTACGTTCCCGACTGCTACCCGCTCCGGTCCTTCTACTTCCGGGTACGAGGCCGTAGCGATGTGCGTTGGTGACGAGCATTACAAAGCAAGGAAGGTTTTGCCGGGTGAAAACCCCGCAAACCCCTCGCTTCGTGCGTCCCTCGATTGAGTTTCCGGACAAGTTTGTTAGTCTGTCTCAGTACAGCTGACTTTCTTATTCAGAACTCCTAATTGGGCGGAAATGGTTAGCGGCAGCATCGCTAAGGAAGAACTCCCGTTCAGGGCCTGTAAGTTCTTCCGGGCAAGGCTTACATGGCTTCTGGACAGGCTGCGTCCGCCTTACATACCACGGCCATCCTCTGGGTGTTCAGGCCGTGGCGTTGCGAGCTCAGTACGAGGGTGGTTCCAACCTAGAGCTGTGAGTCGTGGCACACGCTCTAGGAAGGGCGATGTCTACTTGTTGGTCCAGGAACGCCACCTGTGGCTGCACCTGTCAGAAATGCGGGAAATTTGAAGTCCGCTTCTTACCCCCCATTTCCCAGGTTGGTCCTTCTGGCAACACCGTGATAGAATTTGCAGCGAAAGTCCTTCACGGTAGGAGCAGACAGAGCCGCGGGTCAGGGCTCCGGCCCTCTACCCCCGACTACTCCTGTCTGTTCGTCGCCACGGACGGTCCCCTATAGAACTCCTGAGGCCCCGCGACAAGCCGGGCCTCCGGCCTGACCGCCCAGCGGTCAGAGATCTTGTGGGAAGGTGGCAACACAAGCTTGTCGGTAGGCTTGCTAGAACCCTCATTAGGCTTCTAGTTTTTCTTCTGACAAGCAATCCAGAGCAGGCGGGCTAGCTGACCCGTCCAGATCCACTCTTGACCCGGGGATGAGAGATGGATTCGGCACAAACTCTGCATAATGGCAAAGACACACCGCGCTCTTGGGGCTTCATCTCCAAACACGGCGTTCTCTGCCTTATTCAGCCACGACATTCCCATTCCAGGTACGTCGGGTATAGTTCCCTGAGACCTGAAGCTTCTCAGAACTACCTGACTTGGCTATGCAACTCAGGTTGCAAGGCATCCGCTAAGGTCTACGGCATTCTCTTATAAATCGACTCAGGGCAAGAATGCTATGGTCCCTTAAGCGGAGATCGCAGCCCCCCTGGGAAGGGTGCGATAGATCCTATCCCCTCAGCCAAAATGAAGGAAAGGGTTTGCCGACCCCTACTTCATTGTACCAAGATGGGTGGTTGACTCATACCAATCTTAAAACAGAGGTTTTTGAATCGGGCCCTTTCTCAAGCTCCCGTTCAAACATTAGCCCTTGAACACACATTCCTTGTGTGTCAGGGCTTAAGATTGGTTGATGGCATTGGACCTGAGCGACACGTACTATCATGTCTTGATCCTCCAAGACTCTGTCTTCGAGATCAGGCTCATCAGTACAAGGTTCCCCCTGCGGCCTATCCCTGCCGCCCTGCGCCTTTACGAAGGTAGCGGGGGCTGCCCTTGCCCCCCTCAGGGAAGTGGGCATCCGCATTCTCAATTATCTTGACGACTGGCTATTCCTAGCTCACTCGTGGGATATGGGTTGCGTACACAGGGACATGGTTCTCAACCATTGGCCCAGTTGGGACCTCGGGTCAACTGGGAAAAGAGCAAACTCTCCCCGGCACAGAGGATCTCTTTTCTCGGCGTAGAGCTGGACTCGGTTAGTATGTCTGCGCGTCTCTCCCCAGAGCGTGCACAGTCCAGTTCTGAGGTGTGTGGCAACACTCAGATGCGGGTCAGCGGTCCCCCTAAAACAGGTTCAGAGGCTCCTAGGGCACATGGCATCCTCAGCCGCGGTCACGCCGTTGGGTTTGATGCACATGAGACCGCTGCAGCACTGGCTTCATACTCGAGTCCCCAGGTGGGCGTGGCATCGAGGCACATTTCGAGTGAACATCACACCATCGTGTCGCCAGACACTCAGCCCTTGGACAGACATTATGTTCCTACGGTCAGGAGTTCCCCTGGAACAGGTGTCCAGACGCATCGTTGTCACCACAGATGCTTCCAAGACAGGCTGGGGTGCCACCTGCAATGGGCAGGCAGCTTCCGGGGTCTGGACAGGCCCCCGACTGTTTTGGCACATAAATTGTCTGGAGTTGTTGGCAGTGCTCCTGGCCCTGAGGAGGTTCCGACCTATGATTCAGGGCAAGCACGTGTTGGTCAGGTCCGACAACACTGCGGCTGTGGCCTACATCAACCACCAGGGCGGTGTACGCTCCTTTCGCATGTCACAACTAGCCCGCCACCTGCTGCTCTGGAGTCAACACAGACTCAAGTCTCTACGAGCCACTCACATTCCGGGCGAAGCCAATCGTATGGCCGATTCCCTGTCACGACAGGTTTCGCTCGGAGGCAAGTGGAGACTCCACCCCCAGTCGGTCCAACTGATTTGGGATCGATTCGGCCAGGCACAGGTAGATCTCTTTGCCTCACCGGAATCCACCCACTGCCAGCTGTGGTACGGTCTAACCGAGGCCCCCCTCGGTATAGACGCACTGGCACACAGTTGGCCGAGGGGCCGGCTCAAGTATGCGTTTCCCCCAGTGAGCCTCATCGCACAAACCTTGTGCAAAGTCAGGGAGGACAAGGAACAGATTCTCTTGGTGGCCCCCTTCTGGCCCAACAGAACCTGGTTCTCGGACCTGGTGCTCCTGGCATCAGCCCCTCCCTGGCGCATTCCTCTGAGGAAGGACCTCCTTCTCAGGGGAAGGGCACAATTTGGCACCCGCGCCCCGATCTCTGGAACCTCCACCTTTGGTCCCTGGACGCGACCAGGAGGACTTCAGAGACCTTTCACCTTCAGTGGTAAACACACTTCTACAGGCAAGAGCCCCCTCTACCAGACGGCTGTATGACCTAAGATGGCGCATCTTTGTGAACTGGTGTTCTTCCCACGGGAAGGACCCACGGAGTTGTGGCATCAAATCAGTGTTATCCTTCCTTCAAGAAGGCCTGGACAGGCACCTGTCTGCCTCAACACTCAAGGTTCATGTCGCAGCTATATCAGCTAATCATGACTTGGTGGGGGGCAGATCGGTGGGGAAACACGATTTGATAATCAGGTTTCTTAGAGGAGCCCGGAGGCTGAACCCTCCTCGGTCGCATCTCATCCCCTCTTGGGATCTTGCTGTGGTTCTCCAAGGTCTACAACAAGATCCATTCGAGCCCCTTCAGTCAGTCGAACTCGATGCTCTCTCCTTCAAGACGGCTCTTTTGACTGCGCTCACTTCCATCAAAAGAGTGGGAGACCTCCAAGCCCTCTCCGTGAACAGTTCGTGCCTGGAATTCGGACCAGCGGATTCTCACGTTGTCTTGAGACCCCGGCCTGGATATGTGCCCAAGGTCCCCACCACTCCTTTCAGAGATCAGGTAGTGACCTTGCAAGCTCTCTCTTCCCAGGAAGATGACCCCAACCTGACCTTGTTATGCCCAGTCCGTGCCCTGCGCATCTACATGGAACGAACGCAGCCCTTCAGCAGCTCTTTGTTTGTTACGGAGGACAGCAGAAGGGGAAAGCTGTCTCCAAACAGAGGATCTCCCATTGGCTGGTAAACGCGATCCGTATGGCCTACCTGGCCAGAGGCCTACCCTGCCCTCTGGAGGTAAGAGCCCACTCAACCAGGGGCATCGCTGCCTCAGCAGCCCTGGCGAATGGGGCCTCATTAACAGACATCTGTAGAGCTGCGGGTTGGGCTACACCTAACACATTTGCCAGATTTTATAATTTGCGCACGGAACCAGTGTCAGCTAGAGTCTTGATTGCTAACTCTTGACTCAGCACACTGGTTGGTGTAGAGCTTGCATAAAGCGCTTCCCCTAATGGTGATTACGCTTCTGAGTTTCAGTAGGTTTCCTGATGCGAACCCTGGACACCATCTCCATCTTTGGCACTTCTGCACATGGCAGAGTTTAGCGGAGAAACTCGCTATGGAATCCCTTCACAAGGTATGAATACCCTTATTTTGATTGGATTGTGCCCCATATGTAGTGGCTCCTTATGTGGCCCCATATGTGTATTTCCACCTATAACTCTTGTGGTGCAGTGTTTTCCCCTGAGAACAGGTTCTCTAGGATCTGAGTCTGGCTGTCTTCCCGGGTGTGAGACCCACCTCAGGTCCCATGTCTAACTATGTCACTCTAACCCCCCCTGTCGGGCAGGTCGTGAACTCCGTAATGTCTTTCCTTCGGGAGCAGGCATTTTTCCCAACGATCTCAAGACACTCAGCCGCCCTTGAGGGAGGCCCGGCTGCAGGACCCCGCTGTACAGGTCAGTCCTTGGACGTTGGATGGTCACAGAGGAGGTGAGCTGCACTTACGTTAACACGTTGCCCTGTTACTTCTGCACTTGTCTCTCGTGACGCGGTCAGACATGTGGCGTGTTTTTACGGGGACCCCTAGTGTCGTACACTACTCGACACAACTCGGAGTGTACGACAGATAGGGAACGTCTCGGTTACGTATGGTAACCCTCGTTCCCTGATGGAGGGAACGGAGACGTTGTGTCTCCCATGCCACATCTCTGGTCCGCCTCTGAGTGAGCTGAGACGCTCGGCTCCTCAGAATCAGAACGAGTGAGCAGATGCACACGCTGCCCTATTATACCCGGATGTCCGGGGCGTGGCCAGCTGTGCAAATCTGCACACCCAATTTTCATTGGCCTTTCTCAAAACTGTCAGAGGTGTTTGGGCTCTCAAGAGCGACCCCTAGTGTCGTACACTACTCGACACAACGTCTCCGTTCCCTCCATCAGGGAACGAGGGTTACCATACGTAACCGAGACGTTTCTTACAAACGCAGCTTTTGGCTTCTCAAGATGTTAACTGATGGACTGGAGTGGTGTGGATTATTGTGATGTTTTCATCAGCTGTTTGGACTCTCATTCTGACGGCACCCACTCACTGCAAGTGAGCAAGTGATGTAACGCTACATTTCTTTAAATCTGATGAAGAAACAAACTCATCTACATCTTGGATGGCCTGGGGAAGAGGTCATTTTAATAATCTAAAGAAACTTTTTCGACTATAAAGAACGTTTTGATAGTTCTGATTTAACACAGGATATATTTTGATTTCTTAACATAAGCTGATTATAAATTCTGCTATAAATTCATCACTGGGTCATTCTATAATTGTGGGTACATCTCATGTCAGTGAAGTATATTTTTAAATATTTCCATCAACATAAAGCCTGATGCTTAATTTTCTAGTACACAATTATACTTTTCCCAATCACACTACTATATGTTAAAAAAGCCATATCTTTTGTTTAAAAATTATGTTCATATCACATACAACCCAGCTGTCCGATTTTATAAAGTTGCCTTCAAAGTTGCCTTCATTTATAATAGTTTTGCCTTCAGTTAGATTAGGTTATAAAGACATTTGGGTGTGTCCTTCAAAAATAATAAGTGTTTATTGTGATATAACTTTTTTTTATGTGTGTCCGAAAAACCATTGTCAACTAAGTTACCCACTAGAAACCCCCCCTCAAAAAGGAATGGTTTGTCCCATTCTCGCATAATTTGCACAGTATGATGATATTTCGTCTAGAAGCACATGGATGAAACACTAGAAGTTATGTTCTCTCTCTTTCCACTAATATTGGTTAAACTAGCAAACCTGTGTCAAGACTGAATTAATTGACTGTCAACTGTCACACACACATATTATTGCTGCAAACAAGACAATTTAACTAAAACGTATATTTTGTTTATGAAAACAAACAGTTCTAGGCTTCTATGTTGAGTATAGGCCCAAAACACTAAAAATGTCAACTAAGTTACTTGTCAACTTTGTTACCCAGTAAAGGTAACATGGTGAAAAGTAGCAAACATAGATGGCATTTTATGCACATATTTCTACAGATCACCTTTATTTATATAGCACTTTATACAATATAGACTGTTTCAAAGCAGCTGTGTAAGGTCATGTGTGGGCTTTTTTCTTTTTTCTTTTTTCTTCACATTGCCAAATGCTAAATGTACCCCTAATTATAGAGTGACCCCACTGCTTATAAAAGCATGCATGCTTACCTGAAGAACTGAACTGTTCATCAAATGCACGACATAAGCCATAGCCAGACATATAATCCCATATGCCAGCGCTGGATGAGAAATATAATCATGCATTATAAACATGCTCACTGAAAGCTTCATTTGATCTTTTTGAGTAAAGGGGAAACCAGAGGAAACATATTCTATCACTGTGCATCAGCGGAAAGACCAAAATCATTTTAAATGAAGAGATAAGCATTGAAGATAATGTCTCACCCAGCAGCTTTGACAGCAGAGTGGCTCTGGCCTCCGTCATTGAGAAATGGGGCTTGATCAGATCCACCATAGTCACTGTGGCTAATGAGTTAAAAGCTGAGGATATTGTACTGTGAATGAGAAGGAGAACGTCTCATTTGTATATACAAATAAGTACACTTTCTATACTTCAGGCTTAGAAGTATCTTGTAGGAGAAGATCTTATAATACAGTCATTGTTCTTTAACTGAAATATGATCTGTGAAATATGATCCCTTCAGTAATCACGCTGTTACCTGAGTGATGCGCTGAACAAACACGCCACAAACAATCCAGGAAGTCCAGGGAAGTTTTGTAACATGTCCATGACAAAGTAGAGCACCATCTGTGACGTCAAAACACATCATATAAATTCACTGCTTCTATTTTCTAGAATTCTAAAATTTACTGTTGTTTGGTCCTGCTAACCTGGTCTTTGGATGTGATGTACTGCTGTTTTAATGGGCTGTTGTTTCCGTAGCAAGCGTACATGACCAGCCCCATCAGACAACTGAGCATTAAAGCCACCTGAAGACAAGGAAACACCATATAGCAGGACCTGCAGGAGAACAGATGATGTTTTATGACTCATACGTTCATCTGAGAGCCTTAGGGGTCTGTAAGTGGGTAAAAGGAGCACTTACATGACGGCTTCTTTCTCTGTACGAGAACTGAGGTATCTCTGAACCTGAGCCTGGTTCACTCCGTATAGAGAGAGCATCAGAAACACTCCTCCGACACCTAACGTCCAGAACGTGTGTCGTACTGTTGGGTCGGGATTCAGGCTGGACAGACACAGTCAGTCAACATGAGAAGTGAATTTGTGTTTCAATATGATATCACGACGAGATAACATGCATTAGGGATTTGTTGAGTATCAATGATGCTTATTCTTTCCACAGAATAAAAAAATAAAATAAAAAAAAAAGTAACTGACTTTATATTTCACACTTTTCGCAATTCTGAGGAGAAACAAGTCAGAATTGCAAGATTTAAACTCAAAATTCTGAAAAGAAAAGCCTGTAGAGGAGATAAACTCAGAATTGTGAGGCAAATGTTACAATTACTTTTTCTATTTTTTTTTTTTTTTTTATTCAGTGGGCGGAAACAATTTCTTTGCAATTCCAAGTTTATATCTCACAATTCTCAGTCAATGTCTAGCAATTCTGACTTTTATATCGTGCAATTCTGATTCTATATCTAGAGTTAATATCTCACAATTACCAGAAAAATTACCAGAACTCTGAGATATAAACTCAAAACTGAGACAAAAATGTCATGATTCTGAGTTTGTTCTGAGGCAAATTAAAGATGGCTAAATAAAAAATAAAAAAAACTTCTCAAGGTTAAAACAGAGATTTTCAAACTCCAAATATATGAAAGGAAAATTTGAAAACATATTTGTTCATGATGTGACAGTTAACACATTAATTTAATATATTCATTAAATGAATTTAAAATATTTACCAGTTTTAATATGAATTCAAGTTTCAGCTTTAGGAAGATGTAAATCATGAAATTAACATTACATTTGTTTTATTCTGTTGACAGCCCTAGTTTAACAGTAGAAACAAATCTGCATATGGTTTCTAAAAAAAAGGATCTGTTTCGGGACAATATTTATTGTGAAAAGTGGTAGATAAATATGTGACCCTGGACCACAAAACCAGTAATAAGTTGCACGGGTATATTTATAGCAATAACCAAGTCTCATTTATTTATTTATATAGCCCTTTCTGCTACAACGTAGACCAAAGGACTGTACATCTCAAAAAAAAAACAAAAAAAAAAACAACCAAACTTAATTTTTGATTAGTAATATGCATTGCTAAGAACTTCATTTGGACAACTTTAAAGGTGATTTTCTCAGTATTTCGATTTTTTTGCACCCTCAGATTCCAGATTTTCATTGTAGTTGTATCTCGGCTAAATATTGTCCTATCCTAACAAACCATACATCAATGAAAAGCTTATTTATTCACCTTTCAGATTAAATATTAAGCAAGTAAGTAAATATTTTAATTACTTGCTGTTGGTTTAGTTCAATGACAAAATAAAAACAATTATTTAATTATGGATATTATCATACTATAAAATGACTTTATACATCTAAATAAAGAGCTGCCTAACCTGAAAAGGAGATCATCGTCATATTTAGAGGTCCTTGGCTTCAAAAAGTTTGAAAAGCCTTGATTTATTAGATGTGTTCATTCAAAGTGACTTGCCCTGGAGTGGCCTGGTGATTAAATATGCTGCCTACCAATTTATTTGCAGTTTTAACCATTTATAGCGAACTTACTCAATCCCAGAGATGTGTCCACCATCTCTGACTTTCGCCCAGGCATCAGACAAACCACCAGCCTGATGAACGCCCACAATGATGACGGCCAGCTGACCAGTAAACATCACTACTGTCTGGAAAACATCGGTCCAGACCACTGCCTTCAGTCCACCCTACAAAAACATGCAAAAATAATTACAACTTCTCTGAGATGCTGAAAACATAAAATGATACAGTATTTGACTTTTAAATCATAACTAGACGAATAAAATTTGAAAACTTTGAGTTGGCTTGAGAAAGACTAGCCAGAAAGTTTGAAGCAGTTGTAAAAATATGAAAGTTGATGTAGCATGTTTTAGCATGAGTAGCTTGTTTCTTGCATTTCTTGCAAAATTAACATCTTATTAGCATGTTGCTAACATGTTGTTAGCATGATTAGCATGTTGCTAAAATGTTTCTAATAGTATTAACATCTTACTGACATGTTTCTAACATGATTAGCATGTTACTAGCTTGTTGCTAGCATGGTATCATGATCAGCATGTTGCTACCATGTTTCTAACATGATCAGCAAGTAACTAGCATGTTGCTAGCACGATTAGCCATTTACTAGCATGTTTCTAGCATGACTAGCATATTACTAGCATGTTGTTAACATGATTAGCATGTCATTACCATGTTTCTTGTGTGATTAGCATAGTACTAGCATGTTGTTAACATGCTTAGTATGTCAGTAGCACGTTTTAGCATGATTGCTAGCATGCTAGCATGTTTCTAACATGGTTGACAAGTTTGTAACATGTTACTAGCATAATTAACAAGTTACTAACAGTTGTTAACACGATAAGCAAGTTACTAGCATGTTGGTAGTGCGTTTTTTTGGATAATTTACATGTTATTAACATGTTACTAGCATGATTTAGCACAATTAGCAAGGTACTAACACATTGCTCGCATGTTTTTAACATGATTAGCATGTTGCTAGCATATTATTAGCATGATTAGCATGTTGCTAAAATGATTCTAATAGTATTAACATCTTACTGACATGTTTCTAATATGATTAGCATGTTACTAGCTTGTTGCTAGCATGGTATCATGATCAGCATGTTGCTACCATGTTTCTAACATGATCAGCAAGTAACTAGCATGTTGCTAGCACGATTAGCCAGTTACTAGCATGTTGTTAACATGATTTGCAAGTTACTAGCATGTTGTTAGCATGATTATCATGTCATTAGCATGTTTCTTGTGTGATTAGCATAGTACTAACATGTTGTTAACATGCTTAGCATGTCAGTAGCACATTTTAGCATGATTGGCAAGTTACTAGCATGTTGGTAACATGTTACTAGCATGATTTAGCACAATTAGCAAGATACTAGCATGTTGCTAGCATTTTTTTAACATGATTAGCATGTTGCTAGCATATTATTAGCATGATTAGCATTTTGCTAAAATGTTTTTAATAGTATTAACATGTTACTGACCTGTTTCTAACATGATTAGCATGTTTCTAGCTTGTTGCTAGCATGGTATGATGATTAGCATGTTTGCTACCATATTTCTAACATGATCAGCAAGTAACTAGCATTTTGCTAGCACGATTAACCAGTTACTAGCATGTTGCTAGCATGATTAGCATGTTTCTGGCATGATTAGCATATTACTAGCATGTTGTTAACATGATTAGCATGTCAGTAGCATGTTTCTAGCATGATTGGCAAGTTACTAGCATTTTGCCAGTGTGATTAGCAAGTTACTAGCATGTTGCTAACATGTATAACAAGTTACTAACATGTTTCTAACATGGTTAACAAGTTTGTAGCATGTTACTAGCATGATTAGCAAGTTACTTGCATGATTAACATGTTTCCAGCATGATTAGCATGTCTAAACCAGCTACCCTGGTGAAAAAACCAGCATATGCTGGTAGGTATGTTTTGATGCTGGGATGCTGGTTAGGTATGTTTTGATGCTGGTTTACGCTGGTCCTTAGCTGGTTTGTGCTGGTCCTTTGCTGGTTTATGCTGGTCATGCTGCTGGTCAAGGACCAGCATAACCCAGCAAAGGACCAGCTTAAACCAGCACCAAAACATACCTAACCTGCATCCCAGCATCAAAACATACCTACCAGCATATGCTGGTTTTTTCACCAGGGTAAAACCAGTTGATTCAGTAAAAACCAGCTAAAACCAGCCTAGGCTGGTTGTCTAGTTTTAGCTGTTTTAAGCTAAAAATAGCTGGTTTAACCTTGGCTAGTCTTTTAGCAGGTCTCCCAGCTTGGCCATCTAAAAAGTGGCCATTAAACCACTTTAAAACCAGCCTAGGAGACCAGCCAAAGCAGCCATTCAGTTTAGGCTTTCTCAGGCCAACTTAATTAACGCTGTAAAGCCTGACATGAAATAACAGTCTGAAAATGTTATTTTTTGAATGTGTGAAAGGCTATTATAACTCAGTTGGTTGGATAAAATGAGAACATTAAGCTAATGCTCAAGGACTTTTTTAAGAGGCCAAAACTGAACAAAAACATGCAATTTGGTGCAAATGGACAGAAAGCATGTACTGTAGTAGATTATGAACAGAGTTAGATCATGGCTTTGATCATTTGCCTTACATATTTGCATATCAAATATAATACAGCAAGCCTTATAGGGTTAATGGTTAACATCAGAAGCTGTCATCGGTAAACAAATGTTTAAAATGCAAAACAAAGCTGAAAATGATTGATATCATGCACTTATGAAATGTGCACAACAAGACCAGAAGCATGCAATCTGTACAGTAAGGAACCTTAAACAACTAAAAATGATCTTACCAGTGCAGTATAAAAAGTGCACACTAACCCAGTCGCCAGTACTGCTCCCCATAAATGAAAACCAGTAACTAGACACAGACATGTGTTATTAGTAACAGAGTCGTATTCATGTACATGCATTAATAGCGTTAATTACGTCTAAATATATCTGTAACATTACCTGCATTCAATGCAAGGGCAGGTGTATAGATACCAACACCCATATAAATGACCTGCAAAAAGGAACCACACCATAACTCTCTCAAAAAGAGCCATGCAATGCATTAAATATGCAAAAATGCAAACTTCATTTCAGAGAGCCTGGGACTTACCATTTGAAAAATAAAAGTAACAGTGCCACATATACGGACTGCTTTACAGAAGCGCAGCTCCAAATACTGTGAGGTGAAAGAGATATTAGCATGCTTCATAAAGCAAACAATGACAAAAGAAAACATTAGTAGTGCCAAAAAGTTTGCAGTGTTGTGTTTGGTTGCCAGGATGTTGCTACACTGTTATAAAACTAAAAGTTCTAAAAGGGTTTTTTTTTTGTAGCAGTGTTACAGAAGAAACATTTTTGTTGCCTAAAGAACCTTTCAGTGAACATTCTTAAAGGAAAAGTCCAATTTAAAAAAAATGCACAAAATTTACTCATCCTCAGGCCATCCAAGATATAGATGAGTTTGTTTCTTCATCAGATTTGGAGAAACGTAGCATTTCATTACTTGTACACAGCTCCAACTGATTCAAACTCTTGACCTTTAGATCATTAAGCTCAAGCAAAAAAAAACTGATCAAACCTAAAGAGCCATTTTTGAATTTCGACATCGTTTGTTATGATTTTAAAAAGGTGAAACTAGGCAAAAATAGGTGAAACAGAACTTTTTGAAACTCAGAATCAGTTAAACAATTGCATCGCAAAATGATTCAATGTTTCAAATTGCTCCAGTTGGATTGCGAATCACTTGATTCAGATCTTCGGAGCAGATTTGCGAATCGTTTGATTTAGATCAGGACTTTGGAGTGGGTTCGCGAATCAGCTGAAACTTTGTGTATCGCAAATAATTTTGCTTCTGGGCAAAATTATAAAAAAAAGTTCATAATCCATAATAACGCTTCATTCAGCATAAAAAAAAGTCCATATCCTGTTGTCCTCTCACAACAAAATCCACCAACATACATATTTAGAAGTGTTTTAGACTGCTTTAACTTGTGTTCATCTGTGCATATTTCTCTCCTGATTCAGACAAGATGACTTTTTCCACTGGAGGAAGTGTTATTATGGATAGAGGACTCGCATTTTAGCTGGAAGCAACAGTTTGAAGTTAAAAGTGGCTTAATGATGGATTTGTTTCTTACAAACACACAGCTTTTTGCTTCACAAGATGTTAATTGGTGGACTGGAGTGGTGTGGATTACTTGATTATTGTAATGTTATCAGCTGTTTGGACTCTCATTCTGACGGCACCCATTCACTATAGAAGATCCACTGGTGAGCAAGTGATGCAAAATGTCTCCAAATCTGATAATGAAACAAGCTTATCTACATTTTGGATGGCGTAAGGGTAAGTGAATTTTCTCTAAATATTCATTTGTGGGTGAACCTTTATTTTATTTCATAAGATATCTTTAATGTTTTCAAAGGACATGTACCTGGTAAACACTGGTGAGATGCAGTCTGTAGAACAAAGGAATGAAAATGTGTGCTGGTATCAGGAGACCCAGAATATACGAGCAGCCAATAAACCAGTACTGCGTGCCATTGGCGTAAACCTCAGCCGGCGTGCCAATGATGGCCACAGCCGACTGGAAGGTGGCCATGAGAGACAGAGAGAGCGGCAGGCACTTCATACTCCTGTCTGCGAACAGGAACTCTTGCGTGGTGCTCTGGCGTCCTCCGGTGAAGGCATAGTACAGCCCGATGGCCATGGAGGCCACCAACAGCAAGCCGAATATCACATAATCAATAACAGTGAAGTACTTGTGGCCTGCGGGATCCATACTGAGACTGCCGACATGAAGCGTGATATTAGAATCTCCGCTTCGTGATCAGGACGAAGGTCAGAGCCATTGATTGGCAAATCTGGTGACGACCTGAAACATGTCACAACTGATATAAGATAATGTACTTAATCAGTCAAGTTATGATTTCATGTTATGCTAGTATGACAATCTATTGAAAGATCTGAGGATCCTCAAATGCAAACTAAATTTAATCATATGATCATTTATAATAATCATTTTATCCACTTATATATTCATATTCATATTGATTGATTAAATGATTAGTAATTTACATTATATTATTGTTTGTTTATACTATTTTTCCATTGTTGTTTAGTCTTATGACTGTGTTTCAAGGGCTGAATAAGAAATACAAGGGAATGTTTATGGAAATTCAAGGTTTGTGTCATGTTATTGTGAATCAGTTTGGTATAACACTACTTGCTGAATTTGTGCTGGTCAGATGAAGATTAGATTAGAATAGTCTTTGCTGACTAGTTGTTCTGTTTCCAGACAAAACAGATATTTTCTGACAGCGTCTGGCGTCTGGGGCTAACACTATCTTCCAAATGCATCTTATACATCGTACTGAGTGATTCATACTTTAATTTTACACATTTTTAAGCAAAATATCAAAACTTGATTTTTCAGTGAAAAAGTCAGACTTCTCTCTGGTGATGTATGTAGGACATTTCCAATCATTTAGTCTACTTAAAACTGGTATGATATGAAAACTCACCCTATTTTGCCCATGCATCTTCATTTATACACTACCAGTCAAAAGTTTTTGAACAGAGAGAATATTCTTCTGCTCACCAAGCCTGCATTTGTTTGATCCAAAATACAGCAAAAGCAGTACTATTGTAAAATATTTTTACTATGTAAAATAACTGCTTTCAATTTGAATATATTTTAAAATGTAATTTATTCCTTTGATCAAATGTACATTTTCAGCATCATTTCTCCACTCTTGATCCTTTCAGAAATCATTCTAACATGCTGATTTGCTGTTCAAGAAACATTTCTGATCCAAAGATCAGCAGAAGTACTATTTAACGATTTAAAAGTTTGAAGTCAGTATCCTTTTTTGGGAGGGTAAATAAATTATAGAAATGAATACTTTTATTTAGCAAGGATGCTTTAAATTGGTCAAAAGTGATGATAAAAACATATAATCCTACAAAAGATTTTTATTTCAGATAAATGTTGTTCTTCTGAACCTTCTATTCATCAAAAAAAAACCTGAAAAAAATCTACTCAGCTGTTTTCAACATAATAAATGTTTTTTTTAAACAGCAAATCGGATTATTAGAATGATTTCTGAAGGATCATGTGACTGGAGTAATGATGCTAACAATTCAGTTTTGAAATCACAGGAATAAATTACATTTTAAAATATATTCAGATAGAAAATTATTATTTTAAATAATAAAAATATTTCAAAATTTGTACTGTTTTTGCTTAAATAAATACAGGCTTGGTGAGCAGAAGAGATCTCTAAATAAACATTAATAATCTTGACTGGTAGTGGACATTTATAATATATTATTTATTTTAAATTCCATGTTATAATTTATATTTTATATATTATTTAAAAATAGTTTGCCTATTTTAAATGCCATGTTTACGGTATCTTCTCTGATTGGTCAGTAATTATTATGGTTTCAGAAATTACATAAATATGGTAATCATTCAGTAGCATGATATTAGCATCTATATTTCCGTAGGGCTCCAATGGGTTAATCAGGTATGGTGAACACTAAACCACAAGGCACTACAGGGTTAACAATTCCTGGCAGCTGCGACTACTTTGCAGAGACGCCACTGATTGCAGTTTCAACTTTACCCCAAATGCATAGTCCAGAACCAGAATTCATGTAAAATTGTACAAATATTTCATTTGCTAACTGATCTACATAATTAGCCCTCCTATTTGAGTGTGAAATTTCACTTCCTTGTTATCGTGGGTTAGTTGATGGACGCATTCTGTGTTTCTCAGTGTTCATGCAGTGGTACAGTGTTTCTCATCATCAGAAGCACATGTAGTGCGTTACGTTTGCTCGACATGCAGGTGTTCTTACCTAAAGCAGTCATTCAGATTCAGATCCGCTGGAGCTTCACACACTTCATGTGTGTCATCCGGGGGCCAAACACTAAATGTCAGTGTCGCACTCCTCCCAGTGTTACAGCTACCGATCACGCTTGAAGGTTACCGAGCCACTTTTGTAAAACACTGTGCACCTTACAGTTTACAATCTAAAGATGTTATCGTGGTAGTTATCGGGTTTGTCAACACACTTATGCAGCTGTTATTGTTTCCTCTACGCGTGCTTTTTAAAATAATTGGATAATTATTACATTTAATATTTAATAATAATAATAATATGCGCATTCCAATAAAAATGCAACCACGTGGGGAGGAAATAAAGCGCATTTGTGAGCACATATTAGATTACGTGGCTGCGCAAATAGGGAGCAGCGATGATACGCTAGAGCGTTGTTTGTGTTTTAGCTTCCGAGGTCGAGCATGACACACAACCGCGCCAGATTTTGAAACGTTCTGTTTACAAAGAAACAAATTAGCAAAAGTTAGAATTTCGCGCGTTAAGAACAAAGTAATGGACAGCCAGATGGAAAGCCAGATGGAGCAAGGTAAACTTATGACAGTCTGTTACCATTTAAACGTGTCAAATATGTCAGATCGTTTTGAAACGTTTATACGTCTAAGACTAAACTTATTCTTCTGTTCTGCTATTTTGTATGTGTCTTAAAAACGTTGTGTTTTGAAGTGTATGCTTTACATGCATGGAATTAATTTTGTAGATGTACGCTACCAGTCAAAAGTTTCTGAACAGTAAGATTTTTAATGCATTTATTTGATCTAAAGTACAGCCAAAAATAGTACAAATTTGAAATATTTTTACTATTTAAAATAACTGCTTTCTATTTGAATATATTTTATAATGTCATTTATTCCCCTGATTTCAAAGCTGAATATTTAGCATCATTACTCTAGTCACATGATCCTTCAGAAATCATTCTAATATTCTGATTCGCTGCTCAAAAACATTTGTTGTTATTATAATGTTGAAAACAGCTGAGTGGAAATGTTTCTCAGGTTTCTTTGATGAATAGAAAGTTCAGAAGAACAGTATTTATCTAAAATAGATAAATGCTGATCTTTGGATCTTTGTATTCATCAAAGAATCCATAGTCAACTGTTTTAAATATTGATAATAATAATAATAAAAATGTTTCTTGGGCATCAAATCAGCATATTAGAATGATTTCTGAAGGATCACGATGAATCTTGTTTCAGCCAATGTCAAAGTGTACACAACATTCATTTTAAGTACCTACGTAACAATTGACTAACACTGTATACAGTCAAACTATCACCTGTTTTACATTGAATTCAGTCAGTTTATCCAATTAATAAAGAATTAATAAATAGATATATTCATTCAGTGAATGGGTGCCGTTAGAATGAGAGTCCAAACAGCTGATAAAAGCTGTTCCTTTATTAAAATATGATGCCTAGGCACAATAACAAGCTACATTTACAAAATGTCTTATTATTGTGATTAATAAAGTTTTGATTACTTTACATTTATGAGTAGCTGTATCCAAACGTTTGGTAGTGTAAGTGTATTTTCACATACTCTGTATCTTTTTAAGCATCCTGTGATTATGTTATATGATATGTCAGGTGTTCTGGGTCACCTGATGGCTTTAGAGAGGGGAGGTATGGGTCAGCAGGACCAGCATGAGTCTCAGAGGTTAGAGATGCTCAAGGTCAAAGCCGTGACCCTCCGTGCCAAAAGAGATCAACTTAAACGTCAGACAGATGCTGTCAAGGTGAGACGAGTTTGAAATGGTAAAGAGACATACATCTATTATCTAATTTTCTTGTTGATGTGTGGTCAAAAATGTATTGTGTAATATACATCTAATGTAAAAATCTAGGACCTTTATATACAGTACAGAGTAGCAGTACTATTCATAATTCTTACTCTAAACATGTATGAGCTTTATTGTCCACTTACTATCATTGTACCACAGATCCTGAAAGATAAAATCAGCAAAGATCTTCCTTTGGATGATGGTGATGCTGCTGGCGACTTCACTGAACTACAAAAGTCTTTGTTAACCGCTTGGAGAATGCAGTTGAAAGACCTTCAGCGTGCTCATCACTTAATTGGTAATTTTTGTACCAATACTGCATTCAAGAATAGATCATCTCTGTATTGCATTTGTTTTAGGCTGGAACAACTGTACTGTCTTTCTCAGGTGGCTATGATTTGGTGGAGTGTAAGGAAGGGAAGAGCGTTTGTGTGTCTTTTCACACAGCCTTTGAGGGTGTGTATTTGGAGACATACAACATGGAGCTGGACCTGACGCGCACCGTGCAGATCTCTCGCCATAACATCCCCCCGTCATTCCCGCTAGAGAGTTTTGCCAAGCAGAACCTGCAGAAAGACCTTAAAGCCTTCCTGCAAACCCTCAACCAGAACCTCAATGCTTTAGCTGCTCGCAGACAGCAAGTCTACCTCCTCAAGGTATTCAGGTTCCTTGCATTTAATATGTGAGGCATTACTACAATTTAAAATTACTGTTTTCTATTTGAATATATTGTAAAATGTAATTTATTCCTGTGATCAAAGCTGAATCTTCAGCATCTTTACTCCAGTCTTCAGTGTCACATGATCCTTCAGGAATCATTCTAATATGCTGATTTGCTGCTCAAGAAACATTATTCCCAATAACATTATTATCAATGCTGAAAACGGTGGAAACCAAGATAGATATATTTTTAGGGTTCTTTGAGTAGGAAGTTCAAAAGAAAATATTTTTTTGAAAGAGAAATTTTTTGTGATGTTTTTGTCAATTTAATGCATCCTTGCTTAATAGTCGCTCTCATCTTTGCCACAGGAGCTCGTTGGTTCAGTGGAGGTGATGGAGAGCAATCAGTTGTGCAATATTCTTGTGTTCATGTGTACAGCACAAGGCGAGACCCCCATAGCTGTTTTATGCACACTGGAGTACGGCGATCTCACACAATGTTTGCCAACACGGGTTAGCATTGAGTGTGAAGGTACGGCACATCACAATTTAAAGAGTTAGTTGATCCAAAAATGAGAATTTTGTCAATAATTACTCACCCTCGTGTCGTTCCAAACCCATAAGACCTTAGTTACGTAGATTAACGAAAATTAAGACATTTTTTATAAAATCCTGAAATCTTTCTGACTTTCTGCAATGCAACTACCATGTTAAAGGTCCAGAAAGGTGGTAAGGACTTCGTTAAAATAGTCCATGTGACATCAGTGGTTCAACCGTAATTCTATGAAGCTATAAGAATACGTTTTGTGCACAAAGAAAACAAAATAACAACTTCATTCAAAAATTTCTTCTGCAAATATAACAAGACAAATTAAAGGAGAAGTCCACTTCCAGAGCAAAAATTGTGTACTCACCCCCTTGTGATCCAAAATGTTCATGTCTTTCTTTCTTCAGCCATGAAGAAATTATGTTTTTTGAAGAAAACATTTCAGGATTTTTCTCCATATAATGGACTGATATGGTGCCCTGAGTCTGAACTTCCAAAATGCAGTTTAAATGCGGCTTCAAACGATCCCAATGCGGTTGTAAACAATCCCAGCCGAGGAAGAAGGGTCTTATCTGGCGAAATGATCGGTTATTTTAATTTAAAAAAATGTATATATATCCAATTTATATACTTTTTAATCTCAAATGCTCATCTTGTTTTGCTTTCCCTGAACTCTGTGTATTCTGACTAAAGACAGTTGAGTTGAAAAACTCCAATCGTATTTTCTCCCTCAACTTCAAAAATCATTTCAAAATCATCCTACATCGCTGCAGAAGTACCGACCCAGTCTTTACAAAGTGAACATGCAAAGAAGTTCAAACACCTTTAACAAAAAAGGTAAAACGGCGATATAGGACGATTTTGAAGTTGAGGGAGAACATGAGATGGGAATTTTTCGACATACCCTAACTGTCATGAACCAGAACAAAAACAGTTCCGGGAGAGCGAGACAAAATGAGCGTTTGACATTTAAAAGTATATTAATTGTATTGTTTTTATGAAAATAACCAAACGTTTCTCTAGATAAGACCATTCTTCCTCGGCTGGGATCACTTACAACCGCATTTGGGATCGTTTGAAGCCGCATTTAAACTGCATTTTGGAAATTCAAACTCGGAGCACCATAGAAGTCCACTATATGAAAAAAAAAATCCATTAAAGCTCTGTCAACATTTACTCATCCTCATGTCATTCCAAATCTGCATGACTTTGATTAGTCTACGAAACCCAAAAAAGATATTTTTAATCAAATCTGAGAAGTTCTGTCTCTGCAAAAAAGGTCATAAAGAGTTTTCTATCCCTTGCAGGCAATTAATGTTAAAATGAAGGTTTGGAAATGTAAACTGATATTTCCTACTGAAACACTACATCAAAAGATAGAAATAACTGACTTAAAACCATTTTTAAGCTGGTGAAAATACTAGTATTCTAATCATTTTGGCCACCACTGTATCCTAAATGGTTAGATTTCTTAATTTAGAAGAATTGGGTTTGGAATGAAGGTGAGTAAATGATGATATAATTTCCATTTCTGAGTAAACTATCACTTAAATATGAAATTATTTTCTGTAAATTCACCCATTAAGTGGTAAATATCAAATGGACATTATTCTTACATGGGCTGGAATGAAGTAAGATTACAAATTATTTTTATCAGCAGTTTTTACAGTTAAATTACACAGACACTATTAAAAAATGTGGCGCAAATTTAAATTAAGATAATAAAATCCTGATTATTGTTATGTTGTTCTTACTGATGTTCATTTGACAATGAGGGCAACACAGTCTAATCAAAGCATACATTTGTTTATCTTTATTTAAAGATTTGAAAAAGGGGAAAATAACTAGGATTACATTGATTTTGCGTTTCTATTCTTGTAGATAAAACACTTTCAGAATCTCCACAGTGGAAGAAAAACCAGTCTTTGCTCCTGGAGTCCCCAGCTCATACGGCTCTTCTGACCATGAGGAGAATGGGAAGCATCGCTTGACAAATGTGACAAAATGATCACCTTAATGTAAATAACGCCCGTTACAGTGCAGTTAAAAACCCGAAAGATCTGCCATTGGGCTCATGTAACCTAAGAAATGCACAGAGCTTTACATTCAGAGGTAGATTAACACACACAACTATTTATCCATCAGTTCAAAATAAATGTTCACACGTACATCAAGCGTACGTTGTCAGATGCTCTATAGAGGTGAGAAAGCTTCTTATTTTCTGTCGTAGTTTTTCTCTCTGCAGTTGTTTCAGTCTTTCTTTATACCAACGATAATACTCTTCCTGATACATCAGCTCTTTCTGAGAGATGCTGTCGATCAACGCCAGGTCTTTTAGCTGTAGAATAGAAAGCTGACTGTTTTCTGAAGCTTTGAATTTCTCTGTAACCATCATAGGTGGAGATGAATCGTCTTGTTTGACAGAAAACGATGCTGATTTAGCAAACCTCTGTTCTTTATCATCCTTGCACGTTTTTGCCGAGGATAGAGGTCTGAAAGCTGGAGCGGATTTTGAAAAGCGTGTCTCGTTTGCATCGTTTGCCATCCTGACCTCTGATATGGCTCTCATTGTGTTGTTTATGGTTGCGTGCGGTTCACAAACCCTTAAATGCAGCAGCCGTTTGTGCTCTTTCAGCACTAGCTCTCGCTCCTGCTCCAGCAGCCTGAGATTGAGTCTGTATTTGGCGCTGATGTTGTGTAGTTTCCACTGAAGATGAACATCCTCTTTGTGGTTCAGCAGTCTTACGTCAGTTTGACGGCAAGACTTGGGTCTCTTAATGTTTAGCAATGTTGACATGTTTCCTTAAAATGAATAAATGGAATGAAACAACCAGGTTAAGCACACAGATGCAGATTGTTTCAAGCTAAATTTATTTTAAAAACGCATGGCTGCTCATACGTATACATACATATATATAGTGGGGTCCAAAAGTCTCTGAACCTTCTCAGACGTGTTATTTTACAGAAATATATGTATATTGTGTATGCATAATAAATGTAAATTTACTGTACCTGAAACTGCTGCATATGCTTTCTCGTCTCGCATGAGCCTGTAGACTAAGAATCTGCTGCTATGACACTTAAACATGTAAACAATGTCTTTCCTTCTGTCAGGTTTCAGGGTTTTGAATTTCAAAGTAATTCGGTCACATGATCCTTATTGTGTGACAAAGTAAAGATGAAAGTTTGAACTTCAGATTTCTTTCTTCAGATCTCCATTTAATAGCTCACAGCTCATTTGTGACTTTAAAAAATTATTATAAACAAGATTTCATATTTTAGTAGTTTTTCGGATTAATATTCTGTAATCTGTATACTACAGCAATTACACCTGTCTTGTTCCTTGTCTACATTTGCAATGAAATATTGCGATTAAAATATTACATTTGCGATTAAAATATTATATAGTATTATATAAAAATAGGTATTTTACAGTTCACCCTACAATTTAGCTGTTTCTGATGTCCCAACAGATCTTGAAGGTAAAGCTGGACATCATTTGTGTATATTTTGAGTTCTGAGTAAATTTAACCCTTAAATTTTTCATATGACTGTAGTTTTCAAATACCAGGTAGTTACTGCAGTTATTTCTGCTGTAAAAGTACGAGTATTAAAACAACATACAGTTGAGGTAAGTTTACATATACCTTGCGTTTTTTCCTTCTGAAGCATCAGTGAATGTTTGAACCTTCTGTAATAGTTGCATATGAATCCCTCAGTTGTCTTCAGTGTGAAAAGATGGATCTCAAAATCATACATTGTTGGAAAAGGTTTAAATACACAAAAATGACCTCTGAAGAGCAGCAGGCAGTTTAACTTCAGGACAAACAAGAGACTCATGAACAACTATCACTAAACAAAAAAACATCTGTGAATCATTCTGGTAACAGCACATTATCATTATTAAGAACTTTTGAACAGGGTCATTTTATTAATTTAATTATTATTTTCTCTTGTGGATTATATGTAAACGTATTTTATGTGAAAGATCTTATTCAGGTCTGTACTAACTAAAAAATAACATGCATTTTCTATGATCCCTATTATTTTGGTAAAATAATTAACATTTTGCAGATTTTGCAAGTAAAATGTAAACTTTTGACCTCAACTGTACATCATAAATTAATATAGGGTCTTCAAACTGTCTAAGAAGTTTCAGAATGTTTTTTTTTTTTTTAATGTGGTTGTTTTATAATGTAGTTCTACTATGGTAACTATGGTACTTTTCTATAATTACCATAGTATTTTGAGGGGAGGTACTACTGTATTATTTCCAGTATTTCGTTTGACTGTGATCAGTTCATAAATCCAAAACATCGATCTGAAGAGCGATTGAGGTAAGTTTCATTTAAAATAACATTAATTTTAGTTTAGAAGCTGTTTTCTCTTGCAGGAAGTGCAAATCGACTTAAATGAAACGCTGTTTGAAGTAGTTTCATTATTGCCAAACAACAGAATTAATAGATTAAAATCGATGTTATGTTATATTTTGTGTCATTACTACAAAAACAAACTATTGCACTGATCTGTTCTATACTGTGCATTACTTTTTAATTATCGCGGCAGAATTTTTGGTGTCATATATGCGTTGAAATTGCGCAGAAAAGCAAACGCTACTACAAGTCACTCATTTGAGTGCATGTGTGTCTCAAGAGACGTTGTATTAGAGTGTTGTGTATATTCCTTGTATCTTTTGATTAAGCTGTTAAATTAAAAGCTGATGTCCTGTTTGTGTTGTTAGATCACTAAAGTGCCAATGCAACAAATGCACGAAGAGAGAACAGTAAGTAAAAATTATGTCTTTATGATCTAGTCTTTAAAGTTTTATAATTGAATGACTCTAAAGTCTCTTTTTATGTTTATAATCACATTGCCACTGTATTGTGGGGAAAACAAAGAACACAATAGAATGCTAAAAGGAAAATTAGAACTAAGAAGCAAGCATGGTATTTTTTCTCATTATCTAGTTAATGCGGGCAGTATGTGTTAATGAATCAGGGAAGCTGGATGTGAGAAACATTCCTCGGCCTGAACCCAAAGATGGGCAACTCCTCATCAGAGTTGCCGCAACTGCTTTAAACAGAGCTGATCTGCTACAGGTAGACTATAAAATCTTGCCAATGTTTGTCTTGGATAAGTTGAACCCCACTGATGGCTCATTTTAATTGACAGAAAAGGGGTCTGTACCCTCCTCCTCCTGGAGAGAGTGAGATCTTGGGTCTGGAGGCCAGCGGTGTGATCGCTGACATCGGTCCTGGGGTCAAAGGGAACTGGATACTGGGAAGTAAAGTAATGGCTTTACTTGGAGGAGGAGGCTATGCAGAATATGTTGCTGTTCCAGAAGAACTCGTCATGTCTGTCCCATCACCCCTCACTCTAAATCAAGCCGCAGCTCTTCCTGAGGCCTGGCTGACTGCCTACCAACTTCTGCACTTCATAGGTAAAATAACATCAGCTTGCTTTGTGTTTAATTATATTAAAATGAGGCTTTATAACCAAAAATGAAAATGAGCTGAACATGTAAGATTTGGAGAAATGTACCATTACATGACTTGCTTCCCAAATGGATCCTCTGCAGTGAATAGGTACCGTCAAAATGAGAGTCCAAACAGCTGATAACAACATCACAATAACCCACAAGTAATCCACACCACTCCAGTCCATCAGTTAACATCTTAAGAAATGAAAAGCTGACTATTGCTTCTTGCTAAAACATGAGTCCTCTATCCATAATATTGTTTTCTCCAGTAAAAAAGTTGTCTCGTCTGAATGGAGAGAAATATGCACAGATCAAGCACCGTTTACAAGCAAAAACTATCCAAAACAGTTCTAAACACATACGTGCATGGATTTTGATGTCAGAGGACAACAGGGGATGGACATTTTCAGTGGAGAAAGTGTTATTATAGGTTATAGACCCATATTTTGCCAAGAAATGTCTTACAAACACACAGTTTTTTTTTTTTTTTACTTCACAAGATGTACTGGAGTGGTGTGGATTAATATGATGTTTTTAATCAGCTGTTTGTGCTCTCATTCTGACGGCACCCATTCACTGCAGAAGATCTTTTGGTGAGCAAGTGACTGGAATGCTACATTTCTGTTCAGTACATTTTACAGTAAACTTCAATTTGTGGGTGAACTATTCCTTTAAGTGCCCAAATGCATTTAAAGATTGTTATGTTTTTATAGCCAAAGTGAAGCCAAATGAGATGGTGTTGATTCATGCTGGAGCGAGTGGAATCGGCACCGCTGCCATTCAGCTGGTTCGGTTGAGTCATGCAATTCCAATAGTAACGGCAGGGAGTCCTGAAAAGTTAAAATTTGCAGAGCAGATGGGAGCAGCTGTGGGAATCAATTACAAAGAGGAGGATTTTTCTGAAAAAGTCCTGCAGTTCACTGAAGGTCAGTATTTTTAGTGTTCTGAATGTGTTTATTCAACATTAAAATGAACACATTGTATGACGTGTGTGTTTTTGTGCAGGCAAGGGAGCTGATGTAATTCTGGACTGCGTTGGTGGATCTTTTTGGGAGAAGAACATTTGTAGCCTTGCAATAGATGGACGATGGGTGCTTTATGGCATGTTGGGAGGTAAAACGGCTGATGGAGACTTGCTTGGCAAGCTTTTGAGGAAGAGAGGGAATCTTCTTTGCAGTCTCCTCAGATCAAGGAGTTTACAGGTTAGACTCAAGAATACTACACTACCAGTCAAAAGTTTTTGAACAGTAAGATTTTTAATGTTTTTTTTAAAGAAGTCTCTTCTGATCACCAAGTCTGCATTTATTTAATCCAAAGTACAAAAACAGTTTTCTATATTTTAAAATGTGTCTGACTGGAGTAATGATGCTAAAAATTCAGCTTTGAAATCAAAGGAATAAATGACATTTTATAATATATTTAAATAGAAAACAGTTATTGAAAATAGTAAACATATTTCAAAATTAGCTGTTTTTACTGTACTTTGGATCAAATAAATGCAGGCTTACTTGAAGATGAGACTTACTTCAGATTGCATTGCAAACTAAAAAGGTTCTTCATAAATTCATCCCAAAATAAAGATTCTGTCATTATTTACTTAAACTTTACTTATGGTATTTTTTTTTTTTGCCAGTTGTAACTCTTTTAATGGTGTATAATGTTAGATTTGAAGCATTAAATGTTATGCACTTTGCATTTATGGTTGTGTTTTATTTCCAGTATAAAGCAGAGCTGGTCCGGAGTTTCACAGAGCAGGTTTTGCCACACTTCCAGTCGACAGATTCTCCTTTGCGGCCTGTGATAGACAGCATGTTCAACATGGAAGATGTTGAAATGGCTCATCAGCATATGGAGGCCAACAAAAATATTGGGAAAATAATTCTTAAAATGGGAAACTCTTGACTTATGATTAAATATATGGAATGCAATCATTGTTGTGATTATGACCACTTACAAAATCTATTCATGTTAAATGTTGCATAAAAAAGATTTCACATAAATAAATACTTTAAAGAAGTTAATGAGAGAAAAACTTACAACTTTAGGATTAAAAAAAAGTATTTTTTTCTGCATGAAGCATTCAGATTAATGAGATCAAATGTTGTAACTTAAAACTTCATATTATCTGTTCTCTTAATTTTGTGTATTAAACTGCTGTCTTGTTTAATATGTTTTCATAAATCATATTCATGGCTTATAATAGTTGGGTAAATCTCCCCTAAATAGTCTTACAATTTCTCTACAAATGAGGGCTATTGTTTTTTTCTTTGATATTTATAATAAACATTTTAAAATAAAGTGAGTTGCTTTTTTATTTATAGGACTATGTAAAATAGTAGAAGGTATGACCTCTAAATGATAGTTTTTGACTATATCTCAAAAGTGTAAATCTAACACTATTTTTAAGTAACATTTTTTATAAATCTTTGATTGTTATTATATTACTATTAGGCAATTATTACTGATACATTCTAAAAATCTTTTGCTGAAGCTGTTTGAAACCTTCAGTTATTTAAACGTTTTAAAATTGGTTAACAGTTAACATTAAGGAAACATTCCATTTTAGAATTCTGAAACAAGCAGTTATATTTAAAAAATGTAACATTTAAAAAAAATGTAACTAAGTTGTTAAAAAAAACGGTTCATGAATTGTATATTAATAACGTTTTTGTGCTAACGTTTTAGAGCATTATTAAAAAGCAGATGACTTTAAACGAACGTTCTTTTAATATTACTGGAAGAACGTAATGTTCTGAGGAAGTTCTCGGTTAGCTGGGCCGGGTTTTTCAAACTAAGGTGTGCCGCATTTCAAAACTGGATACTTTCACTCTTCCCAGTTGGTCTCTGTCAGTGAGCTTTCGTATTTGACGTAAGAGAAACTTTATTTCCTACTTCCTGGTCAAAACACCGCTCAAGATCAATGGCACAACTTTACTTTTCGCCGTGTAAACGCTGTAACAAAGTGTAGAAATGAATACGGAAGTAACTTTATTACAAATCAACTTATGCTTCTTTTCATAAACGGTAAGTGATCGATTTCATTGATAAGTTCATGTTCTCAGTCAGTTAATGATCTCTAACAGGCCTAAACTCAAAGCACCGCCAATTTACTAATATATAAATATAAAATGCTGTCGTAATATATTTAGTAATAAAAGAGGAAAAATATTATGTAGACGAAATATTAGTCGTGTGGGTGTCAAAGATCCTTTGGTGGATCAATTACTAACGCTGTGAATATTTATTCGTACTTAATATCTTTTTTTAAGTGGATAAGGAATATTAATCAATAATATCACATTATTTCTTGTTTGCTTTGGTTGTATTTCTTCAGTGTGACTCCCAGGTCATATTTGCATGTATTAATGTCATTGTTAATTTTTCTTTATTGTTATTGCGCAATGTCTTCTAATCAGCTAGTGCTTTAGTGTTTATTAGACGTGGATGTATAATGTTAGTTCACACAGTTGTCAATTTTGCTTTGATATATTGCTATCAAATGCAATGGCATCCAGTTTTAATAAGGCATATGTGTCCAAATACTTTTATATAAGAATATTTTAAATAAAAGTAAAGATGGCATAATGACTTCATTTGTGATCTTCAATCTGTAGTGTTTCTAGCAGAATTTAAGAATGACAGATACAAACCGCCCTCAGCGCAGGCTGTCCCGAGCTGGGGAGAGTTTATACCAGGCGTTAGGCTTGGCAAAAGGAGCTTCTTCTGAAGATATTAAGAAAGCATACAGGTATTCTGGTTTACAGCTCGTGTTTGTCAAGAAATCATAAATGCAGTTTCCCTCTAACGGTGTTGTTTTTTATGAATCCCTACCCATAAGGAAACTGGCACTGAAGTATCACCCAGACAAGAACCCCAACAACCCAGAAGCGGCAGAGAAGTTCAAAGAGATCAACAATGCCAACACCATCCTCAACGATGAAACCAAACGACAGATCTACGACGAATATGGCTCCATGGGTCTCTACGTCGCAGACCAGTTTGGAGAGGAGAGTGTTAAATATTACTTCCTCATGTCCAAATGCTGGTTTAAGGTCAGTAGTTTGTGTGTATGTTTATTTGTTTTTATTTCTACTTTTATATACGCTACCAGTCAAACGTTTATGTACAGTAAGGTTTTTTTTTTTTTTTTAAAGTCTCTTTGCTCACCAAGCCTGCATTTTTTTCATCCGAAGTACAGCAAAAACAGTTTTTGAATTTTGAAATATTTTTACTATTTAAAATAACTGTTTTCTATTTGAATATATTTTAAAATGTATTTTATTCCTGTGATTTTAAAGCTGAATCATTACTCCAGTCACATGATCCTTCAGAAATCATTCTAATATTCTGATTTGCTGCTCAGAAAACATTTATTATTAATATGATGTTGAAACCAGCTGAGCAGAAATTTTTCAGGTTTCTTTGATGAATGGACAGTTCAGAAGAACAGCATTTATCCAAAATAGAAATGTTTAACATTAGAAATTATACTGACTATAAAATAATGTTGCAACAGCTTTTTATGTCAGATAAATGCTGATCTTTGAATCTTTCTATTCATCAAAGAATACTGAAAAAAGTACTCAACTGTTTTAAATATTGGCGATAATAATAATAATTAAAAAAAAAGGTTTCATGACAGAAAATCAGCATATTAGGATGATTTCTGAAGGATCATGTGACACTTAAGACTGGAGTAATGATGCTGGAAATATAGATTTGATCACAGGAATAAATTACATTTTAAAATACACTGAAATAGAAAGCAGTTATTTTAAATAGTAAAAATATTTCACATTTTTGGAAATTGTATTTTGGATCAAATAAATGCAGGCTTGGTGAGCAGAAGAGACTTCTTTAAACAACATTAAAAATCTAACTGTTTAAAAACTTTTGACTGGTAGTGTACAATGTAAATAATAAAAGTCACGGCATGGTGAAATGATCACCATAATGGCATTACATCTTGAAAAAAAATCTGCTAGTTTGAAAAAAAAAAGGCCTAATACTATCTGATCTGATCTGATTTGATTTATAAAAATATGAATAAAAACATTTTATCATGACATGACTTTTTTTTTTAAAGTAAGAATGAAGATTTTTTTTAATTACGTATATGTTACATACATATATATTTAATGGACTTACCAAAATAACAAAAGCAGCAAATGTCAATAGCTTTGTCACTGGCTATAATTTTAACCTTAAAATCAAGAATAGGCATTAAAAATACCTTTAGAATCATTCATGCATGTTAAAATCAGCTGAGACTTGAAGAAATAGTTGTAATCTGACTCAGAGGAAGACATAAATCATGTCTTTGCTGCTGATTAAGCAACAATACAAAACTTCTTCACCTTACAAATGGATGTTAAAAGCACAAATGGAATTACTAGGAAGAAATATTACATTTCATTCAACAAACATGATGACGAGCAGTGTAATCGCTTAATTGTTTTATATATTTCGGTTCAGGCACTCATGGCATTGGGAATGATCTTCACATGTTGCTGCTGCTTTTGCTGCTGTTGTTGCTGTTGCGGTAAATGTGGCGGTTCAGAGCCTGAAGACAATTTTAATTATGTGGATCCAGATGAGCTGGAGGCGGAGATGTCAGAAGAGCAGAACAGAGGTGAGAAGCGGGACTCGGTCATGTTTTTAGTTTTGGAGACTGCAAACACAAGCTTACCAGACATGTGCCTGCAATTGGTAAAAAAGAAGAGAGCACTATAAATCATGTTAATCACTGTATTTGTTTTTTGTTTTTTTGTTTTTTTGTGATTTACAGGCAATGACACAGTAATAATAGGACAGCCTATTCCCTGTCCAGCGCCTGGAAATTCAGGTAAACAACAGATGCATATGTGTGTTACAGATGGATAAATAGATAGATACACTACTAGTCAAATGTTTTTGAACGGTAAGATTTTTAATGTTTTGTAAAGTCTCTTCTGCTCACCAAACCTGCATTTATTTGTTCCAAAGTACAGCAAAAGCAGTAAAATTTTGAAATATGTTTACTATTTTCAATAACTGTTTTCCATTTGAATATATTTTAAAATGTAATTTATTCCTGTGATTTCAAAGCTGAATTTTCAGCATCATTACTCCAGTCTTTAGTGTAACATGATCCTTCAAAAATCTTTCTAGTATGCTGATTTGCTGTTGAAGAAGCATTTTTCTTATTATTATTATCAATATTTAAAACAGATGTATACATTTTTTTCAGGATTCTTTGATGTATACAAATATCCGAAGATCAGCAAATAAAAATCTGTTTTTAACATTATACACTGTATTTTAAAATTATAGAAATTAGGCCTGTCGAAAGATTAATCGTAATTAATTGCATACAAAAGCTAGAGTTTGCGTAATATATATTCAAGAAATTTTTACAAGTATATTGAATTTAATATAATTTTTATAGAATTTATATTATATATAAATAAAAATATTTTTTACATAACATATTTCCCTTAAAATACATATTAATTTGTGTGTATTTATATATACATAATTACACACAGTACATACGCATTTATTAGGCAAAGACAACTTCTATTTTGAATGCAATTAATCGTGACTAATTGTTTGACAGCCTTAAAAAATACTACTTTTATTTAGCAAGGATGCTTTAATTTAGTCAAAAGTGATGATAAAGTCATTTATAATGTTAAAGATTTCTATTTCAGATAAATGCTGTTCTTCTGAACCTTCTATTCATCAAAGAAACCAGAAAAAATTCTAATAAGCTGTTTACATCATATTAATAATAAATGCTTTTGTTGTTGTTGTTTTTTAAGGAGCAGATCGGAATTATAGAATGATTTCTAAAGGATCATATGACCGGAGTAATGATGCTAAAATTCAGCTTTGAAATCACAGGAATAAATTACATTGTAAAATATATTTAAATAGAAAACAGTTATTTTAAATAGTAAAAATATTTTAGAATAATTATTTTATTTTTAATTATTACTTTCTTTGTGTTGTTTAGAAGGAAACACTGTCATTGTAGGAATGCCCATTCCTGCAACCTCAGGTGAATATCCGCATCAGTTATTAGCTTTAGCATGTTTTGCATTTGATGTGCTTTTTTGGCAAAAAAAGGCATTAAAATTTCGATTCTGGGGGTTATTTTGCTGTTTTCTCCTGCAGATGCAGACACTTCTGTACTGATCACTCCAGACGCACATATGGCGCATGTAGACTAGAGCAAACAACACACCACAAAACTTGTTAAGGAGACTGAATCGCCCCTGTTGTTAGCTGTAGAAATGAAGGCACTGCTGTAGAAATGTTTTTGGTTTGTATCACACAGTGCCTGTGCGGTTTGAGTGGTTCATTTGATCTCCACACATAATGCTATTTGTGTTTACATAATTTTATAAGTGCTTTTTGGTTGCTTGAATGTCGCATTTATATTGTAATGCTTCAATGATGAGCCATTTAAAGCAGCTGTATGTAGGTTTGTGTATTTTTGCGACTTTGGAGCCCTCTACGGTTGAGTGAGTGAAATTCACTGTCGTAAATATATCACAAAATATATTTTGTACCCGCTGAACAAACTTACTACAGGAACAGACGTTTGGAAATAGATTCTGTTCATTTTATTAGAAGACATAACATTTCTGAAACCGGTAGGAAACATGCATACCATTGATTTAAATTACCTCTAGAGAACAATCAAACATATCTTGCACAACAAAGTCAACCTGAAGTAATACCACAGAATGTCCTGTTTATATAACACCAGATTAATTGATTTGCTCGATTTAGTTTTCTATTTATCATCTTTAACTTGTACATTGTGTAATGTTAAACCATGCTTTACAAGTGAAATCTAATATATGCACTCTGTGTGCTTAACATTACAGTAAGTCTTAAGAACATAAAGTTTTATTGTTAATACTATAATTGTACAAAGTGAAGTCGTTAAGGCTCCAATACATGATGATAAATAAGTCCAACAGTCTTTTATTATCTGTACATACACATACACATTGACAGTTTATCTAACAGATAACTATATGTGGTTTATTTTGCCACTGCTGCAAGCAAACCTTGAAATAACCTCTGTGAAACAGCTATTTTATGATACGTAATTTAGTATAATGTTAATTTGTAGAGTTTAAAGGACCACTGAAATCGTGTGATAAAGCTGGTAATTTGCAGGTGAATGTTTTGTTTATTGTGGTAGTATTGCACAGCCTCAGGGATGGTTTTGTCTGAGATTCTGTTTATAATTAAGATTATGTGATTTCTGCATGATTTCTATGTGGAATTATGAAAGATTAATAAATATAGTTGATTACTTTATCTACTCAAGCTTTTAATGTGAGTTTATGTATATCTACAGCAGTGAAATTGCAATATGTGACCCTGGACCACAAAACCAGTCTTTAAGTAGCACGGGTATATTTTGTAGCAATAGCCAAATTAAAGTTAAAATGATCAATTTTTCTTTTATGCCAAAAATCATTAGGATATTAAGTAAAGATCATGTTCCATGAAGACATTTTATAAACTTCCTACTATAAATACATCAAAATGTAATTTTTAATTAGTAATGTGCATTGCTAAGAACTTCATTTGGACAACTTTAAAGGTGATTTTCTCAGATTCCAGATTTTCAAATAGTTTCGACCAAATATTGTCCTGTCCTAACAAACCGTACATCAACTGAAAGCTTATTTATAAAAATTGACCCTTATGGCTGGTTTTGTGGTCCAGGGTCACATATATGCATGCCAAACAAAATATGCATTTTGCTGATGTTCTGAAAACATTATTTTTTGAATGTTCCCAAAATTTAGAGGAGATTTTCAGTTTTATTATGCAACATTATGGAAATGGTACATGTTGTCTAAACTATCTGTAACAAGCTGCAAAATTTAAAAAAAAAACATAAGGCAAATGTCCAACTGAAATGTTTCAGAAAAAACATTATTGTGAATAATCTATAATAGTGTTTTTGTGCTAATGTTGTGATAACATTATTAGAGACAAGATAACCAAGATGAACGTTAAGTGAAGAATGTACGTTCATAAATCTTGCAAATTCTGAGAAGGTTTCCTGTTAGTTGCGATTGGCAAACGCGAGCATGTGTTTTTCAAACCCTTCCTTTTTATCACTGGAATGTGACCTTGAAACTAAATGAGAACTAAACATGGTTTCACTGCACCAACACGTTTTCTGATATGTTATAGCAGCAGCGTGTGAAACAGCGTATGGCTACAGACCAGCTGTAAATTTTGTTTCATATCCACAGAACGTTCTAGAAATTTTGACTCGTGCTTTTCGAAACATCTTGAGAATATAATCTGTTTTGTATTTATTTCAATAAATTCTATTTATTGAAAGGAGTTTTTGTTCATTATCTCCATAATGAATTTGGAGAAGCTCCAGCTGAGCAAGCAGGACAAGACCTTGACGGACTCGCTTGAACTTTTGGGGTAAGTCTCTCAAACTAAAAAAAGAGTTAATCTGACTTGAAGTGTTCGACCTGATTTCTTCATTCTGTTTTCTTTTAGTCTGCTGGATAATTCAGAAGATGAATACCTCAGCACTCAGTTTGAGTGTAAACATGACACTCGGGCGTTTCATTGTCACAGCCTGGAAGAAACACGCTTGAAGCAGCAGGGCAAAACACAGGCCCGTAGGAAGTTACTCATCACGTGTGCTGTGTGCTTGATCTTCATGATCGGAGAAGTCATTGGTGAGAATGAAAGGACATGTACAGTTTAAAAAACCTAATCAGTTGTGTAACGTGCTGATTGTAAAAAAACAGTTGACAAAAAGTGGACGTGCATATTTCATATTTTGAATATTGTGACTTTTAGATGCATTTGAGTCCTGTGTGTTGACGTTCTGCTCTTGTAGGTGGTTACGCTGCTCACAGTCTTGCTATAATGACCGATGCTGCACATCTTCTCACTGACTTTGCCAGTGTTTTGATCAGTCTGTTCTCACTGTGGATTTCATCCAGGCCACCGTCCAAACATCTGACCTTTGGATGGCATCGATCAGGTGTGTGTGTATATATATATATATATATATATATATTTATATGCACATACAAAGAAGTGTGTTATGCTCATTTATTTGATTAAAAATACAGTAAAAACTGTAATATTGTGAGATAGTACTACAATTTAAAATAAATGATTTCTATTTGAATGCACACTACCAGTCAAAAGTTTTTGAACAGTAAGATTTTTAATGTTTTTTAAAGAAGTCTCTTCTGCTCACCAAGCCTGCATTTATTTGATCCAAAGTACAGCAAAAACAGTAAACTTTTGAAATATTTGTACAATTTAAAATGTTTTCTATTTGAATGTATTTTAAAATGTAATTTATTACTGTGATCAAAGCTAAATTTTCAGCATCATTACTCCAGTCTTCAGTGTCACATGATCCTTCATAAATTATTCTAATATGCTGATTTGCTGTTCAAGAAACATTTTTTATTACTATTATTATCAATATTTAAAACTGTATTTTTTTCAGGATTATTTGATGAACATAAAGATCCAAAGATCAGCATTTATCCGAAATAAGTGTTAAATGTTAATAAGTGTTAAATGATCCTTCAAAAATCATTCTAATATGCTGATTTGCTGCTCAAGTAACACTTCTGAATATTATTATTGTTTTTTCTGACTCATATTTTTGTGGAAACTAATACATTTTTTTAGGATTCTTTGATTAATAGAACATTTTAAACAACACTTACGTTAAACAGAATTATTTTGTAACATTATAAATGTCTTTGCATCCTTGCTAAAAAAAAAAAGTTATATTTTTTTTCTCACTTCCGTATTATGGTTTCCACAAAAATATGAACTGTTTTCAACATTGAAAATAATAAGAAACGTTTCCTGAGTAGCAAATCAGCATATTAGAATGATTTCTGAAGGCTCATGTGACACCGAAGACTGGAGTAATGATGCTGAAAATTCAGCTTTGCATCACATAAATTAAATTACATTTTAAAATATATTACAGTAGAAAATATGAATTTAAAATTGTAATAATATTTCACAATATTACTGTTTTAAATGTATATTTGATCAAATAAATGCAGCCTTGCTGAGCATAAGAATCCTTTTTTTAAATATTTACAAATTTTAATAATTTTTGTCATTTGTTTTGTCCAGAGGTTTTAGGGGCTCTTCTATCTGTTCTGTCCATCTGGACTGTGACGGTGGTTCTTGTTCTCTTTGCTGTTCAGAGGCTCATCACTGCTGATTATGAGATACACAGTGATGTCATGATGATCACAGCTGGATGTGCTGTAGTGCTCAACATCTTGTGAGTGATGCTATTTGATTTCATTAGTAGTGTCTTTTTTGAGAAATAGCATCATCTTGTACGTTGTTTCATGTGTGTTTCCATCAGTTTGGCTTTCCTTCTCCATCGGTCACCCGTCCGTCACTCTCACAGTCGCGGCCACACAGAAGAGCACAGGAACACCAGCGTGAGAGCTGCTTTCATTCATGTGCTGGGAGATTTACTGCAGAGTTTAGGTGTGCTGGTGGCTGCCACAATCATCTACTTCAGGGTTTGTACATTGCAATTATTGGCATATATATAAAAAGACTGAATGTGATTCATCAGGTCAAGTGTATCAAATGCTGCAGGATCTTTTAACCTCTGCATCACTTTACTTTATCATTTGTGTTTGATGTGTTTGAATCAGCTTGTTTCTGTGATTTTTAATGGATGTTATGAAGTCAGTCCGCTTTAAGTTCACACAGATGTAGATTATCACTTTAAATATCAACTTAATCCAATAATACACAAATACATTGTCAAGTACACACCATGTTTTATATTGTAATATTTAATGCAGAGGTTCCCAAAATGTTTGTCAGCCAAACTTTTTAACCTAAAACATTTACTTAAAGCAACTCTGAGATTTTACATTAATATTTTAATAATTTAACAGCACATTCAGATGTTTGTGGTTTCTCTGTTGTTGGTCATAAGTCACATGACCTGCAAGTAAACAACCAAAATATTTAATCTTTTTTTGTATTTTATGTTTTTTATTTTAAATAATTTAATTTTAACTTTACATTTTATTACTTAAATAATTAGAAGCTTTTCACGACACTATGGAAGCCAGTTTCTGTAATAAATAAAGGCAATTGCGACTTTTTATCTCACAATTCAGAGACATAAACTCACAAATGTGAGAACTTGCAATTTTTTTTCTCTCAGAATTGCAGGTAACAAGCTGCAAATTATGATATAAACTCAAAATTGTAAGAAAAAAAACCAGAACGGTGAGATTACCTTTATTATTACTATCTATTCAATGGTAGAAAAAAATAAAATATTTTATTTTATTTTACCACTGCATATGCAATAACACATAAAATTCGTCATGCATAACTTTTGTTCTTCTGCCCAAACAGCCCGAATGGAAAATAGCAGATCCTATTTGTACTTTTCTGTTTTCATTATTTGTACTTGGAACAACATTTACCATCCTGAAAGACATCTTCAAAATACTCATGGAAGGCAAGTGATGGATTGATCTGTAGATGTGAATGCCCAGATGGTTGAAACATCAGCTAAATGTTAATGTTTTATCTGAAGGAGTCCCACGTGGTGTTGACTTTGACTCAGTGAAAGACATTCTGCTATCAGTGGGTGGAGTCAAATCTACACACAGTCTGCATATGTGGTCTCTCACCACGAGCGAAACCCAGCTCTCCGTGCACGCGGTCATAGGTAGGTTAAAGTGCACGTTCAGATGCTCACACAAATGACCAGTCCCAGTTTTTGGTGTCTTGTCACCGGAAATGTCCCGGTTTTTACAGCACGTTCTAAACAGCCTGCAAATACACTGTAAAAACACTTTGTGCTCAAAATGAGCCTAAAATGAAAAATAGTAAACCTAATAAGTGATATTAAAGATCTATTTCCAAAAGCACAAACATGTAATAACATTTGAAAAAATAACTGTATTACACTTAAAAATAAAGGTGCTTCACGATGCAATAGAAGCAGCTTTTTTGTCTAAATGGTTCCATAAAGAACCTTTAACATCTGAAGAACCTTTCTCTTTCACAAAAGGTTCTTTGTGGCGAAAGGTTCTTCAGAAAGAGATGGTTCCTTTAAAAACACCAACACATCCCTTACTCCAAAAAAAAAACAAAAACGCACCCAAACCATCATTAACCATCATTAAGCAAAAACATGGTTACTATACTTTTACTATAGTAAAACCACGGTTAATTTTCTTAAGAGATTTGTACTTGTGTATACTTTATTTTTTATTTGTTTTGTTTTTATAAGCTTGATGGTTTGCTGTTTTGTACTGTTTAATAAAATAAAAAATCTGAATTAAATGACTCGCGATTCGCGCTCCGAAATTCTCGATCTGAATCAAAAGATTCGCGAACCGCTCCGTAGTTTCGATCTAAATCAGATGATTCGCGAATTATCATATCAGATCAGGACTCGGAGCGTGGATTGCGAATTATTTAATTCGCGAAATGATTCGCGAAGCCGCTCCGAAGTTCTGATCTAAATCAAGTGATTCGCGAACCGGCTCCGAAGTCTGATTCGCGATCCGATTAGAGCGCTTCGAAACAGTGAATCATTTTGCGATTTAACGATTTAACTAAGTCAGAGTTTCGAAAAGCTCCGTTTCACCCATCACTATATAAATGCTTTTTTTGAACTCATTACAAGAGATGTCTAAATAAATGATCTGGTTTTTGCTAGTGAATTGCTTGAACTAGATGGTCGAATAAGTCACGAGTTTGAAGCAATCGGAGCGGTTCCAGCGTAAATGACTCACTCAATTGATTCGGTTTGTCTGTTCCTCCTTTCGCGTCTTCAGCCATGTTTACACGACACTGTCAGTACTACTACTGGCGTAGCTTGCTAGTTTTATGACATTAACTGAAATAAGCAAAAGTATGAAAAGTCTGCAAAAAATATCAGTTGAAAGCATCCAGTCATCTCATACCACTGATTGAATGTTCAGTTTAACAGTATATGTTACAAATATATTTGAAAGTAATCATGAGCATTGTAATGTTTAAAGCGGCACTAAAAAAAAAAAGGAGTAATATAAGGTGAACATCAGATGGGCTGCAGCGTTGATATAATTAAGACCTTATTTAAAGCATATATACCTACATTGTGAAATATACCACTTTAAAATAAAATTACTCATATCATGAAATAAGATTTAGGTCATATTGTCCACCTCTAAGCAGTTGGGGTCAGTTTCACTGCAAACATCATCAGAATTAATAATAAAATATATGGAACACACTTTTACCAAAATGTACTGTTACTGTTTATTAATCATACATAGTAAAGAAGTCTGGTCAGCCTACTGTGTAGTTTTAACCCAAATGAATTATTTATTTTCCAGATGAGCAAAGCAACCCACAGGCTGTGCTGATGGACATGACAAAACTACTCCAGACAGAATATGGATTCACTAATATTACCATTCAGACAGAGATGTACTCAGATGATGTGGCTTATTGCTTACAGTGCCAGGACCCAGTGGACTGACATGTGATTTTAGCTTTAGCTCATTATATTAAACTACACAGGTTGCATGAATATATGAATAGAAACTTTCAAACAAATATTAGCTTTCCTAAAACACACGTTTTGTCATAAAGCATGACACGATGACATGATTAAGTATTTAAAAAGCAATACATTTGTCAGTATATTATTTATTAAACACTGTGGGCAGAATTTAAAGGAACACTGACCAAAATATTTGTTTCAAACCATCACAGATCATGCATTTATCTTTACACTTTTCAGATTCTTCTCAATCACAATTTCTGGATAAACAAAACAAGTTTGTTTAAAAAAAAACAAAAAAAAAAAGCAGAAGCCTTATTACTGTCAAGCTTTGATAAATGTTTTTAATTTAGGGAAGAGGTGCAGGGCATTCTGGGTAGTGATCTCTATGACCTTCTCCAAGGGAACTCCTTTGATTTTGGCAATATATTCGGCACTGATGCTGATATTCCTAGGTACATTCCTCACCTAGAGTAAAAACACAGATGTAAATGCTTTTCAGAAACATTTTACGTTCATGACAGAAAAACAAAAGTCCACTGTACCTGCTTTTCAGGCCCGAGTGCAGGAGCATCCGTCTCTAAACACATGCTCTCCAGAGGAACCTGCTTCACAAGCTTTTGCTTCTTAGAAAAGGGGAATAAACGTGATGTGTGACTAATAAATTGTTTAATTGTATAGATTTTACACATATATATATATATATATATACAGTACCAGTTGCACGTTTTACACGCTTAAGTGAGTATGTCTCTCATGACATTTTCTTGTAAAAGCTCCTTTTTAAATGCTTGTAGACAAACATTTTGTAATTTATATGTAACTGAACAGTAAGATTTGTAATGTTTTTAAATGAAGTCTCTTCTGCTCAGCAGGCCTGCATTTATTTGACCCAAAGTACAGCAAAAACAGTAAAATTTTGAAATATTTTTACCATTTAAAATAACTCATTTCTATTTGAATATATTTTAAAATGTAATTTAATCCTGTGATTGTAAAGCTGAATTTTTAGCATCATTACTTCAGTCATATGATTCTTTAGAAATTATTCATGAGCATATTAAAATGATTTCTGAAGGCTCATGTGACACTGAACACTGGAGTAATGATGCTGAAAATTCATCTTTAAAATCACAGGATTAAATTGCATTTTAAAATAGTAACAATATTTTATAATGCTTTTGCTGTATTTTGAATCAAATAAATCCAGGCTTGTTAAGCAGAAAAGACTCCTTTAAAAGACATTAAAAATCTTACTGTTCAAAAACTTGACTGGTAGTGTATGTGCACTAATTAACCAAACTAAAATATTAAATCATAAACTTTCAGAATTTGGTTAAGAGAATGTCTGAAGTAGAAGAAGCTCTACAAGCTCCAAAATATAAGAATTTTGATTTAATGTTTGATACTATAGTTTATTTTTGATTGGTAGCATGTCTATTACTAGAGCAAACCAAAGTCAAATGTTATGAAACGTAGGTTACATTTACCTGATCACTTCTGACAATGGATGGCGGTATTGAGAAAAAATAACCAGCTTTTACACCCTCCATCGCCACCGAAGGTTTCCCATCAAATGCGTGGAGAAGTGCGTTCTCTACACCTGAAAACAGACAATGATCATGAAAAGCAACTAATTTATGCAACACTCATTGTCAGTGCATGTTTTGTTATGCATACCCAACTCCTTCAGAAGATGGATGGTTGGTCTTCCAGCAGATCTTGAGTGCACATTCCTAATAGAAAAAATGCAGTGCTGTAGGTAACATGTAAGGTCATGACGGTATTTCCACAAAAATACAAATCCACGAGTGAACATACAGAGGCAGA